>OY744475.1:55593873-56193873 GCA_963556175.1 Tipula confusa | reverse complement strand
GATGATGATGAAAACAAACGATAGTTTTATGCTTGATATAAGTTTATTGTATTACACGTTGAGGAGGTACAATTCAATAAAATCATTTTGATTGAAGACGCGTTCATAGTGACTCAATTATTTTAACAAGGCGCGTTCACAAGAAACTAAATAATTGAAAAACACTAAAGCCATGTGCGGATCGGTTAAAAAGTTAAATATTTTAACTGTGGTAGAAATAAAATAGATAAAAATAGATTAAATAAATGACTAGAAAATTTTTTATCTATGGTTATATAATGCTCAAAACGTCAAAATTTTAACGTTTTTACGCGTTTTTTATTTCGTTTCGCACACAGACTAATAAATTGATTTCATAAATAAATTTACCACTTCTCCTCAATTATTAGGAGTTTCCATTAAACCACATAATAATCTTAATTTTTCAAGTTGATTTGCTGCTAGACGTTTCATCAACATGTCACCTATCATTTCTTCGATTGGACAATATATGCATACAACTTCTTTCCTGTCAGCATGGTCTTTGACGAAGTGTCTTCTGGTATCAATGTGTTTTGATCGGCTCGAAAGTTTTTGATTTCTGTTCAACTTCAAACAGCTTTGATTGTCTTCAAATATTGTTGTTGGCATTTCTAATTTTTCACCAAAATCAATTAATAGCCGTCTAATCCAAATTGCTTCCTTGCATGTCTCCGACAAAGAAACAAACTCGGCCTCACTTGATAAAAGCGACACGCACATTTGTTTTTTGCATGAGCAGCTTAGTGCGCGTCCAAATACAAAAAATATATATCCACTGTTGGACTTTCTATCTGTCCGGTATTCAGCCCAGTTTGCATCGGCATATATCCATGGAATAATTCATTTATATTATTGTTCAGTACTAATTTTAATCCTAATGTCCATTTAAAATATTTAAGAACACGTTTTAGCTCACGCAAGAGCACGCTTTTGTCATAATTAACATCGAGTGGAATATTCGACATTTTCGCGTCGCAAAGACCGAAATCAGCAACCACTTTATTTATATAACCGGTCTGACTTATTTGAAAATTCCTAGTTTTTACACTGGAATTTCAGGTCCAAGATAGTGATTAATATCTCCTAAATTTATGATTTTGAATTTCGACTTTAAAACTTCTTCGACGTATTTCATCTGATCATCATATTTACCAGCTATAATTAGGTCATCATCATACACGTAACATAACATATTTTTTCATCGACTAATGCTTGATGTAGTGATTCATTCCAAACCCTCTCGGATTGCTTTAAGCCATATAGACTCCTTTTGAGAAAACATACATAGTCTTCCTTCCCATCAATAACAAATCCTGGTGGCTATCTCATAAATATTTTCTCTCGAAGTTCCCCGTTTAGAAGTTCCTCGTCGTACCTAAGTAAAATAGCTCTAAATAGAGTCGCTTGTCGTCTGACACATGGACGTAACAAATTGTGCTAAATTTCTTAAAATGTGATACACTTGGTTTTTTACTATACCAATTTTCAAATGGTGTCTTATCGTAACCTTTTCCTACCAAACGGTTCTGAATATACTTCGCAATGGTAACCGTTTCATCCCAAAATGTATTTTCTAGTCCATCATCGATGAGCATACACCTTGCCATCTCAACTATAGAGTGCGATTTTTTCTCTCTGCTACACCATTTTGTTGTGGCGTAAATGGCGCTGTTTTTTGACTCTTTGACTCTTTCGCCATAAATTTTATAAAATCTTGATTGATGTACTGAACACCTCAATCTGTGTGCCACATGCTGAAAATACAATATTCTTGAAGAATCCAAAAGTTTCACCACTTCGATATCACGGTGTCCCAAAATTTTGTACTAATAATGTGCGCATTTTCCCTGATGCTCATCAACCTTATACGCTCGTTCAACTTCCTTTAGAATGTACAAGTTATCACACATCTCTCCAATTGCCACCTGTTTTGATCCAAAACCAATTTCACAGCGTTGATCCGAAGTGAACGAAACAACAGAACCTTTGACAATTAATTTGCGAACAGAAAGTAAATTTCTACTTAATGATGGGACCCATAACACATCTTGGATTGTCACTTTATTCTTTTCACCTTTTCAATTAATAACCTCAATTGAAACCGATCCTTTTCCATTGGCATTTACTTGCTATCCATTAGCAACAAATATTTGTTCACGATAATTTGAATTAAACTCGGTAAAAATATTCTTGTTTGAAGTTAGGTGGCAGGTTGCACCGGAGTCGATTATCCAACCATCTTTCAATTTGGAGGTTAAAAATAAAAGTTCTATCGAACCGCTTTTAAATAAATTCACTTGTTCTTTTTCCGTGATTTTTCCAGATGTCTTTTTGTTTTTCAACCATTCTTTAAACTTTTTTAGCAATTTCATAAGTCCCTCCCTATGACAGAAAAAATAGCTCTTGCTACCTTGGATATAATACTTTTTGTTATTTACATTCAAAGCTACTCCGCCATTACTCACATGTCTGTTTGTATTCCTCAATAAGCTTTGTTTGTACTACACCGAGTGTCAATCATCATCAGATCGCGACTCCAATATAGTTACTAGCGTGTCAAAACTATCCGGAAAACTTCTAAACATTGTTGCAGCCTTCCAGTCACCTCGTTTTATTTCTGACCCAAAGTCAAACATTTGGTGAAACAGCTCATTTATACGACCAATATGCACCATGTCACCCTCCTCTTCTAGTCTCAAACGCATAATTTGCTTCATATTTCAAACCATGCTGTTAGCTGTAGTTTTTTTGTGGTAGTCTTTTAAAGAATTCCAAGCTTTCTATTCCATTTTTGGCTCTCAAATGTGAATCAATTGGTCATCCTCCACGTTGAGCCTGATTAAAGAATAAGCTGTCGAATTTTTCTTATTCCAATCGTCCAAGAGGTCCAGTGCATCCTTTGACGTACACTCCCATACATTTTCCTTTGTTAGTAACAGCTTCATCCGGAATTTACATTCAAAGTAGTTCGAATTATTCAGTTTCGTAATTGCTTATTTATTGTCCATCGTCATTTTCACACTTCGGTAAATACACTCAAATCTACAAGATAATAAGAATTTCCAGGAAATTTTTGTTTACATTTGTGCTGGGCCCATAACCTGATGGGAAAAACAGCAGTTAATTTATTGCGTGATGGTGATGAAAATAAACGATAGTTTTATGCTTGAAGGTACAATTCAATAAAATTATTTTCACTGAAGACGCGTTCATAGTGAATCAATTCTTTTAACAAGGCGCGTTCACAACAAACTAAATAATTGGAATAAAAACATTACTAGCAAATTGATTTCTTAAATAAATTTAATAGCCAGTTTTCTGACAGGAAAGTATTGATCGATTAATGCCCGGTTTCACAAAAATACAAGTTAACAGCCGGTTAACTAATGCCTAGTTAACTTTCGTATGTAATTTCGATTATTTAATGACAAAAACTTCAAGGCAATCTGATGAAACTGATTTATTTATATGACATAGAACGTGACCCCTGACAATATTGTGAACTGAACAAAATCGCTCGGCTAAATATTCAAACAACGGTTAAATATGTGTATGTAAAAAAAAATTCTTTAATCAGGTTGCATTGAATTTTTTGTCATTAAATAATCGAAATTACATACGAAAGTTAACTAAGTGTTAGTTAACCGGCTGTTAACTTGTATTTTTTGTGAAACCGGGCATAAGTACGGTACAAAGCTGCTAAAATATACAAAAAAGTCTTCCCGGCAAAAGAAATTTTAAAAATTATAAATCCATCCTATTTGGTGTCGACACACTTAACTTGATCATCGAAATAAAGGGTTATGTGGTGCATCGTTTTGTACATGCTCATATGTAATCCCAATGCGTTTTTTATGTTACCCTTTGGTTGCAGATTAGTTAATTCATTCGTAGCTTTTTACTTTTAATTCTTTTATAAATGACTATAGGTCAATATGTCAACGGTGCAATTTTCTTTCTACTTCAAACAGATAGTGTAAGAAACCTTCTTTTTTTATAACCTTATCAAATTTCCATTTAATCAGTTTATTTTGATACCAATGGATTTGAGTTGTATCGCATTTGCCCAGGTCCCGTTTGTAACACTTTAGAGGGTTGATATTTATGTAAACATTCTTTCTATCTGTCTGCTTAATCAAATCGATGATTGATCGTAATTTTAATCAAGGCCTGCCAAATGGCGGCTCTCCTCTCAGAGATGGCTGCATTATCCGTTTAGAAATGACTCGCAGAACGTGACCGGGCCAATGCTTGTTGACCTTTTACTTAATGAACGACATCACAAAATTCCTGTTCTCGTGGTTGTATAGAACTCGGTAAGTGACAATAGATCAACACCTCTGGTAGGTAAACGACCATGGTTGCACAAATTAAAGCCTATACCCGACGCAAAATATTGTCGAGTTTTCAACTGATAGAGACGGAGTACAAATGCTTGATGATGGTGCAAGGAGTGTTTGAAGCATCAAGTTAGGTTTAAACCATATTCGGTGCCATACGGGGTGAAACCAAAGATGGAGGAAGAAACTGAAAAAGATGGTCGAGACTTGTTTGTTGATTTCTGTAGATAACACAGCTAATGGTTTGAAACCGTTGTCCTCATTGTGATCGTGCCAAAGAAGGATAATAGTCTCTGGATTTAGTTTATCGGAATTCATAAAGTTTTGCCAATGTAATGGCATATCATCGTTTAAGATTCCGATAAACGTGCTTAAAGAAACGGTTTGATAGAACGAGGTGTGCAAATGGTAAGGAAAAGGGTTCGAAAATCATTGGGAGACAAAAAGAAATCAGTAGATAAACTGCAGCGAACAATATCGAACATCCAATTCAGTTATATCGCAATGCACAAGTGCATTATTCTATAAGTGCTGAAACACCTTTGAACCTATACGGTTTGAACCGAGAACTTGTTTGACATTGTTGAGACCTGCTATCTAATCTGTATTCATATTCTATATTGATATTCATATTCTGCATCATTAGATCCATCATTGCCATTCAAATTTGCATCTTACCAGATCCCATTTTGTACACACTTCTGGTTTATCCGTTGCAAGTAGTTTTCGTATTTGTTACTCTACCCCTAAAAAGCTTTCATATGTTCAAATGACTGAACTTTCAATGGGCTTTGTTTTTTATTTCGGTTTAATGTTTTTAACATGTGCTTTTAGTAGAAATGTATTTTGACTGACCGTTTATCATATTTAAAGTGCATTTCAAATTTAGATATTAAAAAGCTTCCTCCAGTTTAACAGTTATCATTTGTAAAGCTCAAATACATATGAGGAACTTTTGAGTTATTAATTATACAGCCTTTAGCTGAAAAGTATTTTTTACAAATAAAAAAACTGTTTATTCGTAGATAACTGAGGTTTTGGAAGTTTAAATGGAAATTGGTTCTCGTTTCTTAAATGACTTGAAAATTCAGTTTGAAAAGTTGTTTACACTTATTGAGGTTTTATTTATTGATTTTCAAACAGAATACTTTTATCATAAAACTTAACAAAACTTAATAGAACTTAATAAAAACCTACGCAATTAATATTAAAATAAAGTAAAATTATGTATTTATTACAAATTTGTAAAGTTTCAAAGTTTTTATAGTTAAAACTTTCAGATTATCATCAAAATAAAATCAACCAAAGCTTTTATATATATATATATATATATATATATATATATATATATATATATATATATATATATATATATATATATTCTCGAAATATATTAAAAAGAATTCCTTTTTATGAGCTTTTGATTTTTATATGAAAGCTTTTTTTACATTTCGCCAAACTTTCTTCTGTATGAAAGTTCTTACTACTATTAAAACTTGAGATTGCTTTTAACCAACACAAAAGCTAAAAACACCTGAAAGCTTTGAAGATAAAAGCTTTCAGATTAGTATCTAATTAAAATTACATACAAAGAACTTTATTGTGAATTAAAAAATCATTAATTCCTGGTTTGAAAGGTAAAAAAGCTTTCTATTTTTAATGACTGTACATTCTTAACTTGCAATGGTAACTTTTTTGTTTAGTTTGAATAGTGTTCGGTTGTGGCAGTTGTTAATAGTGTTTTTGTTAAAAACATGCTTGCTGAAATTTTAAAATACACAGAGCTTTCATAAGTATATTTAAGACATAAATGTGTTCCTTTCTTTTGCAGATCGATTTTATCGTATGCTGGAGTATACTATTAAAAAACGGAAATATGAAGCTTTTACTTGCAAAGTTGTATTTAATTGCTAACAACGTTACAATAAAAAAGCTGTATTTTCTTAAAAGTTCAGTATAAAGAACAGTTTTCAGCACACATTGTTTAGTATAAATAGGGTTGGTTGGTATTTGTTGTGATATTTGATCTTTGGCAACGCTTAAAACATAGTTACATCTATAAAAAAAGTGATAGTTGTCAAACTTTTAGATAATTTGGCAGTTGTAATTCTTAATTTTTCATAAAGCTTAAAGTGTTTTTATTAATAGTAAAAACATGTGCCAAAAGCTGACAAAAGTTTATTAAACGTTTAACGATAATATTATTAAACTAAAGCTTTTCTTCATTCAAAATTAAACAAAAATAAATTTTTTTAATTATTTACATTACGCTACTAACCACAAGAGTTTATCGAAAAGTCTCCTCGTGAAGTTACTTTTCAATTTAGTTGTCATCTTCACTGTCAAAATATTTGACAGTGAAGATGACATTTTTAACGTATTAATTTTGACAGTGATCATGATTATGTATGTGCTCGTATTTTAGAAGCCATGACTCCAGCTTCAAACACAGCCGAAATTCGACGCATCAAATTAATTTACAAAGACCCTAAATCCTGCTAAACTCAGTCTTAACCATAAAGTCACCGACAAGATATATTACAATACACTATCAATGAGCACAAAATAACAATTTTGATGTTTGAAAAGTATTTAATTTAGTTTCCACGCAAGGCACAGCTTATTCTATTGCCACTAGTACCATCTATTATTAACTGAGCGTAATGTGCCATTAAAAAGTTTAGTCTGTAATTATCGGACTTTGAATGCTATAAAAGTTTTGAAATTGGGATATCTGAATTATTAATAACAGTCATCTGCAAACAAAAAACTACTTTTTTAATATACATTTGGACAGTGGTAGTTAAAGCTTTATTAACTACTGTCAAAATAAATTAAACATAAGAGAGAGAGAAAGAGAGAGAGAGATAGATTTTACAAAAAAAAATTATATATTACATTTGTACATTTATCATAAAAGTGCCTTGCTTTAAAAACCAGCTTTTGTCATTTTAAAAGATTAAAGCCCAATCACATTAAAGATTGTAAAACTTCCAACATTAAATTTGATTTTGATCAAAGTATTAATTTCATCAAAAGCTGTCTCCGATATTTAACGATATATAACAGACTTGCAACTATATTTTGTTAAATAATTTAGTGGTTATTCCCAAAAGCGTTTCTGAATACAGTTTCTGAAAAAACATATTACAAAAAAGCTTTTATGTGAGCACTTTTAAAGAAACAGAAACCATTTTTAAGGTATGGGTAAAGTAGGTAATTAAAAGCCTTCACTCATTTCAATGTGGCTTAACAAGTCAATTGTTTGCCCAACACGTAAAGAAGGAATAAAAAAAATTCAATTCAAATTCCAATTATTACCCATGTCCACCTCATATCCCCTACCCTAATAAATAACACTTACAAACATAATTCAATCAAACACCTTAACAATAATTTTTCAGATTATCATATTTCCTTTTTCGTAAAGTGCACGCCATAATTTACTGGTTTTCAAGGCAATAACAATAACAAACATAAACAAACGTCACGCTCCAATCCATAAAACTGCCAATGGTTTGAGAAGGTAGAGGAGAAAGAAAAACAATTTTCAACTCTATATAATTCACGAAAATACCAAGTTTGTATATTTCCATTCTCATTATAAAATTTTTTTGTATTTTTTTTGTACGAAAACAAAGCAATCAGAAAAGTCGAATACGAAAAAGGCGAAGAAGTAAAAACAGTTTTCAAAAAAGTTAAAATAAAAACAAAAAGCTTTCAAAAGTTTATAGAAAAGCCAAACAACAAAGTTTTATAGTTTTTAGTTCTGTCATATTATGTGTTTATATATATATATATATATATTATATATATATATATATATATATATATATATATATATATATATATATATATATATATATATATATATGAATATATTTACAGTATGCTCTGTAGAACATTTTGCATTTTGATATCTCTCGTCGAACAGTGGTGCTGATATTTCAGTTCTCTAATTAGTGTATGCCTTGCTTAAATTTGATTCCAAAGTTGTTAAGATGATTTTAAAATAAAGTTTTTATATTATTAACATAAATAGCTGGGATAATTGGGAAATTAGTCCAAGAAATGAAAATTGCTTTTATTTTCGAGGTATTCAATGATATTCCATTTGATGTTGATCTAACTGATATGGTATAATGTAGATGAGTTGATATTATTGAAAACCTGAGAAATATTATCACGATTACCACCCAGATATAACTAACAATCAACAGGATGCAAGTAATATTTAGAATATTTAATAACATGCAGCAGGTCATTTGTAAATAGAGAAAATAGAAATGGTTCGAGAATATGGTCCCTTGAAATACGCTAGACTGTATAAGTTCAGAACCTGATTTACTCCTATTTATATGAGTACTTTTTTATATCTTTCAGTTAGGTAACTAAATAATTACCGTAGCATCAAAATTAAACAAGAGATTTAACTTTAACGTGATGCAACGAGTCAAATGCTTGTCAAGTAAGTGTACCAGACCATCAACTATATGCAGCAAAGCAGGACTTGTACTGTGATAATTATGAAAACACGATTGAAAGAGGTTCAGAAATATTCCTCTAACTACTAATTGATCTGCTCGTGAAGTATGATCTTGAAAACGTTAGATAAGATCGGTACGTGGCGATGTTTATTTTCTTCGTGATTAGTATTCCGATATTTTTTACAGATATTTAGAACTGCTTGTTACAGTTGCAATAGTATTGTCACATAGTGAACGATAGTACAAATATTTTTCAAAAATCATACGAAATCATTAATAAGAAACTAACAATTAGAACTGCAACATGGAACGCAAATGGATAAATACACCAATCCCTCGCTTAACGAATTAATTCGTTCCTGAAAACTTGTATATAAATCGAAATTTTGGTAACCGAATTTTTAGTATATTTTTGAGTATTTGGGTCACAATATGTGTGCATATCTCTGTTGGTTTTTATGATAAATAGCTAGAATTCAAATCTACATAGGAACCCACATCAGATTTCAAATGTTTATGATTTTTATTTTTAGTTTAGTAACTGACGTGGAAGCAAAAGGTGTAAAAATAAGTCCAGCGTTTGTTATGTTGCCGTTCTTTGTTTTCTTAAGTTACCGCGAGCGATTGGTGTACAACTTTTAGCAGAACTTAAAATATTTCTAAATGAGTACTAAATAAAAAATATATGTTTAATATCAGAAAATAGGAGATAACTTCTTTAGGAGGAGAAATTTAATGCAAAAACTATTTAATACTTCTTAAGGTCCATAGCTGACTTCTCCAAAGTATTAATAATTATTTGCAGTGGGTCAAGAAAAAAATGCGACTTTCACTCAGGTACTAACTAAGCCTATACGTATTAGTCAACTGATAGTCAAAACGTAGCGTGGAAAAGCCCTCTAAGAATAGTATCCAGGAAAGAAAAATCACTAATATGCCCAATAGAAGCAAGGGATCTAGTTCAGAAAAAAAGAAAAAACACGGGAAAATAGCTAAGGAAGGAGTCATGCTCTGTAAGACAAAACTATCCTAAACGTATTTGCAAAAAAACTTAAGGCACTCATTAAAAAAGTACCAAAAGGTAACAATAGGGAAATTTCTTAGTAATTTAATTAACTGCAACCCTAATGCAAATTCTTCCAATTACAACAAGCTTAAAGTTCAAAGGAAAAAGCTGACATATTTGCTGGACACCTGGAAGAAACTTTTCAGCCTTTATGCAGACAAACATCTTATGAAATTGTGTGTAATGAAATGTTATCCTGCAACATCAGTTTTGACATCAGTTTTGTATATAGAATCACTAAAGTAATAAAGAATATACATTATAAACTTCAGAGAGATTTACCAAACCTATTTTATATGATCATATAGTCCTATATTATGATCCGACACTTTCGATTTAGATATCAAAATTCTATTACTTAGATTGCCATAAGGTCACGAGATTTTACATAAAAAATCTGTGCATTCAAATTGAAAAACAACAGAAGTCCAAGGGAACCCATTAAATTGCAAAATCACAGGTGAGTGATCAGAATATATATCACACTTATAAATGAACCATTTATAAATTAATTATCTACCTGACATAAAAGATGTAGAATTAGTATTGCTCAAAGACGATAAATTCGTTTCCACAATTTAGGTTTTGCACAGATCAAATTTGTTTGAAATTCAGGAAGTACTTGACGCGAATATCCCATTAAACTTCCATACAAGTTGAGGACTCCTTGATTGTAACCAATCCCTTTTTGTGACATCTCAATTGATCGATGTATCGTCGTATGATGATATCTTCCTCGGTTTCAAAACAGTAAGCAACGATTCCAGTGGTTTCAGTGACTGCTCTTGATTCCCACATTGGTCAAGACTTACTTTCTTATCCATATTCTTGAATTGTTGGATAATTTACGAGATCTTGTAAATATCGGTATTGAATCTGAATAGGGTTCCTGGCCAAAGGCTGAACAACACTTCTGCGTCACATATTAGTGATATAAGGATGTTGAAAAACGTTTAAGGATGTTTAAACGTTTCCTGTAGGCTCTTTCTTTAAGAAGTCGTTTCGGATTTAAATAAAATTTTACACAGTTCAAGCACTCAATAGTAGCCTATTCTTAGAGGTATCATTGACTCCACTCAGACCAATATTTTCGCTCTGAGATTGTTGCTTTGCTCTGGAAATACAAAACTTGCTCACTCCTCTAGATTTACTATATACCCATGGCGTATTTTATAGATCATACTGTAAAAATTTATATAATGTATGGATGATGGAAAATATTATGGGTAAACAATCGTATATGCAGTTTAAAAAAAACAGCAACAACACATATCTTTCTTTTATACGGTTATTTATCTGGAAAATACTAGTACTTGGTGCCTTCTATTATATCCCACCCACTTGTTCGTTTCTCGTATATATATATATATATATATATATATATATATATATATATATATATATATATATATATATATATATATATATATCCGTGATTTTAGATGTCATTTTGGTGTTTTCTGGTTTCACATAATCTTTAACTTGCATTCGGTGTACATACTCGTCATGTACACGTTATGCATTTACATAAATACAGTACAAAAGCTCATTCAACATGTTTTAAATAGTCTGTATATGAAGTGCTCGTATAAATACAGTGCACAACAGTGAGATAGATAATTTTATTGTGATTACTCCCATTCCATCACACAATATAAACTAGAAATGGTTTTTTTTTCATATTTTCCGAATAATTTTCCCATCTATATAGACACACCCCTTCGTATCGTATACCACCCGAATTACGAGTTTTTTTTTCCCACCCAAAAAACAATTTAAGTTAAATCGACGTGTACATTGTACATTGTGTTCATTGCATGACTGCCGGCATCCGTTCTAAATTGAGGATATCATTTGTTGTTGAGGTTTTTATGTGAATATGGATATGTGGGGTATATGTGTGTATATATGGGTGGGTATACGACCCAAAGCTTTGTTTAATTTTTGATGATTGTCGAATAGTTTTTATTGAATATAGTTTTGCAAAAAGTTAAATAGTTTTTGCAATGATATTTGTGACTGACGATTTTGTGCTAAGGGCACGTCCATGAACAAATTGTATATGGGCGGAAAAAGGCCACTCCAAAAACGATATAATTTATTTGCGTGAACGTTATAAATCCATTTAATAGCCATATTTCCTGGAAATTACCCGATCAAATACAAAACGAAAATGTGTGCACATAAATTCTGAAAATACGAGGATCGTTTGATATGTATGTAAGGAGGAGTGGCACGTACGAAGCACTGTCATTGATCGAACCAAGAGCGCTTAACATTGCCACTAAATTGCCTCTTGCATTGGTTCTTGCTAAAGACATAGTCAGAAATTCAGACTCTTTTAAATGCAAAGCAAATGTCGGTTGCGTTTTTGATACCCATCAAACCTTGGTTTGAAAACATATTCGGTTGTTGAGTGTCGATTTATTGAATTGCTTGCTCAATGTGAATCGGCATAACTTTGGCCGACTTCGTTTCCACTCTTTAAATAAGTGAATTTCATATTGATTGTACTCTTCAAATATCGCATGATTCACTTCACTGAGCAACTTCGGGATTATTATTCAACCTGCTGATATCACCTTCCACAAACTATATATTTGGTCACTACCCTTGATCTTCAATGACATTTCTGAAGGAAGTTCCTGATTAGGAACCGATACACTCACACGACCTCAGTCGTACTTTTTAGACAGACACACTTACAGTGTTGATCCTCAAGAAAAACGACCTCACGACTGATATCCACTCATAATTTTTCTAAATCAAAAACTCGATATCCTTTACAAATAAAACCTTGCGGCTAAAATCATCTAAAAAATTTTCAAATATCACGAGCCGCCAAATAAATCAACTGGCATTTTTCCACACAAGTCAGAGACTCAGAGTGCACTTGTTCTAGAATTGAACGAAAAGTGAGTTTGTTTCTCTTTGGTGCAAAGTTTAGATTTGTCTTGATGACCACAGACAAAATGAATACTGTTCACAAAAAAAATCTTCAATCTACATATGCTAGACGAAGTTTGCGTTTAACTTGGCAATTAATTCTTTGCCAGCTCATTGACTGTCCAACAGCAAGTTTGTGCAAAGTATTCATTGTACGATCACTTTAAGATAAAGTCCAACATTACCTGTCCACATTCAGCTTTCGATTTAGATTTATGTTTTATCGTGACCTCTCAAATCATTGGTTCAAGATTTTTACATATTTTTTCTTGTTTCTTCTTCTTCTTGAATGTTTTTGACTTCATTTGCTTTACGTGCATAGCTGATCAAGGGCCCTCATTTCTATCATCCAAACAAACTTCTTGCGGAGTAGCTTAGTTTTTATCAAAAAAGCCTATGTAAATATGTACAAAGAGTTGACTGTGAACCTAAAGTTGGACTGTGCACACTCACAGTGGTTTCAATATTCAAAGTCTGTTACACCGACTGGTGAGGTGGTTGAAATTTTTCCAGCTTTAAACCAACTTAGTCTGCTCGTAAGTCAGCTTAAGAGAATATCAGAACGGGTCAACGATACAGGTCATCTTCACCCACTTGAAGGCTCTTCTCTGCTCAAATAAATGGACTCGCATCGCGAATGCCAATATTGTAAGCCATTCTTTTTGAAGTATATGACAGATGAGGACAATTTCTTGATGATTTCATCGTAACATATTTGTTCGTCGTGATCCTTGTAAGAGCAATGATTTAATCATTGAACCGAAGGTTTAATTGTAATTTTGTTCATCCTTGGTGTCCATATGTTTGTCTTTGAGGTGGTCAGAACCATGGTTCATTCCACCACAATGCGTGTAAGTTTAGAAGCGCAATCTGCTGGATTATCAGCAGATGGAACGTGACTTCAGTTTTTTTTTTTGCAAAACTGGATAGGATATGCCTTGCGATAGGTACCTAAGAAGATACTCCAGCGACTAGTAGTACTGCCTAACCAGTCTAAAACAATTTGGGAGTCTGTCCAAGCAAATATTTTTCTTATGGTTGTAGTTGTTTCCTTCTTAGGCTCTTTCCAATTGCGATAAAGCTTAGACAAAGTTTGTTCTGGTTTTCGATTAAATGAGCCACACAGAAACCCTATCAATGTTGCGGTTGTTTTAAATTATAATACGGGAGCATAAAGGGATTGACTCGCATCGCAGAATCTGTCCATTTTGACTGCTAATGGTAGTCAGAAATCTGGGAATAAATATGGTATTAATTGGGTTTAGGTTTGCTTATCCTCTCCCACACTAGATGCATCTTGAAGAAAACTTGAGTTGAGATAAACCACCTCCACGAGACAAACATGTTTGTCTCGTGGAGGCGGTTTATCTCAACTCAAGTTTTCTGTTCAAAGCTGTTCAAAGGAAAATTTTAAAGATGATGATCATCGGAGCGATCCAACCGAGCAGATCAAAATACCGACTTGCTTCTAAAAGAAGAAGTTAGTTTTGTGTAGGTCAACCCATCTTGCGAAGTGAATGTAAACGAATCAATTCGAGGATTCTAGTTCAGACCTAACACCTTGATGGATGCTGTTATCCGTATCCCTCAAATAGTAGCCTTCCGTGATCCGCGTAGACTTCGGTGATGTTTTCTTTGATATGAGATGCTTGGTCTTGGTCATCAGCTCCTGTCATTATGCCATCCACGTAAATATCTTTAGATATAACGTGGGTTACGTGTGAGCAGATTCTATGATTTCATCTGCTATTTGCTGGATCGCTCGTGTGACTACTAAATATGAAGCAAATACCAAACCCTATATGTAACTGTTGAGAGCCGAAAATGTCAAATGGATTTAGACGGATCTGACCATTAAACTATTTTTTGGTACTTAGCGTCATCTGAAGAAACACGCACTTGGCAATACATCTTTTCCACATCAGCAGAAAAGGCAATCTTGAGTTCTTGTAATCGAAATATGATAGCATTCAACGGTGGGTCCCACTACTAAACACTGATTTAGCAAGGACCTTGTACTGGACTTGGCTGAACCGTTGAATAGTAATCTTAATTTGTTTGTATTGCTTAAATCCTTTACGATTCCGTGATGCGGTAGTAAAAACTCGTTCTAGAACATTTTTGGGGAGCGATCTCAATCATGTGGTTGAGCTCTTCATATTCATGCATGAACTCGTGATACTGTCGTGAAACCTGGATCACGAATGAATTCTTCTGAGTCTCTAAATTGCATAGCCAAGTGATTCCACTATGGCAAGTGGAGAGATTTTAAATAGTAGTTTCACTATGAATCGTCCTTTAGGATCCTTCTTCAAACTCTGTTGCAGGAATCACTTCAAAAACGTTTCAAAACGTTTCTTATTCCGTAAGCAAAACTTTCTGATTGTTGATTAACTCTAATTCCCAACATTTGTGTAAACTTCTATCAATGTCGTCCATTTTGTCTTGTGAATGATAACATGGAAATATTTTCATTCTTCTGTAACGGACCAGTTAACCCCGAAACTATCCAACCAAACATAGTATTTTACAGAATCGGCTGGTTTGACGTGGTTTTTATTTGATCGTCTTCAAGACTTTGCAAAGTAGTCCGCTCCAATAAGGATATATATGTTGATATCGAATAGCGGATCAACTAATTTCATCCCCGACCTAGAATTGAAATTGATTTTCATGTTTTGAGCGCTTTGATGGAGAATTCAGGATGAAGTTCTGGTTTATGATATGAATTGTTACCAAACTTTTTGAAGCCCCGGATTCAGTTTGGCCTAGCCCACTAATAGCAACTCGAGTATTTCTTTTTTTCAGCCGAAGACGTTGCCTGCAATATTCAGTAATAAAGCTGAAGTGGGAGCTAGAATTCAAAAGTGGTCTGCATAGCGCGGCTATATACCTGACAAGAAATTCATAGTGACGGGTCAAATTTTGTCGGTGCAAGAAATCAATTAAATCAAATTTACCAATTTATCATAAAAAAACTCTAGTGCTATTTCTCAACAGAGACCACATAAGTGTCCATTTTATTCAACCAAAATCACCACACTTTAGAGGCATGTGAGAGGCTGCTATCAAATACACCGAGCATCACCTCAAACCAACAATAGGCGACCATATACTTACCATAGAGGAAATGTCAACGTTGCTGGCTGAAATCGAATCCATTTTAAATTAGCGTCCTCTTTGTGCATTAACCAATAAAGATATGGACGCATTAACACCAGCACGCTTTCTTATTAGCAGACCAACAACTCAGGTTCCTTCTGAAGACGTCACATATATTAAATTACCAAGATTATCCAAATGGCAGATAATTCTTACCAAAAATTTTGGAAGAGATGAAGTTTGGAATATTTAACAAACCTACAACAAAGACAAACAAAAGTGTAGAAATTATCTTCTCACGCAACAATAACTACAACCTCGTTTTAATGTGGCATTTTCAAATCAAGGCCAGACACTTACCATACGACGCTCGCATGTAAATACATATAACAGTAAAGAAATTAAAGCGGTTCCATTCATTCTTCTAATTAAACGCCAAGATTGGTTTACGTATTTTGATTTAAAATAGTTTGACACTCGAACGAATGTAACCCCCATATATCTCTATATATACTATATGTATATAGAAGCACCTCTTAATAATATACATATAATGTATACATATAAACACTATCATAATATCTAAACCATCAACATCAATTCCATACTATCGTTATGATTATTATAAAGTTTTGTTGTTGTCCCACACCAAACACCATCACCACCCATTCAACTTTATAGACTTGTATCCCATCCATATTTACCAACCTCGCCCATACCAATACGAAATCTACCTTTTTTACCATTCCGGTTGCTATTTTACTTGTTAGTTTGTCTTCAGATATTTCTGTCTTCTGCTGTTTTTGTCATTTATACCTTTTATTTTATTGTTGTGATGTTATGTTGCCTATATATATACACACAGAGTGTACTTCAAACCTATAAGTGGAAAATCAACAAGAATAAAAATAAAAAAATTTTCTTGATTTTCCCGTAGACGTCAGTTGGGTTTTATACATTTGTGTGATATACTTTTATATAAATATAAATTGTTCGTCTTACATTTTCTGTCGGTGAAAAAAAAACAGCAAGCATGAAAAAATTGTAATCCAAAGCACAGCATAATAAAAGCTTTTTTTTCAATTTTAATCTTTTACGTATAGAACGTAAAAAAATGGCAGAAGTATACAAAAAAAATCACAATAAAAGCAAGTTGAGCGTCACGAATGAAGAAAAATTGAGTCGGTAGATGGTTGGTTGGTTATGGTGGGTCGTCTATTAAAGAAGCGATGACATTTTTTGTTTTGTCGTTTTTAATTTTAAGGTTATGTCGTTTATATTGTTTGTTGATGTGTATACACGATGAAGGAAATATTGCTAAATCAATATTTATGGTATGAAGTTGTTTTATAAATTATAACCAACCTCAATCAAATGTTCAACCACAGAAGACGTAGGTCATTAGATTTTTTTTACTAAAATCCAAAAGAATTCAAAAGTTTGATGACTTTAAAATAATAATCGCTGGGCATTATAGGCTAACAATCGCTTACATTAAGGCCACAATACTTATATATATCATGAAAGCACGTTTTTCCTCATTGAGCTGTTACATCAGTTCACAAATGGTTTTTTTCTGTCTTCTTGAATATGTTTTTGGATCCTTCTAACCTTTGCAGTATATTAAATCTGCATTGGTAACCCGTTACCGAGCTCCATATTACATATAACTGGGATTAATGGCAGAGTAGATAACAACTTCATCACCAACGTCAAGCAACCATTGCTTGGGTTTTAGTACAAATTAGGGTGACCGCTTGGGAACATTATATAGAAAAAAGGAAAAAATGGAATGGAATTACTCAGCAGCCCTGGAAGCTGGCCCAGGATTCATTGGACCAATCATTCAATAATCCAAAACATTGAGAGAATGAAATTTATTGACACCAAAAGCACATTCAAAGAAACGCTCCAACTCCCAAGCAACGAAACCTACACCACCGATCAGAAATAGGAACCAATAGCAGAAGCTTATGTTAAGACTGCTTTACATGTGCTCACTGTAGGTTTTGGGTTTTGGGCTACCAAAACTAAACCAGAAAACCAATGGATTAGAGATGAAACGTGGAAGAAAATTGAGGAACGTCGCCTACTAAAGTTACAGCTTTGCTCTAACCACAATAGTCATCAAATAGATGTAAATCGAACACAACGGAATAGATGACGAACAAAATGACGAGCTCCCTGATGACCATAACGAAAATACCCATCCATAATGGAACGGGTGAAAAGTTCTATTCAGTAGCAAAAAGAAAAGCTGTCGGCATGGATCTAGCAGAATTACGCACAATAACAACTCATCTGTGACGGCAAAAACTCTAAATCCACTATTGGCAGAAGCATGGAATACTGGTAGAATATCACAAAAATGGAAAAAGGGGATGACTATAACAATTCCGAAGAAAGGCTCACGGGAGAGGCATCTCCCTCCTCAATAGTAATGACAGTCTTAGCAATGATCATTCTTGAGAGAGGATATCACGAGCGTTCAACCAGCAAACCAAAAACGAACAAGCTGGCTTTACTCCTGGTAGCATATTGATCGCAATCTGAAAAGCACTCTGCAAATTGGGCATTCCGAGAAAGGTAATTGAACTCATTAGGGAAATGTCGAGGGATACCGGAAATCGAGTTCAATACAAAGAGAAGCAGAGTGACAAATATTACAACACACGAGGAGTCGGACAAGGATGTGTTCTCTCGTCACTACTATTAGCTACTACTATTAGCTAATAGTATTAGCTAATGTCATGCAAAAATTGGACAATACATCCCCCAATGACATTCAGTGGAACCCAATATAACGAATCAACAACCTGAATTATGCGGATGATATATAGTATGTCTACTAACGCATAAATACGCAGACATACAGCAGAAAGCCTAGAAACTAGCTGATCTGGTACACTCATCATCATCAACCAAGAAACCATCGAAGATGTTGAAAATTTCGTGTACCTTTGTTGAATTGTATCGTAAACAGTCGGAACTAAAGAGGACATCAACCATCCATCGCATTAACAAAGCAAGAAATACTTTCAATGTGCTTCACAAAATCTGGAACTCATACCGTCTTGTTACGAACTACAAAGGTACGAATGTGCAATGCCTGTGTGAAAACAGTGCTGCTGTATGGCTGTGAAACGTGGAAACACACGCAGAACATCACTAGTAGACTCCAAGTATTTGTCTAATAAAATGCTTCTAGCCAAATAGCAAGAGGAGAGTAGGTATAAGACCAGCAATAACCTGGAAACGAATGGTGCTAGCCGAATCAAAACATCTCAGTAAAACATGGGGGACTGAAAGCATTAGCCTCAAATATAGTACGATAGACTAGCCTAGTAAACGCTCTATATGCTCCCAAATTGGAGATAAAGGAAAAAACCTTAAAACAACATTAGCCGAAAGCAGTCTTAAGTATGGTTCGTTAAATTGTTTACCAGCTGAGTGCAGTGATTGACAGATTGTACTTATGGTCCCATTACAAATCTGAATACCCTTTTTCTTATGTTTTGCGTCTTATGTAGTCGTGATAACTTCTTTAAAACCATGCCTCGTAAAATACTACTAAATGAGCATGTTATCCTTAGAAATCTACCACAGTATCGTTTGCTTGTCATATGAGTTGATTAAACATGTACCTAAATGCTATAAGCGTAGGAATAACCATCCTCCATGGTTTGACAACAATTTGGTCAATTTGAGAAACAAAATGAATAAGGCACATTTTCCAAAGTTTGTGGTAATAACGCGAATTGTCTTAATTCTTTCCAACAACTTCGCCGAGCGTTTGATAAGGAACAACGCCGAGTCTATAGAAACTATATTTCGTGATTGGAAAATTTAAATTTAATTTCAAACCCTAAACTATTTTGGCCTTTTGTTAATGTCAAAAGAAAGTGTTCCGGTTATCCCAAACGATGTCGCTAAATGATGTTACTGCCTAAAATGCTGAGGACATATGTAATTTATTTGCTGAATTTGTCCAATCAGTCTATAAGAAATACAATGATAAGGTTAATGATGTTTCCTTAGGACATCGTACTACGCATCATCAAAATTTAATTGGAATACCTCATATTTCTGAAAAAGATGTTAGCCTTGGTATATCGAAAATGAAATCGAGATGTGGCTTTGATAATATACCCGCAATAGTTCTTAAGGACCTTAATAGCTCGCTATCATTACCTCTATCTCGGATATTTAATGGTCTCTGGAGAGTGGTGTATTTCCGTTGATATGGAAGATGGCAATTATAATTCCCATTTTTAAATCAGGAAAATGGTGTAACATTTGACTCACCTCAGTTTGAGCTACTTTTTGCCAAACTTGATAAATTTGGAGTGAGCATAGTATTAAAATGGAGCATAGTATTGGATCGTACCTGCGTGCTCGGAAGCAAAGGTAGTTAAAATTAACGGGTTTACATCTAGGATGATTGAAGTTCATTCTGGAGTCCCTCAGGGATCTCACCTAGGTCCTGTGTTGTTTAATATATTCATTAATGAAATTGCTTCTCTGTTCCAGTACTGTGACTGTGAATTATATGCAGACGACTTGAAAATATCAAAAGCTGTACGAAGCGAGCAACAATGTATCGAAATGCGGAGTGATCTAGATTTACTGTATAAATGGTCAATTGAGAATAGATTGAATTTAAAATTGGAAAAATGCAAGATTATGAACTTCTCCAAGAAAAAATCAGTTATTCATTTTCATTATCTTATTGGTAATCACCAGCTTGAAAGGGTTCTAACATTCAAAGATTTGGGTGTTGTCTTGGATCATCAATTGAATTTCTGTGACCATGTTGATTTGATCGTGGCTAAGTCTAGTTCTCTAATTGGCTTCATACGTCGTATCACAATCCACAATCAATTAAAACTTTGTATTGTTCTATTGTTCGGTCTAATTTGGAATATGCGTCGATTATTTGGGATCCTGCTTACAAAATTCATATTGATAGAATTGACTGGATTCAGAAGAAATGTATTATTTACTACCTTCATAAACTGAATTGGCCATTTGATCCGAACCTTCCAATGTGGCTGAATAAAAATAATTTGCCATCCTACGGCGAACGCTGTAGAATTGCCGATTTGGATTCATTATACTTGTAAGACATAGATGTGCTACTTTTACATTCATCGCTGATTTGCTGAATTATTCTATTGACTTCCCTGAACTACTTGCAAAGATTAATATTCATGTGCTTGTCAAAGCTAAATTGTAAAATTGTAAATTATAATTGTAATCAAAAAGGATTTTCATCCCGTTGATGTCGAATAAATAAATAAATAAATCAAGGTTGGAGCGCTGGGCTAAAAAGACATCAAAAATAAATATGGATACCGCCAAAATTTAACCAGACCCCCGCTTACGTTAATGGACATGCGGTTTAGGATTGGTACGAGAAACGTGTAGTCATATAAAGTGGAGACCACGCAATTATCTCTGGTCTACGGCAAGTAGATGTTCTTATAGAATTCATCTTTCATAAAAGTGAAATACCTCAAAACAACATCGGACCGTCAGTCCAACCAGGTTCTGGCATATGCATATGGTACTTGTGTAACTGCACTGAATCGCAGTGGTGTCAAAAAACTACTCTACACTTCTCAGCTTCAGTTGGAAACAGAACCCTGGTGGGTTCAAAATATCATCCGATGATATTTTGAACAAGTTGTCGGTTCCAACGATACACTGGCATTTCATCTCACCAGGATATTCATCTTTTGCAAAATTTACCCCTTCGTGCTATAAAGCTTTTAAGGGCAGAGAGAAATCGTCTGATGTCAAATCACTAACCTGTCCTATATGCATCGTCTTCGTTGTTAAACAGATGAAAATATAGCATTGTAACCTTTCTGGCATTTCAATCATCTGCAATTAGACATTAGAAAATTAGACTAACCGGTCCCCGTGTAGACGATTATATTGTTTTGTAGCTCTTTTGCCTTAAAGAACCCAAAATTGCTTTACTATAAAACCAAGAGTTAAATCCACACCTCCAAGCTGCGTTTTTATTCGCCCAATCAAGGATCAAGCTCGTGATATGGCATTTAGATAAAGCCAATCTGGCCCCAACCACCATAAATTATGATCGCACAGCTTATCAGAGTCTCTGACGCTTGTTGCGCTGTTCAATGGGTTTAGATTTTACATATTTTAATTGTGCGGGGCGGATAATAGAATGAATTTGAAAAATTCTATTCGCAAGAAAGGTTTTCGATTTACTTAGGCGTCCTTGTAACTGGCCTAATACTATTGTTGAATCTATACAGGCCTGCATCTAACAATTCGGGATATCCATAGCTTCGAAAATTTACCGAAGTAGCATTGCCAATAATGAATCTCCGCACAATTCAAGCTTGAAAATATTTACTTTCGACTGATTGTTGCCACCTTTGTTTTTCCCGATATTAAAAGCACAGTAGTTTTTCCTGCTTCTGTAACTTTCTTTTAATGAATCTTTTATAGATTCATCTTCCTTACTTATGATGGTTGGTTTGGTTTCCCTTTGTTGGTCCGGTATAACTTCCATAACAGCGTTGTTATTCAATGCCCATTTTCGAAGTTTAAAACCTCCAGAATCAAGCAGAAACTTTGACATTTAATTGCATATTTTATGGTATCTGTACCAGAAAGAACATCATCCACATAAAAATCCTTCAGAAGAATTTATGAAACAATTGGGTCTGTTTGTAGTTCATCTAAAGCGAGTTGTCTATAAAGGCTTTTATGGCCAGATTTGCACTTGTGGATCAGGTATCCAAACTATCCTTTGTAGGTTTTGTTGTCTTTAAAAAGGATCATGTTACAGTATTGGCCCGACTAATTGGATGTCATTGTGACTTAGTCCATTTGATGTTTTCTAACCTTTGTTACAACTGGATTGCTTAACCACTGTATGGTGTAGTAGATAGGCAGATAGCATATGTTGTTTTTGCATGTAACATCGTCTGGATTTATTGGAACCATATGTCCTATAGTTGAATGCACAATATAAACACACATAGTACTACCACGGTACGTTTGCCCATTGACGTGCTAGATGTCGCTACTGGTATCGTTGTAAAATAATCAAAATATTTGTATATGTATAATAGCCTAAATGTCTTATATTTATACTAAATGTTGACGATATTCTATCGATCTAAAATCTGGAACATCAATGGGTAAACTGTTTTTTTCTTGCTATGGACTGGGTTCTGCGCTATCTCCTAAACTAAAATCATCCTTTATTGGTATAATGACTTTATACCTTCTATCTGCTAATTGATTTCAGGTGTCTTTATATGATCTTTTGCACAATTGTGTTTATGTTATTCCCATAAGGATCCATCCTAGCTCCATTTGCTATGAGTTGCAATTCTGCATAGGTTGCTCCCTGTTATAAGTTTAGATCTTTGGCATTTTTACAAACGTGGGGTATCTTGTTATGTCATGTGATGCCTTACAAACAATGCATATTTCTCTAACTCTATAGAAGAAATTATTCTTGGTGATTCTAAAATAACAAGAAGGTTGATATCCCCAGGGTTCTCAAGATTAACTTAGTACAAACGATGGGTCTCGTTATCCAATTTCTTTAATACTATAATGGAATGAATATTGCGTTTCATGTTGTTGTATCGAATGTGTCATGAAGATTTTTTAATGCAGTTGCAATCTCCGGGGTAATGTTTAGCAGGTTCAGCAGGGTTTTGGCAATTTTAATTCTGGTTGACCAATTTTATTGTTGATGATGGCGCAGAAATATCGGATATCAAATTTTTGTTAATCTGCAATTTCTAGAAGTAGTTCCTCGTACAGTTGATCCGTAGTGTTTCTGTTGTTCTCTATAGTTGTTGTAATTTCTGCAACATTCCAATTTCTGTCTTTAATGTTTGGATCTTTGATTTAAGATATTTTTTTAGTTTTTCTTTCTGGCCCATCCTTTTCGTAATTTTTCTGCAGAGTTTTAACTTTGTGGCAATTTCCTGTTACTCTTCTAATAAAGAATCCATCGTGACTGCTTGAATTTTTTGGTTTCGAAGCTTCTGTTGTTGTTATTGTTCTTAAGTCGTAAATCTAAATGTAATTTATATCTGTTGTTGTTGGCTGAGATAACTGCGTTGCTGTATGTAATAGTTAGTTCTGCTGAAGTACTTTAATTTTTTACAACTTTTGCAGACCGATATATTGGTTTAGGTGCCTGTCCTTAGTGGCTCGAATGGCCAAATATTAGGTTGTAATGAATTTGGGCTACCACGGGTGTTTCTGTAGGACTGTAGGGTTAACCTCTTCAGCACGATAATGTGGTGTTTGAATCTCACAAATAAGACTATTCCAAAACCTAGAAAATATTTGATGGTTACTCTAAGTTCAGAAAAAATGTGATGGTCACTTTTCACCGGCAGTGATGCAGATTTTTATATTTGCCTGAAAATCGATCTGTGATGTTATAGTTGACCCAAGATATTTAACGTTCTTATCTGTGGCCATACTCTTTCTTGGCTGAAATAGTAACATCAAACGCGCCTGTTTTTGGTGTCTGCACATTCCACGTGCCAATCCTTAACCGCGTATCCTTAAACGCGAACGGGTGTCTTGTTAAATTTTGTCGACAAATTTTTTTAAGGAAATTCAGCTCAGCTATCTAACCTTCGTTTCGTCGCTTCCTACGACAAGCAAAGAATACTGTGTGGTATTTTAATGATATTAGGATCGTGTGAAAAATACTTTACGACCCAGATGCCAACAGACCCGATTGAACATAGGTATGTCTCAAAAAAAAATTTGCAGATTTACAACACTCCGATGGAGTGTATTGATCTTCTCATCGACATCAATTAACTGACAATAGAAAAATCGCAATCAAAACACATTTCATCTCCCCAGATTTAAGCTGCTCACCCATACAATTTTCTCCCAATCATATTTCCTTTTAACCATTTTCTCGTTGTTTATTTTTTCTTCACATCATCATACATGTGTGCTTTATCTTTACGTACCAGAAAGATAGATAAAGAATTTTCAAAAACGGTAAAAAAAACAACAGAAAATAGAAAATTGTGGTGTCGTTAAATTTTGCCATGATATAATAAGTCCATCATCATAATCCTATATATATACCTACCTTTACGATACGATATTGATTGAAATTAAAAACAACAACAATCAACAACGAACTGGAAAATCTTTTACGAAAAACCTCAATCTGAAATCTAGATTGTGTATGTACACACTTCAGCACACCAACGTTTTATCTTTCTTCCAGATATCTACTGTACAGCGTGCTGTTGTTGTTGGCGTAATAACACCCACAAATGTCTGTATATTCTCGTATACTATATGGATAGGAAAATTCTTAATTGTGGAGTGGAAAACCAAAAAATGTTTTTTCCCTCATTGTTGTTGTTCGGATTAAGGTTTGGTATATTATGGATGAGTGAGGGGCACACCATTTTCCCTTCGTTATCCTTAATTCGATATATTTTCATCTCGGCATGGTAGTATGTTGCTGGGGTTTTATATATGATTTTGTACGAAACCCAACTCTTAAATACCATATGTATATGATTTTATGTTGAATGTATGTAGGTTTGTATGAATGTATGGTAAACTGTATATAGAATACTAATAACACACAAATGGTATCACTTTGAGCTGACAGCACGTTCCTTTTATTTATATCCTAATAGATAAATACTCGTACTCATATTTTTTTGCTAAACTCATATCACATCGCATCATTGCTTGCTCCATCTGCCTGCTCGATATATGTGGGCAGGTTTTATAGTTATATAGGAATGGTTTTACTGTCTTAAGCAAATATGATATACATATATATGAATACATGGGCTAAGATGGATGAATAGATACTCTATGTATATAATCAGTTTCTACAGGCCATTGTTGGCCTGTTGTCGTATCAACAATCCAGTTTTAAGATCGCTACATCATGCTGTTGAATTTTTATGAAAAAAATTTTTGCTGAATTTACTGACATCAGGCCGCCATGGTGTCTGTAACCGGGACAATTTTAATAATATATCTAACTATCCGGTCATATCCTTCCAAGTATATGTTAAAATGGGTGTACGGTTGGCCCGGGATACCCTGCTTAATGCTTAGCCGTATATTCTAAATCAATCAATCAATCAAATTTGGTCCTGCTAAATCTGCGTTGAAATCATTCATGCAATTGGTAACTCATTTCCATGACTCGATTCAATTTTGTAGACTGGCAAAAGCGATTGGTTTCCTTTTGTTTTGTTTTTTTATTTCCCGATTTAATTGTTAAATAATATGCCATTAACAGCGTCAGATTTAATTTTGTCCATGTCTTGATAATTTAAATGGCCCAATCGTCGATGCCATGTTTAAGAATCTTCGGTCGACGCAATCGCAAATTAACGACATGTCCCAGTTTTGTCATTTGACTTACAGATAATAAATTTGCTGTGGAATGCACAAAACGTCTTCAATTTTGAAGCAATGCGTGTTTCAATTTTACATCAGTCAACAACTAAACCGTGTTGCCCAACTTTGGTTCATGGTTTCGTTCAGATGCTGCGTTGCCCTCGAATCCAAATATCAATCGCATCGATTTTAATTTCGGGTCAAAAATAACTTGCTGAATAATGCACATTTTCATAGTTTTGTTGATCTTTTTATTTTCAAGGCAATTGGAAGATTTATGACCTTTTTTGTTGTACGATTAACAGTGAATGTCTTTGAATTTCACTTGGCCTTTGCTTCTTTTGTTCAATGCATTCGATTTGCCAAAAATCCCGCATTCACCTGTACTCCTCAATGACTCTTCTTGAAGCAATTTCATTTTGACGGCGTGACTGGTTAATTTATGCTTTGAGCAAAAATATGCTACTCATTCGTCATCCAAGCCAATGGCATTCAATTTCTGTGTCTCTTTGACGATTTTGCTTATATATTCTTTCGCGGAATCGCATTCATCCAATTTCGTGCAACTTAGCTGTTGAATTAAGCCAATTCGGTGATAATTACCTTTATCTTCAAAAACTGCCTCCAATTATTCCCACATTTCATTGGTTGTTTTGGCATCTTGAATATGAATTTAGCGACTCTATACTACAGAAAGTACTAAAGTTGTCCGCGCCTGTCCTACTCCGCATTATCTTTTATCTAAGGAACAGTCAAAACAATAGAGTGAAAGGAAAGAATCATCATTGTCTTGATGTTTCATCAATCGCGATGGTCAAAATTAATGAGTACGAACTGCTTATCCTTTTCGCCCTCGGGTTAACCGTTAAACGATCGATAACTGTAAAAAGGTAGTTGTAACCTTGACCTCAAGGTAGTGCGGCCCCACAAGATTCATGTGAATATGATGGAACCTGCGGAGTGAGGAATATCCAAAGAACCTAAAAGCGATTTGGTATATTGTACAACTTTTGACTTTTGACATAATTGATGCAAGATTTGGCTCAATTACCAATATCCAAATTCATTCTAGACCAGAAATAACGCGTTGTTATTAATTTTCGTGTGGCTCGTATACCTGGATATGATAGTCCATGAAGTTTTTTAAAAATCGTGCATCTTATTTCCAGAGGGATGTAAATATTTGGAAGAATTTGATTGGTTGATGTTTCGCAACTTATTTCGTTTTTTGTTCACTAACCAAAATCTGACGTAATTTTACCTTTGATACTTTGGGTTTATGTATCAATTACTTCCATTCTTCATCGTTCGTTTGGAACAGAGCGAGTATACTTCAAGTGTCAAGGTTTGACGAGGACTTCTATAATCAACGGTTTGTGTTCAGTAAATACACAAAAAATGTCTTCCATCGTCATAATGCTGAAAGTGTTTAATTACTACATAAATTGGAAGCGGTTCTTTATCAAACGCGGCATATCGGGTTTAAGCTGGTTGCAGTTTCTATTAAGCGCCGGTTTCCCAAGTTCCGAATTTGAAAGATTTCTATCTAAATTCTTTCTAAAAAGAAAAAATTTTTCTAAAAAATTTTATAATATAATATTCTTTTTATTTTTACGGGATTAATTTCGAGGATTACTATCCTCTTCATCAGCCTGTACTACTTTGAACCCGAATTTACCTTACCCATGTTCTTATATACCTTTTTCAGGTATGATTTTGGCTCCGCCCCCTTGTGCTATTTTCATTTTCCATTATTTTTTTGAACAGGTGGTTGATTTTAGTCTGTACCTGAATATTTATTATATCCTTGTTATGTCTGTTTTTGTAAATCTCGTAATCTTCCAGTGTTGTCATCATGCTATCTTTTTTACATTTTGAGTCTTTGTCCTATTTTGTTTTCAACCGGCAAGGATGGACCTATTGAACAGAAAACATAATAACAAGAAACTTAACGAACAGTATACTTCCCTGATAACCAAAGACGACAAAAACATCAAATACGTTACATTTGACTACGACAGAAATACAGCGAACATCATCAGGAAAGTACTGAAAAATCATGGTATACAGGCAGCATTTAAAACTAGCAACAAAATAGGACAAAGACTAAACCCACCAAGAATGACTTCTCAAGATACGGGAGTTTATAGACTATCATGTGACGACTGTGATGGGTTCTACATAGGCCAAACCGGTAAATCTTTCGCAACTCGGTTTAACATAAATTTAACATCGGTGTTGCATAAATGTAAAAAAGGTAGCATGATGACAACACTGGAAGATTACGAGATTTACAAAAACAGACATAACAAGGACATAATAAATATTCAGGTACAGACTAAAATCAACCACCTGTTCAAAAAAATAATGGAAAATGAAAATAGCACAAGGAGGCGGAGCCAAAATCATACCTGAAAAAGGTATATAAGAACATGGGTAAGGTAAATTCGGGTTCAAAGTAGTACAGGCTGATGAAGAGGATAGTAATCCTCGAAATTAATCCCGTAAAAATAAAAAGAAAGATTTCTACTTTAACATCCAGCTGTTTAATTAGAAGATGCAAATGATTTGTATGTTTTTCTTCTGATCTGCTGAAAACCAATAAGTCGTCAATGTAGGAACAAACAAAATCAACATCCTTCAAATCGTTATGCTGATGAACCGTTGAAACGTCTGAGAAGCTTTCCTACAACCCAAGAGCATCCGTAAAAATTCATAATTTCAAATTATGCAGTCATGGCTGTTTTATGGCAACAGATATATGATGATATACCCGCACTAATTCGATGAGCACAGTAATTGCTTGACAGTCTGATTGGATTTTTTGATCAGCTGTTTTGGTCCCAAAATTACACAGTTTTTGACAATATCGAGAGCGACTTCCAAAACGATAATGGTAAAAGCATCTTGGATATTTTTGAACTTGACTTACAGTACGATATGGAATCTGATCTTTGACTATTTTTATAGGATGAGAAGAATTAAAACAAATCATATGGACAGTCCAAAAACAGAGTGGGACCTTGGTTCTTGAACCTCCGAGTAACATTTTGAGTATTTGGCAAAAAATATCTTTTATCTATTTCAGTTGGAGAACACTTCCAGCATCCTTTTTGTGGACACAATTAGTTTAGCATATTTAACTCTAGTTTAACTAGTTGTAATTATCGATTCGGCAATTAAAAAGTAGGATTAGTATAAAAACATTTGGATCGAATGTAGGATAGAAGTGAGAGGCCGTGGGTTAAGGCATGCTTTAATCTGCAATACAACTGTAGATAGTTTGTAACGTCTGCACAATATGATTTGTACATAGCTACGATGACAACAGGAGCGAATACAATATATATTATATACTTTTACAAAGCACGGATTCGCCTAAATGTTGTGCATCTAGGTGGCAGTAGGTAATTTAATATTACAGTATGAGTTCTAATATTTGCTCATACTAGTAACGTACCGTGGAAGTCAAAATCATACTCGTTTTTGTAAAAGTACTTCCGGCCTGTAAAAGTACATCCGTCCATGCAGAAATATATAAATTATTTAATGAATGATTAGAAAGAAAGAAATAGATTGATCATTCAAATACAATGGAAGTTCTATATAAGAACACTTAAGGTAAGACCCATAAAAGTTCCTCAAAAGTGAGAGCTGTATTTCCATGGAATAACCCTTTTCAGATGATGTTTTAATGACTTGATGACATCTTCCCACAATCCTCCGAAGTGTGGGGAAGACGGTGATATAAAATGTCATTCAACTCAAAGTACACAAAGTAATACTATGGAATGTTAGCCCATTGACGTGTTAGATGTCGCTACTGGTATCGTTTTAAAATAATCAAAATATTTGTATATGTATAATCGCCTAAATGTCATATATTTAAACTATATTTTGATTATATTCTCTCACCCCGGCATCTGGAACGTCAATGGGTAAACTGTTTTTTCTCATGTTTTCTCTTAATCAGAAGTGTTCCGACACCTACAATATTAGTTTCATTATCACTGTAAATCATTAGGCTTAGGCCTCATGGAGAGATAGATCTCTTAAAACCCGTTATAAAGGCAGCAATAGTCAAATTGCTAACAACCTTAGTAATGATTTAGTATAGTAAAGCTTACGAACAGCTCTGTATATATCTTGTATGACTTACTGCCACGTCCTTTCGAAACTCTTACTGAGATGGGCCCAGCGTAGTCTGCTCCTGTGACGTTAAATGGACGTGATGGCGTGACTCGTTTTTTGGGTAAGCTTGCCATTAGTTGGTGTTTTGTTGAAGCGTTTAATCTACAAGCTAATAAGTGGTGCATTTGGCTATCTCCGAGCTTTTGGTACTTGTGCCGTTCATCATTCAATATTTGTTTCTCAGATGTGACAGAGTAATGGAATTCTCTCAAGCATAATGTGTTTAAATGCGATATTTGATTAAGAGCTTTGTGAAGCTTTGTTTTGTAGCAATATTTTTGAATGTCTAGCATGTTATAGTTTAGGTTACAATTCGTTATTCTTCCTCCTACTCTCAGCATTTTATGTTCACCAATAAATGGATTAAGCGATAGTAGGTTGCTTTTTTGTTGATACTGAGCCATATTTATTGATCTGCAATCTGTATGATTTCATTCTGAAACTTTAGCACAAGTGATTTTAGGTCTAACGGATTTAAATTGTTTTTAAATACTTTTGATCCTCGCCGAATGAGTTAAATAAAATTAATCCCAAATTACCGAGGCATATTCTAATACCTACCTGACGTAAGTAACCCCAATAAAGCTATCTTTAAAAACGGAGATCGCTCAAAAAATGAAAACTATCGCGGTAAAACTCTTCTTTGCACAGCATACAAATTGCTCTCTTACATAATATTGAAAAGAATCACTCCCCTGGCGGAGGAAATTGCAGGTCACTACTGATCAGGTTTTTTGCGGGTGATTCTTTCTAAATACTACACTTCTTTCTAGTAGTCACCACTACTAAACACAATGGTTTTTAGTAGTGGTGACTACACATTTAAAAAAGTGACAAGTTTTCAATACCTCGAGTCCTATGTCACTCATAATAACTGTGTGGGTTAAAGCACGTCTTGTCGCTGGTATCCGTGCCTTGTGTGCCTTACGCCCGCTGCCAAAGTCAAAATACCTTGCAAATGCTGACAAGGTGAAGTTGTACAAGGTGTTGATCAGAACTGTTATCATGTATGGGTGCGTGAGAGTTGGACCCTGACGCATGAGTATATAAGAGATGGTTAGTGACAATCTAAAATCATGTGCTTTGACAATCTAAAATCATGGCCCCAAACGCGATAACGACACATACCGAGTTTTAACCACGAGATCAGGAATTTAATAAAAAATCTTGATCTCGTTTATGAAATAAAAAAACAGTGAGTACGCTGTCTTGGTCAGATTCTGCGAGCCGATCTTGAACGGTTAGTTCAGCAATCTCTGAGAGTAAAGCCGTTATTTGGCTGGGTCGCTGTCGACGACGAGGGCCCCTCGGGGTAGAGAACGACTTGTCTCCTTCGGGTTGTCTTGATTTAAGATCAAATCCGATGGAGCCAGATTTTTGATTCGGTACGGGCCAGCAATGGCCTATATAAACCGTTTATTATTATTACAAAGTGGTTAGAATTATTTTGAAAGTTATCAATCACTATATAGTTCATAAGAATCCTATTTTAGGTGATTTAACTAAGTTTCGTTATTTGAAAAATCTCTAGAAAAGGCAGCTGATAGATTAATAGAGTAAAGGCCCGGTTCAAGCCAATTCAGCACCCTGTGCAATTTCAAATTTTCGAGCCCCAAAATGTTTCCATACTTTATACATCTATCATTTTATTGACACTTATATCAATAAGGGTTTTAAAGGACAAATTTTGGGGTAACAAAATACCCAATTTTTGAAATAAATTTACTATTGGCTAAAACTGGAGTTTCAAATATCAAAAAATAGTTCACTAGATGTGGAAAAAGGAAGGCGACAGATGGGACAGAAGACATGCATATCCTTTAAGCACAAAAGGGGTATATTTCAACTACCAGCTGCACATACTACATAAAATAGCGGTAACATGAACAAAAACAACTCCGCTACACAAAAAGTGTAATAAATAGTGTAATAAAAAGTGTATTAAAGTTCATGGCCTGACAAATAGAAGCTATCTTAAATTCGCGACATTTGTCGGCAATATCATCCTATCCAGATGACTGGGTCATTTTCTGATTGGTCGTCTACTAACTATACAATAATTGAACAGCATCAACAGATTCAACAGCAATTTCGGTCCCAATCGACGAAGTAATATAATAACGGACTACAATATCGTCATAAATGGGTGAGTTAATGCAATCAACCCTATAGAGGAACGGTTTTGTTTTTATGGTATGCATGGCTAGTGTAAATTTCTTGTAGTTCGGGTCCTTTATCCTCATCCCCACACTCTGTATTTTATAACTTTCAAATATAGCATTTCACACTGTCTTGTTGAACATTGAGTACAAAGTTTCGAGTATCAATGTTAAAATGGAGGTTTCCATTCTTGTCCCAAATGGCAATAGACCTAGGTCTGAAGGTAAGGTGTAGTCTGGTGACTCCTTTTAAGAAGTTACGTGCGCTGCACTCAATGCTGAGTTGTTATACGCTTAAGACATTAGTCTTCCACTATTCAGGCTTTTCCGTCTACAAATCGCCTAGCAAGAACCACTTTGCATGTGTTTGTTCTGAATAAATTTCCAGCGGTTGGTGTATGACTTTAACTTATCTGATGGCACGCCAGGTAACATCATTGGGATGTTAGGAAATGCTTCCAAATGCCGCCAAAATAGAGTGACGATTACGGAATGAAATGCCACTCGATCTAATTCATTGACCAAACCAACTTGAAGCTTTTCTTCACATAGTTTGTATATTTGGCCGATTTTTCTTTTTGCACCGACAAATTTTGATCCGTTGTCGGAGTATTTATGACTTGGAAGACCCCATCTGGATAAACGCATCTGTTCGCAACTATTAGCAAGTTAACAGTAAAATAATTTTGCCTGATGTTAGCGAGTGACTGTTGATTAGGATTCAAGTTTTATATATGCAAAGCCTTCAAGTTTGCCTTTGTTCAATGAGAGTCGAGAATAACTGGATGTTTGGTGTCATATGAACTGAAAGTTCCGCAATTGATTTCAGTCTGCTTCCGCGTTGTAAGTCGGTTTTTTGTGATGTGTCTGATATCTTCTGGAAAGCTCTCACTTTGAGTCCACTATTCGACTAGGAATGCAGTCCATTTTATTTGAAAGCCTATCAAATTTCAAAAAAATGGTTAAGCCTTAAATTTATCATAAAAGAAAGCTGTACAAGCGTTCGAATGACGAAAAACAGCGAGGACACGATTTTATAAATAAATTGGCCACCGCAGTGAAATCAATTGATATTTAACGTATGACGAATCGAAGGTATAAGTTTTACCAAGAAAACAACAGCTGCGTATAGGCAATTGCACTGATCATTTAGTTCAACTAGCGCAAAAGAACTTAAACCATTGATTTTTACACAGGCATATGATTATGCGGCAAATTCCAAGATTGGACAATTTGTTTAGTAGTTAAATTAGATCCTGTAGCTGAAAAAAATGTTTTGACACCGGAGCACAAGGTGCTGTGCACAAATAAATGATGAAGTATCGATCGAGTATTCTTTGAAAATTAGTGTACAGTTTTGAAATTTAAATGGCGTATTTCTGTCTGTTTCTAGTAGTTCGGTTGTTTATGAAATTCTGTTCGGAAAAAACCAAAGTATTCTAGCTTTTTTGGCCTAATTAGTCGTATTATTTGTTTATTTTCTTCAAAAATTATTTAAGAGAAACCCGACCATGAATTATTGCATAAGAAGGGGGCCGGTATTTCTGAAGCCAATTTACTGCCTTCAATTTAAAAAAAAGCACATGTAATGTCAAATTAATTTTGAAAAAAAAAATGTCGAAAGATCAATTCGTTTGATTTTTTGTTTTTCTCCCCCACATATTTAGGAGCGGAATGCCTCTTAAAAGTATTAAGGCCCGACAAATTTTTGACTCCCGTGGTAATCCAACGGTCGAAGTTGATTTGTGCACAGATGTTGGAATGTTTCGTGCTGCTGTACCATCGGGAGCCTCAACCGGTGTACACGAAGCTCTCGAATTACGAGACAAAGATAAAAAAAATTATATGGGTAAATCGGTGTACAAGGCTATCGCAAATGTAAACGATAAAATTGGGCCGGCCCTGATGAAATCTGGTTTAGATGAAACGCAACAAGTTGAAGTTAGTATTTTACTTATAACGCGTTATATCGGTTCTTGGGGAAAGCTAATTATGTTTTTTTTTCTGTGTAGGTTGATGAGTTCATGATCAAATTGGATGGTACAGAAAATAAATCGAAATTCGGAGCTAACGCTATTCTTGGTGTTTCACTAGCCATTTGCAAAGCTGGTGCGGCAAAAAAAGAGATGCCATTGTACAAATATATTGCCGAGTTGGCCGGAAATCCTAACATTATTTTACCAGTACCGGCCTTTAACGTTATCAACGGTGGTAGTCATGCTGGTAACAAATTGGCCATGCAAGAATTTATGATTCTACCAACCGGTGCATGTACTTTTACCGAAGCCATGAAAATGGGTTCAGAAGTATACCATAATTTGAAAAGTGTCATTAACAAGAAATTCGGTCTTGACGCAACCGCTGTAGGTGACGAAGGTGGTTTCGCCCCAAACATTCAAAATAATGGTGAAGCACTTAAATTAATTCAAGAAGCCATAACAAAAGCTGGATATACGGGTAGAGTTCAAATTGGTATGGATTGTGCTGCTTCGGAATTTTTCAAAAAAGGTGTATACGATTTGGACTTTAAAAATCCAAAAAGTGATAAATCGAAATGGGTAACGCCAGATAAATTGACCGAAATGTATTATGGTTTTGTAAAAGAGTTTCCGATTGTATCGATTGAAGATCCCTTCGATCAAGATCATTGGGATGCTTGGTCCAAAATGACATGTAAAACGGATATCCAAATTGTCGGCGACGATTTAACCGTTACAAATCCAAAACGTATTCAAACCGCTATCGATAAAAAAGCATGTAACTGTCTTTTACTTAAAGTAAATCAAATTGGAACAGTGACCGAATCAATTCGTGCCCATCAATTGGCAAAGTGTAGTGGTTGGGGTACGATGGTGTCGCATCGTTCCGGCGAAACTGAAGATACGTTTATTGCCGATTTGGTGGTTGGTTTGAGTACGGGACAAATTAAAACGGGTGCACCATGCCGATCGGAACGGCTCGCAAAATATAATCAAATGTTGCGGATTGAAGAAGAATTGGGATCTGAAGCTAAATTTGCCGGCGTAAATTTTCGCTCGCCAGAATAACGACAACAAATTATTTGGTGTAAAACTTTCATGCAATAAAATTATATGTATGGTTTAAATCTAAAACCACGGCGGATTTTGTTGACTTTCAACCGGTTATAAAACCATATAACCGCTTAAAATTGGTGTGCATCTTAACTACATTTTAGATGGTATAAAGTTTAATTTATTAGATTTATGCCAATAACTTGTGCTATAAAATTATAACTAAAGTATTTTAAGCTATAGTTTAAGTGATGTAGATTAAATTAATTAGTTTTTTTCACATTAAATTAAAGACCATTTACAAAAAATATACAACAGCGCCAAACATTCAAAGGTGTACGACAAAAGTTTACTATACCATTTAAAAATACCGAAAATGTTTTCCCCAAATTTACCGTAACATTTTTGTCTAATGTTTACTTCATTTTTTAACTAGAAATACAAAATTTAGGTAAATTCTAATCACGTATTATTTTGCATACGAAATCTAAGCCAACAATTGCAATATATCTACATCGAAATGATGACGAAATTTTAAGATTAAAATTTGCATTTCGATTTTTTGACATTTCGCTGTAATAAACATAAATTCCATTACGTCATAACAAATTCATATTGCGAGTCTCCTTGGTCAAGGTCAATATCCCTACTATTTTTTTATTTCGCGCACGAAGTTAAAAAAATGAAAAACAAATTTGCATTCGAGGCAGTTTACGTATCGAGTTCTCCTTGTGTAGACGTAAATTCTTTGGTTAAAAAAATAATTTTCTGTTCTAATTAGATAAAATAAATTGTAAGTTTTATTGTTTTTATATTTTATCTGTGCTTAATATTTATTTTAAGTGTTTACTGTTATCGAGTTAGTGTGTATTTGGTTCAATTATCATTTTTTTTCGAAATTAAAAATGGCCATAAAAAAAATTATGGCGTGATAATTAAATGGCAACTCCCTGTCTTGTTTTTTGAACAACGATAATATCCCGACAAGAATATAAAAAAATCAAGTTTTATGCTTGAAGGCCGCATAAAACTCTAGTTATATGTTATATGTAACATTTTATATTTTTACGATCAATGATATGTTGCATAAGACAGGAGCCATTATGTTACAGAGAGCCAATTTCATGTGAAATCCAATTCGATTAGTTGTGAGTTGCATAGTTTTCATTGTACATTAACTGGATATATTCATGTTATCGGTTCGACGGTTTGATTATTGGCGAAAAGTGGTTCGATTTGCTGAGTTTCAGGCTAAACGAAAAATGTAATGTAAAATTGTATTGTAAAAGCCGCATATAACTCCATTTTCACTGTAGTTATAAATTTACCATTTTGAAAAATTTTTCTCAGTGCAGTTATTTGGTAGCCCCCGAGTTAATAAAATAAAATTTCAATAATATTTAACTATGCGGCAATAAAATGTTATCTAAATATACAGTGATTAATGCTTTGTAGTTTAAATAAAAAAAAAAAGCTAACCTTACATTTCGATATGACCTCAAACCCGGTTAGAGGTCATATGTATAACATATCTGTTGTGTATGCACATTGAAATTAAATTCGATTTTTCTTTTTTTTATTTTATAATTTAGGAGCACAATGCCACTTAAAAGTATCCATGCCCGTCAAATTTTTGACTCCCGCGGTAACCCAACTGTAGAAGTTGATCTATACACAGACTTGGGATTGTTCCGTGCTGCTGTACCATCCGGCGCATCGACTGGTGTACATGAAGCTCTTGAATTACGTGATAATGACAAATCACAATATATGGGCAAATCAGTGTTGAAGGCTGTTTCAAATGTAAACGATCAAATTGCACCAGCTCTACTTAAATCCGGTTTAGATGAAACTAAACAAGTTGAGGTAAGTTTTCTATAGTAAAATGGTTCCAATTGGAAATTCCATAACATATTGTTCTTTTTTTAGGTTGATGAATTCATGATCAAATTAGATGGAACAGAAAATAAATCGAAATTCGGAGCTAACGCTATTCTTGGTGTTTCACTAGCTATCGCCAAGGCCGGTGCTGCCAAAAAGGGGATTCCACTATATAAACATATTGCTGATTTAGCCGGAAACCCAAATATTATTTTACCAACACCAGCTTTCAATGTTATCAATGGTGGTAGCCATGCTGGTAACAAATTGGCCATGCAAGAATTTATGATTCTTCCAACCGGTGCATCATCTTTCACTGAAGCCATGAAAATGGGCTCAGAAGTATACCATCATTTAAAGAGTGTAATTAACAAGAAGTTCGGTCTCGATGCCACAGCTGTAGGTGATGAAGGTGGTTTCGCACCAAACATTTTGAACAACGCCGATGCACTTCTTTTAATCCAAGATGCTATTGAAAAAGCTGGTTACACTGGTAAAATCGAAATTGGTATGGATGTTGCAGCCTCTGAATTTTACAAGGATGGTCTCTACGATTTGGACTTTAAAAATCCACAAAGCGATAAATCAAAATGGATAACTCCAGACGCATTGACCGATATCTACATGGATTACGTTAAAAATTATCCAATTGTTTCAATTGAAGATCCCTTCGATCAAGATCATTGGGACGCATGGACAAAAATGACAGCAAACACAACAATCCAAATTGTTGGCGATGATTTAACCGTTACAAATCCAAAACGTATTCAAACCGCTGTCGATAAAAAAGCCTGCAACTGTCTTTTATTGAAAGTAAATCAAATTGGTTCAGTGACCGAATCAATTCGTGCCCATCAATTAGCCAAATCAAATGGATGGGGCACCATGGTATCACATCGTTCCGGTGAAACTGAAGATACATTCATTGCCGATTTAGTCGTTGGTTTAAGTACTGGACAAATTAAAACTGGTGCACCATGCCGATCCGAGCGTCTCGCCAAATACAATCAAATTCTTCGTATCGAAGAAGAGCTTGGAGCTGATGCTAAATTCGCTGGTAAAAATTTCCGTAAACCACAATAAACTATTACATCATACACTACTCGTAATTAATTACTATATATTGTTGTAACGTTAATTTATTAAAATCTAAAAAAAAAATTAAAATGAAATTTCCAATTGGCTTTAAAATAGAAGGAAATTCTATAAATATCGCGCGCAAGTCGTACAAAATTCATTGTGTGGATGTCACTTATCAAGTTATCACAATATACCTAACATATACACACACACGAAAATAAGTTTTAATCATTTTTCAAAAAATTGAGTCAAATAAAAATGCATGAATGTTAATTCTATAAAAACTATTCATCGTATTTTATTAATGCGCTTACGCCAGCTAATCGTAGAGGATGACGTGTCATCACGTAGTGTAAACTCAATGCCTTTTAGAAGCATATGGCGTCTACATGTTACTTGGTGGCTACTGCTTCCATTCTTTCGCATCCAATCCATTGACATCATAGTTTTATCAAGTTTTAGATTTTGCCAGTGTTTATCCAGTTTTCAAGTGACATTTCAACAAGCTCAGCATTGGTGAAAGCACGCCTCGATGCCTTACTATTGATTTCAGAATCGTACGATTCTTATTTAAATCCAATACGAATCGAATTCGCTAATAGGGCCCCCAGCATCTCGATACATTTCTTGTATGAATTCAAATAATTTTATTAACTTGTCCATTTCACAAAGTGTCACCATATTGTTGATGTGATTGGCGCAACTAATCTTCCTAGTCTTAAACTAGATTGTTCGTTTCTTAATTTTGCATTGATTGCTGCAAGGTTCTGTCACGAATGATCATTGCGTGTTTTTTATTGATGTGCTGAGGAAGGAGATATCTCACCAGATCTTGAATTCCCTTGAGTTCATGAGGATTATAATTGTCAAGCCAATGCTTTTGTGATATTCTACCAGAATTCCATACTCCTTGAGTTAACGGGTAAAATTCATTTTTAAAGGGCGCAACTCAACGGTCTAAAAGTTGAGCTAAATATCCACATTGAGCAAATAAAATATTTCCACCAAAAAAAAAATTTCAGCACTAGATGTCGTTAGTCATACAGTTTAAAATATCTACGAAAAGATGTCATTTATCTAATAAAATTAAATTAATTTAATACCATTAAATAATGCTTATTCTAATCTTAACTAAACCTAAACTATTCAAAAGTATTTTAATTAAATTTATTAAAGATTAAAAAGTTGTAATTAAAATTATAAGTTTTCTAATGAATACAAGAAAAAAACGTTTACATCCATCGAATGCTCATTACATAGACGTTTATTACTTCGAACCACAGATGTCACCATCACCACTACCACTATGGAAAGTTTGTTTTATTCAAATTACATTAATCACGCTTTTAAATTATTCCTATTTCGTACTACGAAAATACGAATACGATAAAACAAAAACATTTTTATGAAGATTGAGATGTCTGCCCTAGATTTTAATAAAATGATATAAGGCGGCACACAAGCCATCGAATTTCGACGCCTATCCGAGCGTCAGTTAAAATAAAGTTTTGATTTTAATCTATATAACCATAAAAGAATCAATAAAAATTATAGGTTAAGCAAATTGAATGATGACTCGCGCCACCTTAATATGTGCACAACTGCACAATGTGGTAAACTATATAACCGTAATTTTTCCCGCTACCGTTACTACTACATAGATGTACATGGTAAATTTATTAAAATAACCCATGAGGCAGCATCCTTTTTCAATGAATTGAGAAAGTAACGTGTTTTTACCCTTCAACGTGAGCTCAAGGACAAAAATTTGACCTTCAGGAAATCTTTCCCCGTTAAATAAAAATACATGTGGCATTTAAATTTGTTGTATATACAAACACTTTTTTTTGAATGGGAACTAAACTTTATTGCATTTCGTAGATATATATAAGTATATATATATATATGTATATAAAAAAAATTAAGAAATGTATATAGAAAAAGTTTCAAGAATTGCAAAAAAACACGTAATGAGATATTTTTTTACTTTTTTATCTCTTTGTAATTCATTAATCATATATTTTATTACATTACGATGTGATAGTCACATTATATATATTTAAAATTTCAATATCAAATCAAAACGTTATATTTTTTTGTGTACAAAACTTCATTAATTTGTGTAATATTTTTATTACAAGATAAAAAATTGCAAGTTTTTTTTTTTTTGATATGATTGGCAGTGTGAAAATACAATATACATATACATATTTTGGCATAACTCTATACAAGTGTGCAATTTTTCCATCGTAATGTAAACATAAAAAAAGAACTTATTTTCCTGTAATTAAAACCATATTTCTTTTTTTCTATATATGTATAATATGTATATATATATATAACGAACGTATGTATATCTTACAAAGAGCGCACAACACATTAGAACTGTTTTTTTTAACATTCAAGAAAAATGAAATATATATATAATTATTAATTTTCTTTTCGAACTGAACCCCCGATTATTTTTGGCATCAGTTTTTATATTTATAATTTTTCATCTACAAAATATGTTTAATTGAAAAATAAAAATTAAAAAAAAAAACGAAAATGGAAAGAAATAATTTAAAATCCTAATTACATTTGAACTTATATTTGATATTTCATTCGATTTTGTTTTTTTTGTTGTTTTGTTTCTGTTGTATATAAATATTGTACCGAGAGTGAAAAATAATAACGGTTATTATAAAACCAAAGTACATACTAGGTTTTATAATATACATATACTTTAATATTACTGTTAGGAATGTTTTGGATTTTTAACGTACATATTTTAAAAATGTTTTTTTTTTGATTTTTTGCAATGTTTTGTTTTTCTAATTAAAAATCCAAATTTAAGTATCTAAAAAATAAAGATGATATTCTTTTTAATTTGTTTTGTGTGTTTTCAAGTTAATGAACAATCAGAATTAATTAATTTATATATTTGTGGGAAATTAATTTTTTATGATTTTTGTGTTGAAAAATATTTTCTTCTTATTGTTAAATTATATAAAAATTAAATTATTTTTTTTTTATCTATATGTAGTATTTATATACGAACAGACTCTGCTGAATATCACCAAGTCTGTTGCTGTTTTTTTTTGAGATACTGTTAAAATAAACAAAACAAAAAACTAAAAACGTTTTTCCCACAAATACCTTTCAAATACTTATGTCAAAAATTTAACACTTATTAGTTTTTTTTTTGTTTTGTATTGTTAATTTACTTTTTTTTTTTTTTTTGTTATTTAAATAAAACTATTTCTAAAACCTTAAGCAACTACTTCGGCTTCTGCTCCGTTTGCTTCAACATCTTTCGATACTGAATCGTCGAGTTTTGCTTTTTTTTCTGGTGTGGCTGCATCTTCGGCAGGTGTTCCGTCTGTGGCATCACTACCAACTAGTTTTCTTTTTACAGATTCGGCGGGAGCGTCTAAAATTAAAATAATAACAATTAACAAAACTGTTTACACTTTATAATAAAGTATATGAAACATACCCGCTGAATCTCCATTAGCAGATTCTTCTTCCTCATCATCATCATCATCTTCACCTTTATCTTCGGACGAAACACCATTTTCGGTTGTTTCTTCTGTTTCTGCTGTACCATTTTCGGTACTGCTCCTGTTAGCGTTTTCTTCTTCCTCCTCCGCTACTTTAGGGGTTTCTGTTTCCTCTACTTCTTTCTCTACAACTGGTACGTCTCTTTAATTTAAAAAAAAATAATAATAATAATACCGAAACCGTCAGAAACATGGGAAAAAAATGTTAACATAAATAAATATATACATTTTTGCACACACACACACACACCACACAATGTGATAAAAAATATATATGAACAAAATACAAATACAACAAAAAATAAAAGCTATGCATAAACAAAAGAGACGCGATGTCAAAGGTGGCTCCACACGCTAACGTGCGGTTAATTGTGAAACTAGTGACGCGGTAAAAACGAGAACTTTCGCATTTACAAATGAGGTAACTGTAACTTTTTTAACGTTAAATTAGTACCCACTTGTTTTTAATTAAAATACATTTAATTAGAGTGGATCAAACAAATTTATCAACTTGTAATTAAAATGTTCGTTAACTAAAAATAACATTTTCGTATGACATACTATTTTTTCTTTTATATTTTTTTTAGATTAATATAAACGCGAGAGTATTGTATGAAGCGAACGTGCGCGTCATATTTTTTTTTTAAAGCGATCGATATATGATGCCATATTCTAATATTGAAAAAATTAACACATTTCATGTTTAAACTTTGTACACAATTAACATTTTATTCGTTTTTCGAAACTATTTCAACTTTAGATCACTTTAAAACAAATCATAACTGTAACAAAACACTTATAAACATGTCGTTACATGATTTGTAATAATGACGCCATTTTATTACATATTAGTTAGTATTTTTCTTTTAGTTTCACTGCCGCCAATTCATTAATAACCGATTTAATCGTTTAAACAAACGTGTACACACAATTTTTTGTATTATTAGTATTCAACTATAATATTACTCACTTGTTTTCTACTGCAATATCTGCCATTTTATTTTATGTATTTTTTTTTGTATATTAATTTATTAAATAAAATTTAATTTAATTTTTTTTTATTAAATATTAAATTCGTTGATAAACTTTATCGAACGTTTTAACTGTTTAACAGACTGACGCTTAATGAGAATGAAGAGATAAAATTTTTGTTGAACTCTTGCAAACCACATTTCGAAAAACGAAAAAATATTTAACCGCTTTTGTGAAAATGAAATAAAGTATATGATACCGGTGTGTGAGAGAACAAGAAAAAAAACATAGAAAAATTAAAAAGGAATAAAATAATCGACGCATGATTCTCTCTAAACGTGTGATTGAGTGAAATTTTGCGAAGAGAAATTCTCACCTTTTGGTTTTGTTTGGTTATTTGTTTTTGCTATACATGTGTAAATGAAAAACAAGCATACAAAACTGTTGATATTAAACAAAGATAGCGTATATTAAATAAAAAAAAACGAGTTTTTAATTTCAAACGATTTCTAACGACAATAGGGTTACAACAAAAATTATGAGTAAATATATAAGCGTTGTATATAATGTACACAGAAATATATATATATATATATATATATATATATATATATATACTTATTTATATATATATATATATATATATATATATATATATATATATATATATATATATATATATATATATATATATATATATATATTCATATATATACTTATGTATATATAGATTTGAATATAAAAATGTTTTCTTTACTCTATATTTATCATGATTCTACTATATACATATATAATTTAACCGGTGTTCTTAGAAGTGTACACTAACAACAAAGTTTAGTATCTGTGTATGTATATATATGAAATATTGAATGTAGCGGGAAAATGTGCTTTTTTACAATAATTGAATTATTTATTTACTATGCTGCATCTTTAAAAAAATATTGCGCCTAAAATTTAGAAACGGTCATACGCTGGGAAATTCCCAGAATATTTTCTCCTAATCTACTAATTAGTAAATACCATAACGTAATAATGCTCATAATTCAATAAAAGAACGCTAACTTTTTATCTTATGTATATTCGTGTACATCTACATACAGTGTACACAAAAAATACGGAAATTGATGTTGCTTTTCATTGATTTTTTCATCAGTTTTCTTCTTTGCATCTTCCATTCTCTATTTTACTGTGTAATACGGAACGGACGCTCCTCAAATTCGTATTGTATCTCATGCGTACGTTAAAGTTAGGTCCGGGCTAAATCGATATATGTTAAAAATTTCATTTTAGTGATTTGAATCATCACAGTCGACACTTTAAACGAGTACACATACTCGTAACGTAATATTGTGACTAATATGTGTGATTAATTAAAACGAAATTAACTTTTAAAGCTACACATATATATTCACACACAAAGTAAGGTCAGGTAGTAAAAGTTTATTTCGTTTTTAAAACCATAAATTTTCCATTTCAAAAATAGTAATTTGACTAAATATCGAATACATAAAATGTACAGCGCGCGACTAAATCTTTTTCGATCGTATAATGTGGGGCTTTTTTGTGTTTTATATTTGGCAGGTGTGCAATGTTAACACATCTACGATCGATCGTTGGGGGTATTAATACAACAAACTGTTGATATGAAAATGAAATGCAGTTGTTGCATGTTTATACGACCGTTATTTATAGATATTATTGCAATTTAGTATGATAAAGTCAAAGGCGTACTCGAAACTTACACATAAATGATGAGCACGCAACGCAATATTTTATTAGTCGCATTTTATCGAACAATATTTGTTTCCGAATTGTGAAAATTTTATAAGTTTGATTTTAGAAACGTAAATTGTAAAAGGCAAGGTTCAAATTTGTTCATCAGTTTGTCAATATTGATAAATCAAAAACCAGAAATTCCATTTTCTGTAATATGTTGAAATTCATTGAAAGAACATACCCTAAATAAACTATCGGTTGCCAGTTTTTCAACATTAGATCTACAAAGTAGTATTAAATGCAACAGACTGAAGACAAAGTTAAAGTTTGTGTGGCTATATACCGGATGTTTTTTTGACCTTAAACTTTCAAATATGTCGCGAAATATGTACTCTACAGAATAAATGTCACTAACCAAAATTTAATCTCTATAGAATTAGTCCACCTCCTCTTCCTCCCTCTATGTTGAGCTTATCTTCGTTGATATCTTAAATAGGAACCTTATTTAAATAAAAATGGGTGCCTACATGTTTTCGATACATGATAGATAACACTGTAATCGTTTCTGTTTCACTGGTAAAACTTCTTCAGATTACAGTATTTAACGGTACAAGCGAGAATTAAGGTTTTGGATTGTAGAGAAGCTAGCAGAGGTCTTGATAGTACTTTAACTCTATACGCTCAGTATTTACAGATAGGAATCGGTTGTGTGCATCATTTTACCGCACTGCAACACAATTTGTTAATAATAGAAATGTTGTACTAAAAAAGTCCCTTCAAACAACCGTTCGTTTTTTGATTTTTATCCTAACTTTTTTAAAAAATAAAATTTTGGTTCCATAATTTGTAGCCCGCATTTTGAGTGGTAAAGGAAATTATTTTCATATAACCTAAAGAAAAAATCAACAGCACAACAGGCTAAAGTTGACCCTTTACTAAAAATGTATACATAATATTTCAGACTATATCTTTTTACAATTGGTGATCGTTGTAGGCTGGTCAGCTGAACGATCGATTTTTTTACACACAATTTCTCACGCTATTGTGGTCAGCGGTGGGGATCGAACTAATATTCCGTATATAAACTTCCCTCAATGTGTTTAGAAATGAAGGTGCAAGAAAACTAAAATAAGGTGGCAAGAAGACGCCGTATAGCCAAATAAAACATGAATAGATGGTTAGCCAAATACAAACCGTAGAGTCGCTTGCCAAAATTAGTGCAACAAATGCTGAGTGCAGTTGACGTCGTAGATCAAAACAAGTGAGAAACAAGGGAGATTTAACGAGCAGCTTGTTCAGAAAAAATCCGATGGTCAGCATGTTTAAGGCGTGATCATCTAACGAAATGGCAATAATGTATGTTAACGAGGTTGGCGAACCACCGTTTGAACGCGATATTTTCATTTATCTAAAAAAACTCACGGGATCCAACCTACCAGTCTACGACTACGTGAAATAGTAATAAGATGTATCATGAACGGAACTTGTGGTGCCGAAATTCTCAACGCGAATGATGGAGAATGGTCTAAAAAATTTCCTACAGCCTTTTGTAACGATATATTTGCAATCGTTGATGGATACCCTGTGTACTGTCGTACATATTTCCGGTACATAATTCGAACCAACGGACTGTAATCTGTGAGCAATGTAAAAAGAGGCACATTTGACAGCGGGAAGAGGCACGTTTGACAACACAAACCGGTCGTATAAAACTTAAAGCTTGGTTCGATTTAAACAATAACAGTACGGATACGCTTAGGTTTCTATGCACAGAACTTCCTATATTTATTAAGTTTACGTTCGTGGTAAGTGGAAAAAGAATGAAGTATTTAGTATGTGAAACCGTTAGTATGTGAAACCTTAAACTAGCGGCATTAGCTCGCGGGTTACTTGAATCAGATTAAGCATTGGATCAATGCCTAACGTACAGTGGTACTTTACTTATGCTAAACCAATTGCGTGGGATGTTCGCATACAAATGCTGCTCTTGTCAGCCCGTCTGACCACCGAAATTATCATCGATAATTTAATACTCGATTATTTACAAAACGATGATGAAGATGTAGGAAAAAACGAATCTCTTCATGATATCAATACAATTCTGAAGCTGCACGGATTGACAGAAGCTGAACTCTTGCGTCAAGCGACAATTATGATTATCGATGAAATTACAATGCTCGATAAAACGAACTTTCGATAATCAGCAAGCTCTTGCGTGAGGTAACAGGTGATAATCGACCGTTTGGAGGTAATGTTTTCCTAGTAGGAGGTGATTTCATACAGATGCTTCCAGTTCACTTTCGAGCCCAGGAATCTCTGAAGATATTATTATTCAGATTCCGAAATGCAAATGGTACTAAATATCTGATAAGATCACGGCTACCTTCGTGATCTTATAAAAATCCATGTTCGGCCATGTGCAACATTTGCTGAAAGAAAGTCTATTGAAACAAGTCATTGTGGCCCCGGCAAATGTCCAGATGCTCGAAATGAATCGAAAAATTATTTATTTGTTACTTGGTGATCCAATATTTTTATTGCGCCGGCTCTGTAGTAAACGAGGATCCCAATGACTCAACGTAGCCTTTCACAACGGTCTTTTGAATCATAGCCAGTTTTCATGGCTGCTGGATAAGGTATCCTGGAATACCAGGTGGAGATCCTCATTCCATCAGTATTTTTACTTTTCCCTTATTGATCTGATTCCCAAGCAGTCAAGCAAATCGGTATTAACTTTGCATATGGTCCCCTTCGAACGAACATCGAGAGAACAGTCGAAATCAACTTTGGTAGTTGTTTACAAGTTTTTCTGCTATCCTTAAAATTATTTCAGATAAGTAAAGACGAAAAGATAGTATTTACTACAAATTCGCTGCATGATTAACTCCGGATAAATCCTTATATATGTATATATACAGCGTGGATCATCTGTTGGTCCTTTTTTCAATCAATAAATTTTAGTACTTAATGTTATCTGTTCTAAAAAATTCTTTGACATATGAAAAGTCAAAAATATGCCATTTATCATCATGGAGTTGCTAACAACACAACAACGCAAATTTTCCAAATTTATTATGAACATAATCGTTAAAAAAAACATTTCGTAAATTACGTGAGAGTTTTGGTTGACATAGACGTCCTACTGAGCGTCAACTGGCTAAATTATTGATCGTTTGAAGAAACTGGTTCACTGGAAGCTCGTAGACCGTATCAACATGTTCATACAGTTCGTATACAGTTCAGACGCATTTTTTATGTTGATCTTCATTTGCATCCATTCAAAATTCCACTAACTCAAATATTTAAGCCACCAAACCATTTAAACCGTCGTCCTTTTGTTAATTGGATGCTTGAAGGTATTTCATCAAAACCATCTTTAGCGATGAAGCTCATTTTCATCTTAATATAGGTACCACTTGATTATTTTTTGTGGGGTTATTTGAAAGGTGAGGTTTATTTTATCATACATAAACAAACATTTCAACAACATTCGAGCTGAAATTGAGGTCATTGATCCGCTTTTATTGAAATGATGCAAGCCTGTAGACGAAGCCGTGGTGGGCATATATGAACGATATGGTTTTTCATACATAAATGGCTTACCTTTATTATAAATAAAAAAAATTGGATTTTCATCCCAAAATGTGTTTTATTTACAAATAGAAAAAGTACAGATGGCCTATTCTGTACTTCTCCACGGTCTGTACACTTTCTATATCGAACATTAGGTGAGTCACATTAAGTAAATAATATCCCACTCAATTGTATAGAGTACCGAATCAATGTTAACACGGAGATTTCCCATCTTGTCCCGAATGGCATTATAACTACATAGTTTCGAAGTTATGGAACAGTCTGGAGACTACTGTAATTAATTATACTATATTATTAAGAAAACAACATTTTGAAACTTGAGGTCTTACCCGTTACTTTAGCTGTACAATGCACATCTTCCTATTTCTATTCCAGAAACTATATGTACGTTGTACATTTTATTTGCGTTGAGAGCCACACGTGATTTTAGAAATGTATATTTCCTATGCACACAAAATAATTGTTAATTAAACCAGAATAATACCAGTTTACCGTTTTCGTTTATCAAACGCTATATTGATTAGGGTCTTAAGGACATGAAACGGTTTCAAATGTTTTTTGTTTTGTTCGTTATGTAAAAAAAAACATATAGCCTACTTTGATAACATTTTCTCTCTATCCGTTATAACCAAAACATGTACAGACAAAAAAAAATATTTTGGCTACACCCTTTTATCTTGTTTTTTACGAAACAAAAACGATTGAATATTTCGTACTTATTCCATTTTTAACAGCACGTGATTTTATCTAGTTTAGCTCTTGCTGCAAAAGAAAAATCACGCGCAAAATTTCGAGAGCGCCGCATACAAATATTAGTATATATGTACATTTAGTGTTTTGTGATCGTGGTGACGTACTGTTTTTTTTTGGTGTTGAACTTAAATACATATATGTGTATTAGCATTTAGAAACATGTCTACCCCGTCACGTCGTCGTCTTATGAGAGATTTTAAAAAATTACAAGAAGATCCACCGACTGGAGTTTCAGCTGCACCAACCGATAATAATATTATGATATGGAATGGTGTTATATTTGGTCCGTACGACACCCCATTTGAAGATGGAACATTTAAACTGGCAATCGAGTTTACCGAAGAGTATCCAAATAAATCGCCCATTGTACGTTTTATATCGAAAATGTTTCATCCCAATGTGTATGCAGATGGTGGCATATGTTTAGATATTTTACAAAATCGGTGGAGTCCAACATATGATGTTTCGGCTATTTTAACATCAATCCAATCGTTGTTGAGCGATCCGAATCCTAATTCACCGGCTAATTCGATGGCGGCACAACTTTATAAGGAAAATCGACGGGAATATGAGAAAAAGGTTAAGATTTGTGTGGAGCAAAGTTTTATCTATTAGACGATGTTTTTTATGTTTAATTTTCAGTTAGATTTGAAATGTATTTGAATTGAAAATAAACTTAACGATTTGTTGAATAAGATTGTATTTTGATTAGATCCCATTTGAACTTGTTCACATTTGCATGTATAATAACAGAGTTGACAGTTGAACTTGGAAGAGTATTTCAAAAGTTGAGCAATTCGATAAGCATATAAATCCATAGTTACAGCCGGACATTTTAGTGTTTTAATGGGCTAACTAACCTTTACGATTTTCTGGATTTTGAAAATTTTCGATTTGCTCAGAAGTTTAAATAGAAGTTTAAATAGATTTTAGTTGGATCTTAGACCATTTGATCTATGTAGAACCTTCACAGAAAATGTTGATGTTTCGCTAGTATTATTTCGAATTTTATTCAAAATCATCAATCTAACTTTACATAAAATTTAATAAATATGCAAGGGATCTTAAAAAGGTTTTTAATTCAAAAAAATTGTATTACGCTTTTCCATAACTTGAGTAAAATCTTTTATCAATCAAGTTACTTTGAGGAAGCAACCATAAATGCGCATGCATGAAATAAACACGTGTCTTAGACGCTACAAATGGCCGTAAAGCGCACGTGCGCTATTTGTCTCTCGTTTCCGGGCAATTCTATATAGTTGTAAATGTATGAGAATTTCCATTAAATCGGAATAAAATCCATCCGTCTTATAATGGCATAAAAATATTCTTTCACAGGTATGTTACAAAGGTTATATATGTTGGTAATGATTTTCCATAAAGTCTCATGTTCCTTGCAACCCTAAATATTGAAAAAATATTTAGGGATAGCTATTATAGCACTATATACATTTAGAAATAGGTATAGTTCATATTTTTTCTAACCAAGATTCTAGGGCAAATGACAAATTGCAACAGGTGGATTGTGCGTGATGCTAGATATTAAATTAATTCTTGATTGATGATACACTATAAGTTATAACTTGATAGTTTACAATTTTGATTGTTTTATGTCATAATTTTATTGTTTAAGCGAATAACAATGTGTAACGCGCCACGCACGATTGCATTACGGTGTATTTTGTCTTTTAGACATTGCGCGTTACACGACAATGGGTACATACAGTATTGGTATTTGGTATATGTAAGTCTTTCGTTTTATTTGTTAATTAGTACGAGATACAGTTAAATATAGCAGTAAGTGTAAACGAAATGAGCTTTCTTTATGCGCTTCAATGATTTTGAACATTACGTCATTCTGAGAGTTAAAAAATTTGATATAGGCTCATTGGGTATTGCACTTTGGTAAATTTGTGCATTTGAAATTAGTTTATCTTCACAACTGTTCCAGTTTTTACTGGTTTTTTTATAGAGGGCTAAATAAATTCTGATCAACTGAGTATTATGGTTAAACCAGAAAGTAATGTAACGGAAACGAAGTTAATTGAAACTTACGCTCAACTCCAGTACTCTCAGATCTATTTTTTAATAAGAAGATTTTATAATTTGGGACTCAAAAATGAATTTCCTGGGCGAGGAATTAATGTTTATTCTGGACTATGGGGTCTTATAACCTCTGTAGAAAATAGCCTCCTTTGAGATGTTGTATAATCAGGATTTCATACTTCAGGATTTGGTTCTCTGGATTCCGTTCCAAGGAATTCTGTCCCTCGGAGACATATCAGAAAATGCCATGTGGGATTTTACAATAATGTGTTATAGGTGTTGGTTCGAGGTTCTTCTGATTCCAGAATTGAAATTAATAACAAAATTGCACAGCCATGTTCGTTTATTCAAAACTTTGCAGTTCTAAAAACTGCCATTCCATGTCTTTACATGAGGCATTTTATTCCGGATTCTGCAGCAACAAATTCCCTCATCGTTTAGACTAGTCTGAAAATACTGGAATTTTTTCATATGCACGTGTAAAAAATATTTTATGATTGGTAAAAGCTGAACTTAACATCGCCGAGCACATGATATTTCGTTGCGGCCAACAAGTAGCCTATAGTCAATAAGCTTACTGTTAAAACACAAGGATGTATCAAATAAATCCCGTATTTTAAATTTTCTTCCGTTTATCGATGACAGCAAGCATGCAATATTATTAACAAGTAATTATATCACCGAGAGAATAATTATAGAAACGCATAATAGTAATTTGCTCCAGCTACGGGGTGTTCTTATAACCCACACACAAACAGATTGAAGCGTTGCTGAACTCAAAGCCATTAGTGACACACAATATGATGATTGAGATCCGTTAACGCCGGCACATTTTTTTAAATATCTGAACCACTCACCATGATATCAGAACTAAATCTTCAAATGTTTGAAAATTTGGCCCTTGTGGTCCAGGGAATTTGCATGCCTCGTAAAAGAGTTATGATCGAGCATGGTAACCTTAGAATTTTACCCCAAATTTTTTGTCATGTCGAGGCGTCTGACAACCCACATCCTTAAAATGCTATTTGTTAAAAATATCAACTTAAATAAAAAAGGATACGTTTATCAGTAACCTACGCATATACGCATGCGCAACAACCAACCTGTTATTTATTTGAATTCCCGTGTCTTATGATTACTTTTACTTTTTTCATAAAAGTATATCAACTTGGAAATATGGACACTCCCGTGTTAGAAGTCCCTCGGTCAAATTGACCATGTGTCATTTTCTAAGGGGCGGTCTTGGGTCATCTAAGATGTCAGCTGCCAAATTCGTGGGCAGTGATCATCAATTGGTGATTTTAAAGATACGATGGCCTTAAACGTATGGCCTTTTACTAACTGAAATATATTTGGTTGAGATCCCTGCTGCTCTAGTATCGTTGTTTGTTTTACATTTCGATGAGATGATTGATTTTCTTGAATTTCCATAATTTTATGATGCAACGATGTTGTTTACCCAAATTCCTTGTAGTCCCCTCCTTCAATGTTTTTCGACCTCGTTGTAATATTTGCAGCCAACGAGTTTCTTGGTTGACGTCCGTGTAGTCGTTGATGTTGAACGATACGGGTTCAAAAATGTTAGACTTTTGGCTCCTGTATCGTCCCTCTAGCACACTTTCCGATAAAGCCGTCTTAAACGATGTGACAAACCTTTCTGCTCCTCCATTGAAGGCCGAATAAAAACGCGAATTTTCTTGATGTAAAACTGAGCCCTGATATCAAATATGATAGTTTAGGAAACCCTTTCGTATTGATTTTTCGTATTGATAACCCATAAGACTTATTACCTAAACGGTTATCAGGCTAAACTGTTCGCTTTAACCACTGACAATATATTGGTATGTTATCAGGATGAGTTTTCGTCCATCAAGATATAGGTGAAACTTACGAACTCCAAAGATAATTGATAGATCTTTATCCTTCATTTGTCCTTATTCGTTTTGCACTTCGATCATCGTATTTGATGCAAACACGGCAGGTTGTTCCGTTCGCTCGAAGTAAATATAAAAAATATTTAAACTGAAATGTATACCAAATAGGATGTATCAAAAAATTTCGGATTTTAAAGTTTCGTCAGGTTGTGTTCTTTCAGTCTCTGAAATATTAATTCTAGAACGCGTATGTGTTAGTCTAAGAGACTGCCTGCAACGACGATATCTTCTAAATAATTTGTACACTCTCCACGTCTCCCAGCTATCTTCCAGTAATTCATACAACGATTACTGCTGAGCTGGATACTCTTTGGTAACTGCGCAGTTGTAAATAGGCATTTGATAGGTGAATTTTAGAGAAATAACTTCCCGCTTTGCTCAAGTAATATACGCTGTTCAACTTGAATATGAGGTTTCAATGTAAATTTGAAATCCCCTATAATGTCGTCGTAGCATCTACTTTTAACGTAAGACTGGCTTTATAATTAGAACAACTAGCAATTTTGTCTTAAAAATACTCGGGTATCTCAAAATTAGTTCTACTCCCCTTATCGCCTCCAACAGCAATCTCAGACGTACTTAAAGAGTTATTATGGAGTAACAAAAATATTTAAGGTCATTGTAATTTATCCATACTCAGAGGGAGTTCTTACAGTAACATTAAAAATTAATATACATATTGACGAACATAACAAGAATCGCAATACCAGAGAATATTCAACCACCCTTGATTGTCTACCAATCAAAGTGACATCTCACTTCATCAAAAATGTTTTAGAAAAAATACTTACTCTAGAGCAGTCCCATATTACGGAATAACGTTTGAAAACCCGATAAAGATTAATCAGTTCACGAAACTACTTCTGGAAAGAAGACGAGGGAGGATTCTTATGTGAAGAAGGCACTTTCTGGAACTAACTTTTCCACCTTATTTAATTATAGTATGGCAAAGCAAAATAATAACCAATAAATGGAAAGTAGCATGATGCATATATAATGACGTATATCAGGTGTTCCTGGATTTCCAGCAAGCCTATGACTCAACTAATTGGAATAGTTTATGGTTTGCTTTGCGATATCTATGGAAATACTTGAAACTTTTACCTATGGGAATACCTTTTCCCGATACTCTTTAATATAATCGGCTTCCATTGGTGTCGAAATCAATGAGCCCAAAACAAAATATATATGGTCACTGGTTTTAGAAACCAAGACGCAATGAATTATAGTAGTGGTATCCACACATTTAAAGGAGTGAAATGTTTCCGATATCTCGGGTCCCCTGTCAATCATGAAGCTATAGTTGTAGAAGGTGTTGATCAGACCCGTTATCATGTTTGGTTGTAAGAATAGACGCTGACGAATGAATATAAAAAGTGGGTAATGACATTCGAGAAAAAAGTCATGCGCATGATAAATGACACCAAACGCGACAATGACGACACTTACCGAGTTCTATTCAACCACGACGAATTTAAAATTCATGATGTCAGTAATGAAATAAAATAAAATAAATATTATTACTGCCAGCGACGACCCAGAATGATGATAAAACACGAACCAGCAATGGCCTGTAAAATCCGATTACTATTATTTTATTCCATATACATATTATTCTCAATAGTATCGAATTAACTTTAAAATCCAAATACAAAAACGTGATGAGTCAATGGTATAAAAATACTTTAAGAATCTCGAAACTTCTTATTTGCGCGTATATACAAAAACACAAACTAATTCAGATTTCAGTCAAGTACTGTACATTTAAATATTCACTGTCTTCTTAAATAGTATAATAAACTTTTTAAAAGAAGACTACGAAAACAACAAAGTACTATACACACATACATGGAAAGAAAAAAAAAATTTTATAGTGTGGCGGCGGTGTAAAGTATGTATTAAGAAACGAGCACGAAAAGTTCCAAATTCAAATTTAAACCGTTTACACATCACTGGATACCTCACACCGTTACCAATACACACATTCTATTGCGTTTCGTATATTTATAGCTGATTCATTCGCTATGGTGGCTTGCGCACTATTTGGTGTTGCCATCACACCACTTCAATTCGTGTAATGTAATAAACAATTTTATTATTGTAAATTGTAATTATACATTTTTTTTTTATGTTTTATTGAAAATTGAAAATATATTTTCGACTCAATAACCTAATTTTACATGTACAACAACAAAAAGAAAAAGAAAAGTTATTTTCGGTTGGTTACAAAATATAAAATTAAAAGGAAACACCAACTCAAATCGACAATATGTGCAATGCATTGTGTTTGCATGTACGAGTACATACCCGCCACTATGACATATGTTTGACGCGTTGTTGTTGTTCAGTTTCGACTCTTAAATTTGAATGCAAATTGACATTTATAATTAAGACGATTAATAGTAAATCGTGAATTGCGATCAAATTTTTTTGTTGTTGTATATGTATGTCGATGATCTGTACCGCCGTCGTCGTCGTCATACCATGGCGTAATTTAGTAAATGGCACTCACAGCACAATACATAAACGAAGCGCAAATAAATACATCTATACTATATACATCTTATATGCGTATATGTATATATATATATATATATATATATATATATATATATATATATATATATATATATATATATATATATATATATAATATATATATATAAATATATACTTCCAGCTTGTATTATATACACTCTTATAGAGCAATGAGTTATTCACCTACAATTTTGTGTTATTTTTTTCGTTTTAATGTGTAGTACTCGCACATTGCTACAAACAGGCCGCGCGGCATACCTATATGAAATTTATCTATGCGAGTACATTACGACATGTTTTATGTATATACATAAATACAAGGCATAGGCGTAAAGAAAAATTTTCCGGTGTTAATTTTCTTTTAATTTAATTTCTTAATTTTATTTGAAATTTTTTTTTTTAAATCGTTCAAAGAAAATTTACAAATAAATTTACTAGACTCAAAAGTTTTCTTTTCCTCTTAATTTTTGCTTTAAAAACCGTCATTTTATTAATGAGAGCTAAATATCGTAATTAGTCGATCTACAATGACAAATAATTCTTAGATTGTATATATTGATAGATACATAAAGGGTCTTCCAATTGTAATGTCTGAACTTTGTAATTTTTTTATTTAGGAATCCAGAGAGTAATCTCAGGTATTTATGCCATTACATTGTCATTGACTAGAAAAGTTAATAAAGTAAATAGGAAAGTTTGGCAGGATTTGCGTGATTAAATTAGTGGCTGGTTTCCATACTAGAGGAAAGTAAGAAGTTGTTGATAACTTTAAGGTATCATAGCCAGAGGCCTCGATAGATTTAATTTTAATTGAAGAAGAATCTACTTCCTTAATTTTATTTTGAGCTTGTGACTCGGTTGTTGCACGTGGTGTTGAATGAAGAAAGATTTGGTGAGCGAGATGAATGATTGAGTCGTGCGACGTGATTGAGGTACCCCTTATACTTCGGAATCGTTTTACTCGCTTTTTTTGCGCTGATAAATCAAAATCATCCAGCAAAATGTTGTCGCGACCATCGAGGAATGTGAACCGCTTTTTCGTCTGATTTGCACGGCTTTTTACTTCCCTCTTGCCATCGCCATTTCAGTTAAAACACCATAGTTATCCAACTTAGATCAGTGTCTGAAACGATGGTGTCGCAAAGTCTCTGACCCACTCTTCCTCCAAACAGTCGATTTTCTTTCTGGTTTTTGTTGGCTGCACTTTAAAAGTTTTCGACCACTTACTAAATGCGTTGACCTCAACGCAGACTATACTTTTCCTAAACTACCAATCACAACTACTTTATCTGGTTTTTCGTGACGCAAAATAAAATCTGCATGCGTAAAATTCTTCGTGTTCAAATAATTAATGGTGAGCTCGTAAATATGAGCATATAATGAGTGCTCATCGCTGCAACCGGCTAGCCTTGTAGGCCGGAATGCCTTTCTTCGATTCAAAAATTGTCAATAAAAGGGAAATTGCCTTCAGCTCTACTCATCATCGTATCGATTAATTGTTGGAAAATTCCCTGAGCGGTGTTCTCCTCGTATAAAAAAGGCATCAGTGAGCTCAATTTTGCTAAACACTCGGTACTGACTCAGCATCGAAAACAATTTCTTCCGGCATTGCCAATGGAATCTTGTTTTGTTCCAACACCGCGATCGGGCTAATTACTTCCAAAAATTGCAATCTCTTAAGCTCATTTTCGATCGCTTCCGCTGCTGCGAAAGCCACCGGCAGTCTATAACGAAAAATTGGCTTTGTTCCGGCTTTTACGTTATGACGTCTTCATTATTTTCCTATAACTCCAGCGAATGAAAAGTGATGGAAATTTTTGCTTCATTTTCTCGCTCATTCTCACGTTTATCTTTTCCTCAACTTTATTAAAAATACTCACAATTCGAATGGAGTTTCCATCCAATCACTTCCCAAGTAGCTAAAATTTGAATCTGCTTTGAATACGGACCTACGTCTTTTGGGACATGCAATTTTAGTCGTGCGGTAAATCTTCCAGCAAATATATTAACTGGATCCTCGAAGCACTCATGGCTTGCTCTTTGCAAGTGACCTCCCAGCAACTTCCAGTTGCTTTCAAAAATAATTATCCAGTTTAACATGCGAAATCAAGCTACAATTGTAATTTCGTGTATGGCTTTATTACTCGATAAACTTTGGCTCGAACCACCATTTATTGCTCGAACCACCATTTATACTAATATAAAGTATACACTTTCACGCATTGTTGTTTTAACAACCCAACAATCTCGAATGCGCATTCATATCGCCCGCCACAACACGTCACTTTTTCCGAGTTTTGATGCTGTTACATGCCAATGCGAGTTCACATAGCCCACGACAAAATACCCAGTAATAGATATTAAAATCGAAGTATAATTTACTGCGAAATTACCAAATAACGTATAGCCCGGCTAGCTCAGTCGGTAGAGCATGAGACTCTTAATCTCAGGGTCGTGGGTTCGAGCCCCACGTTGGGCGAAGTTTTTTATAATTTTTTTTATAGCTCCAGTTTTCAAAACTAAATATAATTTGTTCAACAAGAAATTACACTTCCACAGATCTGATACGCATTAATTCCATTGCGTCATTAGTTGTATGTCTCGAAATACTCGTTGCACGAAATAAACGTCACACGCGACTTAAACACGAAGCAAAGAATTTGCCGATGTTGTAGAAATCCCACGTCAATTGTTTTTTTTAATTTGAAAAACTAAACATTAATATTGGAAAACCCTTTATTTTATTAAATTTAAATTTGTTAGTATAAAAATAATTATTTATGTTGAGATGTCTTATATCGATTAACATTCATATGTTGCATCTTGTGTTTTTGATGTATGTGTGATATCATATTCAAAGCTGTTGTGTAGCCTGTATGTAAACACTATGATTATAAGGGTTACCATACGTAATCAAATTTAATTTTTTTTTTCCAATTAGTAGTTCAGCTTCTGTTTATCATAAGTTAGTAATATGTTACATTGGCCGAAAAGTAAAGTGACGTATACTAACAAAAGAGTTATGTGAGAAACGTGAGAAAAGTTAAATGTAAATTAAATTAAAATACGCCCCATCTATTAAACATTTTTTGTACTTTATCTGGACTAAATTTTTTGTTTTCGATTGCGAGTAGAATTATAAACTTTTAGATCTTGGTAGAATAATTTTTAAAAATAAATTTAGGAACACTAACCACGTTATCCATATCAGATAGTAAGTAACATGACAAGTTTTTTTTTTGCGAAATCGCGTAACCTACATCATAGCGTGGAGATAACAATGCATAATTTGCAGACACTGCTGTGGCAGCAAAGTGTTAAAAAAATGTGTGTAATATTCCAATAACTTATGTTAACGATTTGCTTAAAAATTATTACAATTAGGTTATAACAGAAAAATGTAAGACTGTCAAAATTACAGATTACTAAAACTAATATAAAAAAACCATCGTAATTTCTAGTACAAGATGACTGGAGCTATGCACTTTGAATTGTGGTAAACGAACATACAAGACGAAAATCAAATCTTTATAGCAAATATTTTAGGCCAAAGACGAAAATAAAATTTTAATTTTAATTAATTACATGCAGCTGCATACTACAAATAAATGTAAGTGAAAATATTTAGTTCAAGGACAAATAAGTCGGAAAGGAAGGTATATCTATCTTAGTTGTTTTGACAGTTTCTGCATCCTAATTAACATAAACCACCGACGAATAACGGTTGAAAAGACGATTGCTTAGTAAAGCGTAATTGACTTACATTTTACCATTCCATTCGTAGTCTTGGATTAAAGCTAGATAATGCATCGATTATTACGTAAATATAGCGCTCGAATAAATATTTAAATATCCACAAATAGTCGAAATATACCTTGGCATCATAAACCAGAAGCTAGAAGAGGCTATAAATTGTACAAACATTTAAATCTGTAAAGTTATATAGATAAGCTTATAATAAAAGAGATTATATAACGGTTTATGTATTAACTTGGTAGAATCGCTGGATGATGCCTTATAAATAATTGCATATAACTCGTATCATCTAGTAATATAGTAAATTTGCAGGGATAGAACCCATTGGTAGGTCTTTAAAATGGACGTCTTAGTGTAGACTATCCAATTTGAACGGCTTCTTTCTTTAAGTTGATTTTTTCTATTAGTCTTAATATAGTTTGCAATATAGGATTTCAGTATTTGAATGTATTTTTTTGGTAAGTCCCAGTACAATTTATATTCCAACCCAGGGTGTCATATTTTATCGAAGGCTTGGGCTACATCCAGAAAGATAGCGGAACATATTTTTTTATTTTATACAGCACGTATTCTATGATGTTCCGAATCCTAATCGGTATAGGTTCCTTACAAATATGAAAGAGAGTTCTGTAAGCAGAGAAATTAGCCTATATGATTTTTTATTATTATAGGAGGCATGGTTGGTTTCAGTGTCATAATAATTGCTGGTACTGATCATTGCTGAGATACATGTTTCAGTCAAAATGATGCTTTGATAATATGAAGCATTTCGTTCCCCTTTTGCAGGAAGTGCTTTTACTTCTTGTTCGTAGTTGATACTTACATTTTATAATGTGATGGAACTTGTCGTTATTTATTTTTTTGTAATTCTTTAGCAAAGAAACAGCCTCTAAAATTTACAGAGGATGATGTTATTTGCGGTACTCATATCTGAGCAGAGCGCCGTCCAGGGCGTTCCACACATCTTGGCTCTCTGTTGCAATATTTCTGTTTATGGTTATAGCTTTGGCACTTCTTACATGCCACTATAAGTGTCGTGGTCTTTCAAAGTGTTTCTGCCATTTTAAAATATTTGCTGCATTTGCTTTATGTCTCCACTGTCGTTTGAGATTTTCTATTAAACCCTATTTTGTATAGGTTGGATGAATACCCCTTGTCATGACCTTTATTGGACGGTTGTTTTTATTTTCGAGTATATACCATTCGATTTTCTCTAAATTAAGCTTCATCACTAAAGCTCTATATATGTCAGAGTCAAGTGTACATGTTTTCCATATATCATTGAACAATGATTGATTTCATGATTTTATGCAAAGCAGCATATTCAGTTATGCCCATAACATTAATTGGTGGTGATTTTTATTCTTCGATCCTGTCATGCTGGTGATCCTACCAACTACTTCTCGAGTATAGCAAGAAAAGGAGAGTGGAGTATACTCCACTCTCCTTTTCTTGCTTAAACATTTCTTCCTTTGGACTATTCATTCTGTCTCTTTTGTTAGCTCTTTTTCATCAAATTTTAATTTTCATTCATCAGCTGCAAGATTTGGTTGTTATCGAGCAATTGGCGTAGTGGTTATAGGTGCGGTGTTTGGGTCGGGAGATACCTGGTTCAAATCCCAACAGGAGGACGGTTGTAAAAGTGATTATTCATCACTTGATTACGATCGGTGATGAAGATGAACACAACTATGATCCCCTGGAGTGGAGCATCCATGGTCCGCAACCATCGTCCATGCTAGTACAGGCTGGCTGGAGCAATTAAATGTGCAGTTGGATTTTTAAAGCGAACCTGTATTCTTGCGTCCTCGATTTGGCTAGTAATGGCTTAAAGTAGGATATTAAGTAACCACGAAAGAGTTGGGAGAGCTTCGGCCCCAGAACAAATGGCATTTGGTTGCTAAGCTGATTTGTCATCTTTTCAATTTCATTATATTTTGAGCGAAGTTCCGAATTTTACTTTTCTAATTATAAAGCGTAACCTGTTTAGGATGGTGGACAGGGACCTTGCCACTTCTAAGCTTGGCTTAAATGGAATATATGTTTCTTCTATTAGTTTTGATTTCATTTTTATTCCCACGAGTTGCACGAAAAATAACAATCACCTATGACAGAACTCGGCGTTATTACACGAAGGCTACATTTTTAAACCAAATGTCGCCTAGTTTGGAGTTCACATACTAGGAACTAAGCATCGCCTTAGCCATGCAGATTTTAGCGTATGCAGTGCCACCTAAGCTTGGGTTTGACAGTTTTTGGTCCTCATTTGATTTCATCTATCCACCACCTAGGGAGGCACCTACCGAATGGAGGAACTAGTCAAACCCCTACACGAGTAACAGTATAGTAATCCCTCAAGCAAATATTTTCTGGATTTATGGCATAAATTTTGCAATTTTAATGATGAGAATAGATTGTTAAAACGGTATACGGCCCAGTACTTGGCTGTCAAGAAAATTTATTAATTACTACGTTTTCTTATATGGAAAATCTTTTATATCTGTAACAACGTGACGTAAATCAATAAATTATTAATTTTGTCGTAACCACACATTTCATTTGCAATTAGAACTGAGACACTTCGCGTAAAAATTCTTAGCAGCTAACACATGTTAAATTTTTTTTTTACCCAAAATCATTAAAATCAATAATAAAAATTTATCAGTGTCGTTAAAGAAACATCCACACATATGTAATTACAATATATATGTATGTGTATATAAAATACAGGGTGGATCATATGATTGTTTATTTTTTTAAATGACGAATGATTTCTGCGGTTTTGCAGGGTTCAAATGGATCTGCCAATGATAGCAGTTATGATTCATCCTTTTTTTTAAGAAAATTAGAAAAAGGGTCAGATGGACGGATTCTTGATTGACACCGGCGTGTACTTTCAGTATTATCGAAGGCAAAACAAGAGTGCCATTCGAACTCTTGAATGAAATTGTTCATTCCTACTCAATCCGCTTTTTTATAGTGTCATAATCGACGTTTGATTTGCTCAATGTTCAACGTGTGTCAACTGTCGCAGATGAAATTTTTCAAATAAAGGCTGCAGAGATATGCATGGAGAACCCATCTCCTTATATTCAGTTTGACTTTACAGAGACTAAAAAGAAGATGTTCCTCTGAGGTTGATTACATTCACTCCCAGCTCCGGATATTCGGAGGAAATACTTTATGGAACTATCTGAGGAATTTAAAGTGACCGAATCAATCAATCACCTTAGGAAACTTACTGACTCAGCTTCGCAAAAAACAATTTCCGGTGCCAATTTGGTTTCAATGCTTCATTCAACCCTGTTGAATAATCGGCTCAAATATACGTATACGCTTGTCCTTTATTTTTACAGCGACCATTAGCTCAGTGGGCTCTGCGAGTAATCGAGTAATCGAACTGATTATATTCTTAATAATTGCAATCTCTTAAGCCGAGCTTTTTGCTACTGCATCATGCATCGACCACCATCTACTACAAAAGACTGGCTTTCTTACCGGCTCTAATTTTAGAGGTACCTTCGTTCTCCTGCATAACTCCAACGAATCAATGAAAAGCGATGGAATTGTGTGTTTGATTTTCTCGCTTATCCTCGTTTACATCTTTTCCTCAACCTTATTGCAGACACTCGCAATGGGTACGCTCCATAGATCTGGAGCTTCCATCCAATCAGTTCCTAGGATGTTCAAATATGTATCTTCCTCGTAACATGGACCTAGGTATCCCTAAGATCATGCAATTTAGTCGTGCGGTAAATCTTCCAAGGAAATTAACTGGATTCCCCGAAGCACTCATGGCTTCCTCTTTGCACGCGATCAATACCAAAGGTTCCAGCAACTTCCCGTTGCTTTCGAAAATAATCCACCAGTTACATCCGGAATCGAATTGTAATTTCAATATCGTGCTGTTGATTGTTGGTTCCCAGAACTACGCTTCTAGCAGGTGGGTAAAAGTTTCTTCGTTTCACGGAAGATGCCGCTAACTCACAGCGATCTCCCGTGTAACCTTAAGGCGGAAGGGGCAATCACTAAAGAAATGGATTACCACACACTTCTGACATCGCAGCTTCTTCAATGTCTGCACATCGTGACATTTGTTGAGCCCCTGTATAACAAATTATCAGGTGTACGATTTGCTATATTGAACTTTTCACATATAAAATTATTCAATTGTGCCGCTTACTCGGAATAACCTACTCCAGCCTCTTTTTCCATTTTTGCCTCTTTTTAGGCACTTATAACGCAGGGAAAATTGCGATTCTTTCCGGCCAACATCCGCTTGAGTTTCTTCACTGCATATTGTCTTTAGCCCAATACATAAATTCCTCCATGCGAACCAACACCTTTTTAGGCATCAGTGCTATCTGAGTGAATTACCCGGTTTTGCTGTTTGTTGCTACCCTTTTGCTTGTAGCGCTAATTGCGCCATCAACGCTGCTATCAACATATTTTATATGTTTAAGTGTTTTAGCTCTCCCTATTCGCTTAACCTTCTCCCGTTGCAAAGCTAAATCTTTGACTACACTATGAAAAGGTTGTCTAATTTATGTCCATTAATACTATTTTTGTAAGAAAATCATTTGTAAGAATTTTTAGTGGAGCGGAATTTATTGCTAAATTGTATATCGAAGAAGCTGTTGCATCACTGTGTAATATTAAGGAGGAGCCGAATAAGTCGATTCATCATCGTGCACAGTAATTGGAGCTGAATACATCCACTTTAATGGAACCTTTTGCAAAAATATCGTGGTCGACGAGCTTACAAGTTCCGGGTTGTGCAAGAGTTGAAGTGACTTGACAATAGGAAAATATGGGCGAGACTGTGGTAAATAGGCGAAAACGAGACTGCTTTTTGGTCCTAATTTTCGCAACAAAAAATGAAACAAGGGAAATTGCCGTATTTGCAATGAAGAAAGTTCACAAAGCATTCTATTGAGATGCTGTTATATTCATAAAATTGATTATGTTCGTTCCCTAATTGAAAATCAATTATTATTGTTATACGTGATACCTTTTCGGTATCGAAGGTGGAAGGCTCGATTGATGAAAAACCATCTTTCAGTTTCCTTCCAAACATTTATGGAAGGCTAGAGAAAAGGCTTGAGCTAAGCGCACCGTTCACACATAAATGATCTAAGCAGTTTTGAGGTTATGTATAAGAAACCATAGGCCACATAATATAATCTATAGAAAAACTTATATTGGAGCTTTTTTTATTGGATGCCGAATGACCTACCAGGAAACTAATTTTAATGTTAGATTAGAAAACCTATAAAAACGCTGAATATTTTATATGTGTCATGCATACAAAAACTACAAATAAGAAATCACAACAGCCCGAGTATGTATATAAGGTAACCCTGGGTGACATTCTGGGGCAAGAAACGAAAAAAAATTACATGATTCGGATGAGTTTCGTGGTCTTTTGATATGCTAATTTACATAATAGTACACAATAGTACAAATTATCCAATAGTTTAGTAGTGCATTCAATAGGATTACCCTTATAACCCATTTCTAAAAAAGAAACGTTACAAAGTAGTAAATAAACAACTAAATCTTAGACATTGAACTTAACGCATCAATGTAAGTACATACATACAAAATAGCGGAAAAAATTAGATTAAAAAAACAAATTATAAATAGTATCTGGAGTACAGCAAAAAAAATAAAAACTTTCCATTTATACTAAAATTATTTTCGAGTATAGTAATATATTTAGTAATTCATTACTCTTCATAAAAATGGGAACCTTCATAAATTATAATTTTATATTTTTAGATCCATGATTTAAATTTTAAAATACTAAAATTTTTTTTGTTAGTATTTTTTAATTAGTATTTCAGCTCGCCTCGCTACACTTCTAAAAGGTGTCATATCAAAAACTTTTCATACGAAAAAAATTTGCTTGCTTGTGTATGTGTGTATTATATGTACTAACGAGCGATAACTGCATCAACAAAATTAGTAAATACTAAATAGTTTAAAAAAAAAATTATCAAAAATTAATAAAAAAAATCGCGAATTTTGCGCGTTCGTTTGATTACTAATAAAGCTGGTTGACACCTATACAAACGGCAGCTGTATTAGTATATGTAATATGACAGTTTCGCTACTGTGGTCGTGGCGGTCATACACAAAAAAAAACAATCGAGGTTCATTATCGATCATTCATGCTGGTCGACATGTAAACAATAAAGATAGCATCGAACATCACACAGATGCAGAAGAATTCGAACGAGAAACACATCCGGATAAGAAATCCGGAAGGGATTCTCAGTGAACACTTGCGACAGAAAAACCCATCTAATAGTTGGTATCAAAGACTACCCTACTCAAACACTGACCATGAGACTTAACTTTGACAACTCTGTTTTTAGTGGTACACTTATGAAGATAAGCAATAAAAATAATAAAACTGTTTTACAGGCCATTGATGGCTCATACGGTATCAAAAATCCGGCTCCATTGGACTCACACTCGTGCTTTCTCTTCGTATTTTTCTATAGACAAATCCGTTTAGTTTCAGATCGCTTCACGTGACCGAGCCAGCAAAGTCGCAGTTCTTTTGTTTTATAATCAACATTAGGAACTTTTATTAAATTTCTGATGTCACGATTGAACAGAACTTGGTATGTGTCGTCATCGTTTAAGGTCATATATCATGGGCATGAATCTTCTCTCGAATGTAATTAACCTTCTGTCGTACTCATTTGTCAGAGTTTTAAGTCTTACACCCAAACATTGCATCAACACTTTGTACATAGCTTCTTGTCGGCATTTGCAAGGTATTACGACTTTAGCCGTGGACATAAGGCATAAAAAGCATTCTTGTTGGTAAACAATAATCTTGTGCGATAAGAGACTCGAGGTATAGAAAACTCAGCACTTCTTCAAATGTGTGGTCACTACTACTATAATCCAATGCGTATTGGTCTCTAAACCTATGATCATACATTTTGTTTTGAACTTATTGATTTATGAGACCAAAGCATGCCGTGAATCGTACAAAATATGGATCCAGTAGTTCTTTAACATCGGTACCATTCAACCCAATTACATAGATGTTATCTGCATATGTTATCTACCCGGTTGGACGACAGTACATTTTGAGACGCTAGAATTAAAACACTAAAAGAAAGAAAACTGTTAAAAGCAGCCGACAAATTAAAATGTGACTTTCTCTGGCGGCGCACTTGCTTACTAACTTGTAATCAGACTGACTTATGTGAAAACATAGGTCCGAACGGACACAAACTACCGACACAATCTAGCTACTGATAATGGGGAAAAAATTATGTACTAAGCGATCGCGCACGACGTCACTGTGACTAGCACATTCTTTCCCCATTAGAATATCTACTTGGGAATGTGGACACAACCACGTAAGACGCCCCGAAATAAAATTGACATTGTATTAATTTTCTCGGGTCATCCAATATGTGAGGTCTTCTTGATGGCAGTGATCATCAATTGGCCACTGCAAACCTATAAGATGACAGTTTTCGTACAAGTCAGGGATCTCTGGGAATACCTGAAAAATATGTGCACTATCTGGCATAGGCAGATGATATCTGCACACATTTTGATATCTGACACATTTAAAGAAGTGACAAGTTTCCGATACCTCTCGTCTCTCGTCACTCAAGATAACTGACCGACAAGCAGAAGTTGTACAAGATATTGATCAGACCCGCTGAATAATTATGAGGGATAGTTAATGACATCAGAGAAAAGGTTCATGCGCAAGATTTATGATTTAATGGAATTTAATGAAAATTTCTGATATCATTTATGAATTAAATCCTAAAAGGTTGGTGCAGCGATCTCTGAAAGAAGGCCGCCATTTGGTAGATGCAGAGGTCGCGGTCAAGGACGGCGGCTTCTCGGATAGTAAACGACTTCTTCGGGTTGTCTATAGATCAATACGGAGCAAGGTCGGGATCAAATCCGATGGAACCAGATTGTTAACATGGTAAGGGCCAGCAATGGCCTGTAAAACCGTTTTATTTGTTTTATTCTTATTTTCTTTTAAATATTGACGCCGCTATTTTTCACAATAGTTGTCTGATTACAACAAAAAAAAATGTTATACATTCATGAATGCATTCAGCCTCTTATAACATGTGTTGCCCCAATCTGATGATTTAACCACTATAGATCTTAAACAAGCCTTGATATTTTTTTTTTGTATTTTAGTGTAAAATTTCTGTTGATGTAGTTTATGATAATATAAGGTAATGTTACATTTAATAAAACTAAAGTTTAAATTTTATGAAAAAAGCCATAAAAAATTTCAATTTCTTATATTAAAAAACTGTATTTTTTGCAATATTTAAAGATTACTATTACATCACATAAATATGCCGGGATAGCTCAGTCGGTAGAGCATTGGACTTTTAATCCAAGGGTCCAGGGTTCAAGTCCCTGTTTCGGCGTAAAATTTTTTACAACTTTTCTTTTAATTTTTTAAATTATATTTTGATAGTAAGCATATTTTTTATTTAAATATGTATTTTATTCACAATGCCTTGGTACATTTTAATTTTATAACTCCAATCCACCAACATTAACAAAAAAATAATGTCATTTCGATTTGTTCGAAAACAACAAACATTCAATTCAACTTGAGTTGTGTCATGTTGCACGATGATGAAAATAAAATGCCGGTTGAAAAATGTGACGCTTGAAAAATGATGCTGACGCTAGCGCCTCGCATACAGTTAAAATACTTACATTCCACGTAAACGTTGATGACTCAGAAAATATCGATTAATTCGAAAATAATTTTTATTTAGTAAATCTTTACAAACCTTCCATTAAAATTAGTAATTACACAATCAAGAAAATAGGTAGCAGCTATGTTGTAAAAATTCTAATATGATTTAAGTACTTTTCATACCAACGACTTCGACTTTCGACTTTGCAAAACATTTAAATTCCACAAATACAAAGCATTGATATATTCATACCGACGGCGTCGACTTTGACTTTGTCAAAATAATCGATTGACATTTCAAAATGATTGAAGTTGCTTTGTACAACTTTAAATTGGCAAAGTCGAGATGTGGAACGTATTGCACTTGCTTTGCAGCTAACTTCATTGCACTGTATTTTTATTTTCTTAGATTTATCACATAAAACTAATTAATTTTATAACTATTTTGATTTATTTCAATAAAACTTGACATTGTTAATCGAATCAATCTAAGTTTTATAGTTTAAATGCTTTTTAAAAAAATTTCAATTACGAAGTCCAAAGTCGAAGTCGTCGGTATGAAAAGTACTTAAGTCATGTTATGTGACACATGTCCATTTCGATTCTGTCATGCTAGCTACATAATACTAGTATAGTATGCACATACATGTATATAGTGTAGAATGTACATACTATTGTAATCTACAAATTAAATTATTTATGCAAATTAATTTTTTATTTGCGATGTATTTTTTACTAAAGCGTTTTGCATTTTTACTTCAAAAACATGTTTTATCAAGTCCGTCAATTATAAAGTAAATAAATCAAGTTTATCACGTCACCTTACTAAAAACCATATACTCATACTGAAATTGGTGTATGTATTTTGGTTTTGGTCATATACTAATTTAGAATTTAATATATTATCATGTCAAATAATATACTATTTAGATGATAGTTTAGTTTAATATTATATTCGTCATTTTGATACATTTACGTTTAAATTGCAATTAAAGTCGTCGAAATTGAACACATAAATGCTAAATTATCAATTTATAATGATACACCTAGAGCCATCTATTAAGTAATAGAATAAAATAAAAACAGGGTACCTATACCCAGTCTTAATTTTTACAAGTAATTTTATTATATGCGTGCATACTGTATGTAGCAGAGTATTTCTATTTATACATAGTTTCCGATTCACATCTTGCAAATATTTTTAAAATCGATAATCTTGCAAAAACTTTCATATGATTGGGTAGCCGTCGCAAAGGTCCAATTAGAGATAAAATAAAATGTTCATCCTCATCATATTCATTTGTGACAGGAAAACGTTGAGCAAAATCATCGGTTTGTGTACAAGAATTAACGAATGTTTTTTCGAGTTCCATACAAAGCATTTCTTCAGTCATTGATTCATTTAGCCCGTCTGCCAATGGTTCAATAATTTCGACTAATTCGCTTTCTTCGGGCTGATCTTCTAAATAATCTTCTTCTAGGTGATCGGTCAAATCATTTGTCATATTATCAGTTTGCAATAAATTGCTTATATTAACCACTGAGACTAATCCGATCGGTTCATACGTCTCGGTTTTGTTACAATCTTTATCCTTCTCCTCTTGTGTTATATCCGAACTGTTTGTCGAGATGTTATCATGTCTTAACACGCTAAAAACGAAACCAAAATATTAGGCAACCTACAAAAATGTTATAATCGATACGTACCATTCATTGGTTTCATAATAATTATATGGTACAGCATCTCGCCTTAGTGTTGTTCTATTGAATTGACGTCGAAAAAACTTCGGATCAAAATGAGCTTCACAGAACTGTACCTTTTTATTTGGTGGTAAAAGTTTCAGATTTAAATTACCTGAATTTTGAATCCATATCTCACGACGGTTGTCCGATGGTAAATTAAAAAAATTTGTCGATGTGAACACGTGATATGTCCGTTCGCATCCTTGGTATACACAGGGCATTTTAATAGTTGCTTGTTTTAAATAGTTCCAATCGTATGTTTGATTTTATAATAAACTGTCTTTAGTTTGACAAGTACTTTTTAAAGAATTTTGTAAGTAAAGTTTTAAAATGGTTTGAGTCTGTGATACTTGTTTTGAAGGCTGTGTGCCAATTGAGTATAAAATATATGACCGATTGAAACTGACCGAAAGTCTAACATGTAAACTGTAACGCAACTGAAATTGTAAAATAATAATGTACATATTTAGCGATGTAACATGTAAATCATGTAACATGTTTTAATTAAATTCCTGATCTCGTGGTTAAAGAGAGTGCGGTAAGTGTCGTCATCGTTGCGGTTGTTGTCAAGTTGCACATGACACTTCTCTCGAATGTCATCCGCCATCTCTCATACTTATCCGTCAGTGTCTAAATCTCCCTCCCGTACATGATCATCGGTCTCATCACCTTTTTTAAGGACATGGCATAACGTGGATACCTTCCATCTGGCGTGTATTTTTGGAACTTTTAATCGTTTAGTACAGTAAATTGGAATTTACCTCTAACTAGTTGTCCGAATTATTTGGTAAATAAATTGGTTGAAATCGGCTTGAAGGGTAAAATATATAGGTTTGAAGGGTTAACACCACTGACCCTTTGAACCAGGTGTAACATTAACATACAGTTTATGAAGACCTTACTTCGTCAACTGTACACTAAAACAATACACGGATATGGGAAATAAATTCGGCGTTCTATTTACGATCCTACATTTAGTAAAACTAGAACTAATCAAAAGTACAAAATTACTGTTCACTCCCAAAAAAATTACAAGAGTCAATAAGAAACTAAGGTAATATATAATTTTTCTTACCTAGCACATGATATGCAGAAACAATTATCAACTTTTTGATATTTCCCCAAATAAATATTGGTATTGGGAGGATAACTATACGAAAATTCGATATAACCTAATCAGTTGTTTAAAGTAATTTCCAAACCAATTTGTCGTGCATGGTTAGGATGTTTTGACTTGAATAAATTTAAACGCAAAAATGGCCGATCGCTAAATCATATATGAAGTTACGAATAGAGTATAATATAACAAATCTATATATATATAATTATATATATATATATATATATATATATATATATATATATATATATATATATATATATATATATATAACCTGTTCATAAATCGTTCTTTTCACTTTTGATGTATACATTTTTCCACAGGCATGGTGACCACATTTTAGGCATTCCCTATCTAACCCCCCTCTATCTTTTTTGTCGTACTGTTTTTTAGTTCAATCACCGACCGCTATTACCTGCCATTATAGTAAACTTACTTACCCTTATTATTAAAGCAAAATATAACTATTTCTTCTCCCTTTTCGTTCCGCTGAAAATTGTACGTTTCATTTTTTTGCTTTTATCGTGTTCCTTAAACAAAATTAACCATAGACGTATAATAGATTTAGACAAGAATTAAGCAAACGTCAAGTGAGGAAATTTTCAAGGGTAAAAGAGAAAGACTATAATAATACCAGGGCTACAATTAGAAATTTACTATTTGATTATAATGAAGTTGGTTGCTAAATAAAAAATAAATTTAATAATTTTTTTTTGTGATGGTATGGCAATTAGATTTTTAGTAGATATATGTATTTTAATATTAAAAAAAGTTTTAAGGTTTCTTTTTAGGACTATAGTTTACTTGAGTGTTCTCATTTCCACACTTCCCAAGAGGAAGAGTACTTAGCGCATTTTTTTTAGTGTGGTATCCCCAGTAGGTCTAATCCACTTAGATTGAAACTAGAAAAATAGGGTACTTCATAGAAGATTTACTATGGAAAAAATATTTGAAACCGGTCTATATCTATTATACGACTATGAAAATAACAGACTCCTAATTTTGTGACCTAAGTTTTGTGACCTTCTCAGTTATCCCGTTATACGGTTTGAAAATTGGCCGATTTTTCGGAATTTTAATAATTTTATTTTTAGGGGTTATATTAAACTGCGCTATTTCCAGTTAAAAAAACCTTAGATGTTGTTAAATTATTCAATAAACAATTTTATAAAAATACCGTTATTATACGAGTTTAAGTGAATTGAATGTTACTAAATGTTTTGGCTTGTAGATGACGCTACTACAAACCCATTTTCAAGTTTGACCCATCATTCGAAAGGCGATAGTTACACCTTTCTATTGATTTTATGTATGAACAAGACCTAGTTTAACCAGTACATAATTCTAAATTGAAAAAACGTGATTTTTGAAATACTTTTTAATAAAGAAAACAGGAAGAATTTGGGAAGAATTTAATAGATTAAAATAAGTTTAATTTTTTAAGTTTACAATAATTATTTCTAGCGATACACGGCTTCAAACTCGAAATAAACTGAATTTTATCAATTTTACCATTACAAACGTCAAAAAAATTAGTTGATTTTCAAAAATATTCTATTTTCTAGAATAATAGTTCTAGAATATTATGACCTAAATATTGATTGTAGTTTCTTAGATATTTCAGTAACTCATTTGTGCTGGTTTGAAATGTTCCGAAATATCGCATTCAATGTTATTCACTTCTAATTCTCCATTTCCTTTAATGTTTTCATAACTCTCATATTTACTGCTACTTATTTCAGCCTCTGTTCTTTCAGTGACTGTAACTTCCATCCAAAACAGTTATTAAAGAAGATTGATTAGTTTGAGGATCACTAACACAATTAATTATATGGGTTTCACTCGTAATATTTCCCGAACAATCGTTAAAATTTAATTTGGAATTCTAACTATCACAAATCAGTATAATTGCGATACCTAATGTCCCGACTGTCGTGAGTACAATGTATAATTTGTGTTTGGACATGTTAAAAAATAATATAATATAAAAAACCAGCATAAAAATGGTTTAAATGTGTAAGTAAACAGGTGTTCGTAAAGTTTACGCTGCAGTCGTTATTGTAGGAATTGAGAGCATACATTTTTTTGTTGTGAGGGTATTGTTTAATTTTGGCATTTGAATGCTTAAATCCAAACAATTCGATAATGCTTGTTTTTTTAAGCTTGTTATACTGGTAAATAAGTAGAAGTAAAGTCTCATGCATCAGCAAAAAGAAGGCAAGTCCATTGCACCAACCGTTTGATCCCAAAAAGTTCGGGCTTCTGAAGGTTTTTAATCCTGGTACTCAATGAGTTAACAATATTATAGTCATATGGATGCAACCCCAATTATTTTGCATCATATAAACATGATGAACGATGCAAAAAAAAAATTGAAAATTTGTAAATGTTCATCAATCGTATCACACTTCATTTTGGCAAAAAAAAAAAATTAAAATTAAATGTCAAATTATTTTTAAAGAAATAAGGCACGAAATTTTATTAATCATTCATTATTTTACTTAAAAATAAAATAAAAAAAATTAAATTAAAATCAGGTAAATATACTTCGACCATTTAAACGTGTTAAACTAATGTGTAAAGGAAATTCATTGAAAATGTTTTTTTTATTGTATATTTTTGGACAAAAATTTTCAATGAGAAAGTTCGTGTTATTGTTGTTGTTGGGAAAATTGTACAGCGCGAGTACCTTATATTGATTGTTTTGTGTTGTGTGGATTAACAAATTTATATTTTTTTTTTATAAAAATTTTTATTTTATTAATAAAAAGAAAATTGTGTATACTAATTTTGAGTTCATACAAAAAAATAAGAAAATTGCTATAAATAGAATTTTACAAAGTCACTTATTTTTCGTCTTTAATATATAAGTGAAAATTTTCAATGTTTTTCTTTGTTTTTCATATGTGTACAATATATTCATTTTTCTCTTATTGTAGGTAGTAAATAAATAACAAAACCAATTTATTTTCGGTAGTATAGCAATAAATATTTATACAATAATTTAATTCGTTTGGTTCGTAAACACACAAACACACACACAAACTAATAAGCAACAAAATGTCTCTGAAACCTAAACGTGTAAATTTCAACGAAACCTGGGAAGATCTAAAAGAAACAATCAAAGAAGTGATTACGCTGGGCAATGTTAAACGAGATGTGTGGAACAATAGATTTGGGTATATATTATATGAATGTTTTTATCAAGTTCATATATAAAACTTTAGAATATTTCAGTGATGTGTATTCATTGTGTGTCGCTTATCCAGAACCATTAGCTGACAAATTATATTATGAAACGAAACAGTTTTTAGAAAATCATGTTCAACATATGCTAGCAACACAAGTAGGTAATTTAAATAGGCAAGATCAATCGGGTGATGGTGACAGTAATAGTTTATTGCTTCAACGCTATTTCAATGCCTGGACCGAGTACAGCCAGGGAATTGATTATTTAAATTATTTATATTTGTAAGTAAAGTGATAAGTTTTAAATCGACGATTTACCAAACTAAAACTTTTTTATACAGATATTTAAATCAACAACACATAAAAAAACAGAAACTCTCCGAAGCTGAGATAATATACGGTAATGTTTTAAACGATAGTCAAGAACAAATGGAAATCGGTGAATTGGGTCTTGATATATGGCGTGTCTATATGATACAGTCACTAGGCGAGGAATTGGTCAAACAAATTCTCGAAGGTATCAAAGCCGATCGCATTGGAACCGGTTTCAATACACAAAACATACAAACTATCCACGGAGTAATTCAAAGTTTTGTTAAAGTTCAAAATTACAAAAAGAAAGGTAATCTAAAATTGTATCAGAATCTTTTTGAAACGCCCATGCTAGCGGCAAGTGGAGAATATTATCGTACCGAGGCGTCTAAATTATTACAGAAATGTTCGGTCAGCCAATACATGGAGGAAGTGATCAAAAAATTAAACGACGAATACAAACGTGCGTATACATTTCTGCACGAAAGTTCGATACCAAAATTACGCAAAGAGTGTGAAGAGCGTATGATTACCGATCACATGGATTTTTTGTATTCCGAGTGCAAGGAGATGGTGTCTCAAGATAAAAGGGACGATTTGAAAAATAAGTACACACTACTAAAACCAATACCGAATGGCTTAAAGAATTTGATACAAATATTCTTGGATCACATTAAGAACGAGGGAATTGAGACTATTTCAACTTTAAAAGGTGAAAATGTAAGTTCGATTCGGAAAATATATAAAATTCGAAATTTTCAACTACCCAGAGTATGTTTTGTTTTTTTTTTTTAAGATTCATATTCAATTTGTCGAGAACATGCTAGAAGTACATCAAAAATATGAAAAATTAATTCTTCAGACCTTTAATAATGATCCGTTATTTTTAAGTGCTTTAGATAAGGCATGCGCTAGTGTTATAAATAAAAAAATAAGTGATAAACAACCGTGTCGCAGTGCAGAACTTGTAAGTTCAACGTTTTTTTAATTGCAATTTCCGTTTTTTTACTAACTTAATGGTTTCTTTTCATGTTAGGTGGCAAAATACTGTGATTGTCTATTGAAAAAATCAAAATCGACTGAAACTGAAATTGATTTAAAATTAGCTAATAGTATTACGATATTTAAGTATATCGATGATAAGGATGTTTATCAGAAATTCTACAGTAAAATGTTGGCAAAAAGGTAAGCGAATTAGCTCTATGGCGAATAAGACGACTCGATCAATATAAATTTCCATTTTCAGATTAATTCACGAACAATCGCACAGCATGGACTCGGAAGAATCAATGATTAACCGTTTAAAACAGGCGTGTGGCTATGAATTTACAAATAAATTGCATCGAATGTTCACCGATATTTCGGTATCGGCCGATCTAAATAATAAATTTAATAATTACTTAAAAGAAAATAAATACGAAATAGGAATAAATTTATCAATAAAAGTGTTACAAGCAGGCGCTTGGCCACTCCTTGGTTCGACTACCGTACCAATATCATTTGCGATACCTCAGGAATTTGAAAAATCGATCGGAATGTTTGAAAAATTCTATCATATAAATTTTAGCGGGCGAAAGCTTACGTGGCTCCATCATTTTTGTCATGGTGAATTAAAAGTGTCGTATCTCAAGAAACCCTATATAATCACTATGCAAACATTTCAAATGGCCATTCTATTGTTGTTTGAGACATGCGATGTAATGACGTGTAAGGACATCCAAGAAACGTTACAATTAAATAATGAAACGCTTCAGAAACATATTCAAAGTTTAATCGAATCGAAACTATTGCTTTGTGGAACAGAGGTTTAAATGCCCATGTCTAACGTCTTTTAAACGATTATGTTATGATTAACGTATTTTTTAAATTTCAGAAGTTTGAAGATTCAACCGAAATCAAATTAAATCTCGACTATTCAAATAAAAGGACAAAATTTAAAATAACGGCGGCTCTGCAACGTGAAACACCTCAGGAAGTTGAACATACGATGCACGCAGTAGACGAAGATAGAAAAATGTATTTACAAGCAGCTATCGTTAGAATAATGAAATCAAGGAAGAAGCTAAGACACAATGCGCTTATACAAGAGGTTTGTCCTTTAACGTTTTTTTGCGATTTAAATACGCGATGGCTTACCGTTTATTGATTTTAGATATTATCCCAATCCAAAGTAAGTTTTGCTCCAAGTATTCCAATGATAAAAAAATCGATAGAGACTTTAATAGAGAAACAATATATTGAACGCGCACCAAATTCAAGTGATGAATACAGCTATGTTGCATAAAATGGGATTATGTAAACAAATTAAGAACATCTTCGAGAAGGTATAGCAACAAACCGATACATAAAAATTAAATTAATTGATTTTCGATCAAAATTTTGTTTTTTTTTAATTAATTATATAAATTACAATAAACCCTGTCGTTTAAGATCCTCGTATGTTCGTTTATTTACCACATTGCCCTGTGAGTCCTCGTATTCTTCTTCATGGTCGGGAATCCATCGTTCACCCTGTTTTTGAGTTTTTAATTTTTCCCACACTGTAATTCATAAAATGTATGTTCGTTAGTATTCTAAGCTAGTATAATCATAAATACAACTTACAGGTTATAGCATCTTCAATTTGCGTCACGTTGGCAAAATGTGCAGTATTCGGTATGCCCAAACATCTCATTCCGTGTGCGTGACGCCATTCGGCAAAATGACGTTGAAACGCTTTTGGTCCTTTATACGTGTAATTTCCGCATATTTCACAATTGTAACTTATATTCAAGCCGTGTAATTTATATAACCAGTAAGGTATGGGTTTACCATCCCACCCGAGTGGTAAATTCTTTGGATTATATGGAACATCATCGTTATCGTCATCATCTGATTCGGTGTCGCTTGCCTCCGCATCGGAATCTTCTCGCTCGCCTTCGGTTCGCGCCTGTTTACGTTGTACATTTTCTTTTGTGGCCACACGTTGCTCTGATACTAAATCCGCCAGCTTGTAAATTTGTGACTCCAAATTAGCAATCTCTTTTTGACGTAAAAGTTCACGGGAATTATCTTTGCTCGACGTTTTCTTAGCCAAAAGTGATGGATCTAAAGTTTTTTGACCTTTAGTCGAAAATAAACGTTGAGCCCGTTCTTCTAATGTGCCACCACATTTTAGACCAAGTGCCATTAACGCAGATTTTAATCGATCTAATCCGAGCGAAGCTAATTCTTCCCAACATGAAAAAGCCGATAAATCAAGATGTGCACCGATCGATGCAAGAGCGGATTCTGCCTCTTTAGGCCAACCTGGAAACGAACCATTTTGCCAATGAACATGAAATTCTTTCTCGACTTTTTGTTGAATCAAATCGATGTCTTGCAACGGCTTAATCCGTATAATATAGTTGAGCAAATATTCCAATAAACTTTCCAAATATTTTTTGTATTCGGAATTTTTACGGTCCCGAGAAATATCGAACAAATGATCGAATGTCATTAAATACGAAATATAATCAATTTTTTCGATTCCCTTTAAATTTATATATTTTTCGTAACATTCATTTAAATCTAAATATTTGCCGTATCCTTCCTCATCCATAAAGTCAACTAAAAGTGTCATATCTTCAGGGTTCGAATAGGATTTCGAAAGTTCTTCGAATTCAACCGATAACGGTACAGATATTTCATTTGGATGTTTTTTATAAAATTCTTTAATCTGTTTTAAACGAACATAAAATTCACTGAACTCATTCGGGCCAGAGAGAGCTTGTACTTCTGATTTTCGTTCGCCATCCTTATCTTCGTACAGCTCTTTCAGAGCAACTGTAGATTGATGGTGGAGCTGGAGTAAAATACAAATATACATTTAGATGCAATTTAGAAAGTAACATATTATTAACTTACATCTAATAGCGCTTTTAGACGATGATCTGAATAAATTTGCTCGCGAGTCTTTAAATAAATTAAGAAATATTAATAATTTATAGGTTATGTTTACAAAACATTTCAAAACGTACCGATGTTTTTTTGACTAGATTTTCATCTACCATTGCTTTTACTAAACGATCTCTTTCTTCATGATATCGACGTTGTTGTTCTAGTATTGTTTCCATTTAATGATTTTATTGTAATAATTCTTTAAATTAATATAACTTTAGATATTTTCAATTTCACTTCGCCGTTCGCTCACAATTATTAAATATGTCAAACCATGATACACAACAATAATACGCGAATAAGGTTACATGTAGTTTTGTTTGATTTATGTAAAATATCCACATGACAAAAATGTAATGGTGTGATAACATGAGTGATAAATAATTATAATAAAAAATTAATTTTAATTATTTGTTGAACTTTGTACACACACAAAGTTTAATTTACGATATTTATGCTCCATTTATAGTATAAATGTAGTATAATGTCAGCATTGAAAGGAATTAAAGTGCTAGAATTTGCGGGTCTGGCACCTGTCCCTTTTTGTGGTAAAATTTTGGCTGATTTTGGTGCCACAGTTACGCGAATCGATAAAGTGAGTAGCGGACGCAACAAATTTTAAATTTTGGCTATACGTTCATCTTTTTATTTTATTTTTAAGAGTTTAAATAGTTTTGATGTGCTTTATCATGGAAAACGGAAATTGGCTATTGACCTTAAAAATTCTCAAGGGGTAGAAATTGTAAGAAAGTTATGTAAGGTGCATGATGTGTTACTTGATCCGTTTAGGCCTGGAGTTTTAGAAAAACTGGGTCTCGGACCTGATGTTTTATTAAGAGATAATCCTAGGTTGATTTATGCTAGACTTACTGGTTTTGGACAAGATGGTCCAATGGCCCATCAAGCAGGACATGATATTAATTATGTAGCAGTTTCTGGAATCTTATCTCTGCTCGGTCGTAAACACGAGAATCCTACACCTCCGATTAATTTACTAGCTGATTTTGCGGCAGGCAGTTTATTATGTGCTTTTGGCATCTGTGCAGCCCTCCTGGACCGTACCAATTCAGGTAAAGGGCAAATTATTGATAATTCTATGGTAGAAGGATGTGCCTACATAGGAAGTTGGTTAACACAATCTCAAAAACAATTATGGTTTGGCAATAATCGTGGAGAAAACTGGTTGGACACAGGATCTCATTTTTACGATACTTATAAAACTAAAGATGCTAAGTATATGGCCGTGGGTGCTGTCGAACCACAATTTTATAGAATTCTACTGGACAAATTAGGTTTAGATCACGATGAAATTTTGCAATTTGACGACTTCGATAAAAACAAAAAGATATTTCAAAGCGTATTTCTACAAAAGACTCAGTCCGAATGGGCCGATATATTCGAAGGGTCAGATGCTTGCGTAACTCCAGTTGTAGATTGGAAAATAGCTGATAAACATCCACATAACAATGTAAGAAAAAGTTTCATTCAAAAAGATGGTCAACCATTGGCAAATCCTGCACCAAAACTGAGCAGAACTCCTGCGTATTGTACTGCCCTTAAAGCTGAGACCAACGATTTCGAAGACGCCATTGTCGCGTTCAAAGATATTAACATGAATGCTGATGACATCCGAAAATTATACGACGATGGCATACTGTTGCTGGTCGAGAAGCCAAAACTTTAATAATAAAATATTGTTAAATAAGAATAATTTAAATACATCTATATTTTTATATGTTCAATAAATTAAAATATTTTTTGGAACATTAATTTGTCCTCCACATCACGTAATTTTATTTCATGCTCTAGTGATTTAAGTTCTTTGGTGATTGCATTGACTAGACTAGGATCTAATTCTTTTGCTTTTTCAAAATCGAATTTAGCTTCATTTGGATTCCAGGCACCGACATGCGCTTTAGCTCGCCGATAATATGCTTTAACGTTATTAGGATCGAATTTAATTACTTCGGTACAGTGTTCGATCACTTTATAAAAGTCTTTTTCGATTAATTTACACTGGGAAAAATTTAATAGAAGTGGAATTTTTAATTTGGCTAGGCCATCCCACTCGACGTCATGTGGTTTTTCTTTTAGCATAAGTAGTTCCATCATTCCGAGGGCTTTTATATAAAAAGTTTGAGCTTCACAATAATTTTTCGCTTTAAATGCTATATTCCCCTTTAATCGTAGCTCATCTACAGCACCAAGTTTTTCATTGTCGTTCAATTGCCACGATTCCTTTTCGTATTCGGTCGAATCTTGAACCGAGATTAATTCTAAAAATGAAATCAAATCATAAATGTCAACCAATTTCTTTTAAGCAGTCCGTACCAATGATAAATTGTAAATCAACCGGGTTATTGAATAAATCATCTAGGTCTGAATAGCCGATGCCCTCATTTTGTATGGTCATGCCGCAGCAATGTTTTCGTTCTTCGGCCGGTTTATACTGATCTCGAATTACTTTTGAAACAAATGGATATTGTGGCACTAACGATTTATTTACAGTAAATTTGGCCACTTCATTTAATGCCATTTTTTGGACTATGACCTCCCAGACTTCAAGTTTAAATTTTTTACCCAGCACCAATTCCATTGGTTTTCCCGTTTTTTTACTGTCATCAATAACTGTATTTTGTTCATCACATTTTAAAGTTTGATAATGGAATTTTACCTAGAGAAAAAAAAACAATAAAACGTTCCAAAAATGGTTATGGCCCCATATTGTTAAGATGTATGTCAACTGTTGGGTTTTTTTACCTTGGTTCCTTGTTTGAAATCAATGTTTTTTGTGCCTGGATAAAGAGTTTCTTTTTTAATAAGAGCATCGATTTCTGGATCCATATTTTATTTTTAAAATTAACTTATCAAAATATATATTTTTACAAACTCGCGTGAAACGAAGAATTCGATGGTTTTGTTTGTTTTGATCGATACGTCAAAAAATAAAAAGTGGTATACAAAGTAGGGTTAGCAAAATCGTTCGAACTATTATAAATTTGAAAGACGCTAACATTTTAATGTACGCATTTAAGCTCATTGATAAACTTCAAATCTGTAAACAGAAGTGTTATTTCAATTTGTTCGTTTTTAATAAAAACAAATTAAATTATTTTAAAAGTGTTTTATTCTAATGACTCAACAAGTTCCCAGTAGGATGGATGTAACGGTAAGTGTCCAAAATGCACCAAATGATATTAGGTGAATAAAATACAATCTTTTTTGAGGTTATGTCATAATTATTATTTCACAGGATATACAATTTAAATTGCAACACAAATTAAATTTGTTCAGTAATAAAAATCCACCACTTGATAGTTGTAACTTACTTGCAGCTGCCAGTACACGCGGTGTGATTTTTGTTGGAGGATATGAAACTCATATATTAGGTGAGTTCGTATTCCATTTGATTTGGGCATTCTGTAATATTCAATTCTATGTATTTTAGTTTGTCCACAGTCATCATTAATCGATAAAGTTACAACCGAAGAAAAACTTCCTCATTTTAAACTACAGCTTCCGAGTCGCCCCCATCAAATAGCTTTAAGCTGTGATGACGCCTATTTGGCGGTTGATGTGGAGATCAATCGGAATTTTTTTATTCTTATCTATTCCGTGGACTCGATTATAAATCAACAACCGAAAGTATTAGAACATGTTAAATTGGCTGCTGAAGATAATGTTCGATCGAAGCAAATACTTTGGAATCCGGTACAAAACAACATTTTTGCTGTGGTTCTGGATAATGGTGGAATGTCGTCGTACATGCTACAAGAAAAAGGTTTTCAATTCTTTATGCTCGATAAAATGGAACAAACTCAGTAAGTATTAATCAAGAAATAATTTTAATTATATATCTTAATGATTTTTAATATTTGTTTAGATGTGCATGTTGGAGTCCCAAAGGAAAGCAAATTGTGGTGGGATTTCGTAATGGAAAAATTGTGCAATTTAAACCAGATCTAAAACCGGCTCGAATTATTCAATGCCCTCCAGGGACATTCGGTAATTCGTTTCAAACAATTGCCATCCAATGGTTGTCGACATATCAATTTGCGACCATGTTCTTGTCTGATGAGAGCCCGGATGCAACTCCATGCCTGCATATTGTGAACGCACCAAAAGCTGGATCACCTGTAATTCGAAACTATAGCGATATTTGTTACAGTTCACCAGGACCCCGAAAGCCTCAGGTTTTTCTTATTCATTTAGCTCAATGGAATATATTATTGGTTGCCTCAGCAAATAGTATGGAAGTAGGTATTCTGGGTACTAACGAAACAGGTGATTTTCCAACTTGGAGTCAATGGATTACGTCTGATGAGGCACGAGCTGAATTGCCATTAACCGAAGACAAAGACGATACATATCCGACAGGATTTTGTATCGATACTGGTTGTACGCATAACGTCTACAAAGGTGAAATCTGCCTACCTTTAATGCCAGTGATCCACTTACTATCAACACATGGAATTTTTGTGTCATTCAATGTTGTAAATCTTAAACCAACTTATGTTGATGTTTGCTCTCCGCCACGTCCATTACCCGATGGTATACGATGGGAAATTGGTGTAAGACAAATGAAACCGATCGAAAATCTGAATACTACATCTGAAATAAGTTTTGCAAATCCAATCAATCCACCTGTTTTTCAGACATCGACACCAGCAGCAGTAAGTAAAATAAACATTTTGTTCGTTTCATCTAAGGTAATTTTGCGTTTTCAAATTTTAGATTGAGAAATCATTCTTTGCACCTAGTGAGCCACCTAAAAATATTGCGTCCAATTTATTCGGTGGGAATATAATTCCAAAACCGAATGTACTGGGCGAACTAAATAAACCTACTATGACCCCGGAAATTTCTCAACCGCCAATGTTTAGTATGCCAAATCCTGCGGTTCAACCCCAATTCAGCTCATCATTTAATTTATTAGGTGGAGTACAACCCAAGCCGATGATGAATATAACTACTACAGCTCAACCGAAAATAAGCCAACCGCTTCCTATTGTGGTTCCGCAAAATCAAATCGCACCAGTTAAACCAGTGCAAAAAATAAGTAAACCAGCCGATCCGATTTTTACGGTACAGCCAACATTTAATAAACCTGTAACGGCAACTGACACGAAAACCGCACAATCAGTTGTAACGCCTTCGCCCGACGCTGGATTAGAAAGTAAATCAGACGATGGTACTATAGCGATTTTGATATTTGAGGAAATTCAAAATTTTGAAAGGGATTTAAAAGATTTGCTAAACCGTACGAAAAACTGCAAGTTTGAATCGAATGAGAAGTTCTTTACGACCGAATACAAAAGTATGGTTGGCGTTTTGTCGAAGCTGGAAGACACAATGTCCCAAGCCATGGAAGCTACTGAAAATCTAAAATCTGATATCCACTCCGTTCGATTGTCCTTGAATGAGGCGTTTGCAATGCAGATCGAAGCCCAGAGTAAATACAACATTTATAATGAACCAGAGTATGTCTTTATTTTATTCTTCTAGCTGTTAAATGGTTTAACCGAATTTTACTTTACAGTTACATTTTTCTTCATGAAAATGCTGGAAAAAATCAAACAAACTTGAAACAATTGTCCAAATTAAAATCAATGTTGAAAGCCAACGAGGCCCAATTCAACGATATATACAAAACGGTGTACTCCCAATTTTCGAATTTCGAGGAATCAAAGAAACAACAAAGCCGCGAACGCATGAAAATACCTAGTCTTCAGTTGGTATATCAAAGCTTAAACAAGCAACAGGATTTGATTCAGCACCAAAGAAAATCTCTTAATTTGATTAAACAGAAAATTGGTCTAAATTCTTCACTTATCACTAGTGTAGCCTCCAAAAGCCATGAAGGGTCGGCTACAGTAGAATCACTTACCGATTCGCTTATTTCACTTTCGATTGCGGATCGGGTTAAAGCAGACACAGCTCGGTTTACAGATACAAAAAAGAAAAATTTGCTTGAATATTTAAAAAACCGCGAGGTAAGAATAATTAAACCGTCACGGCCAGAAAATGAATATTTAATTTCGAAAATCATAAATGGTCGAAAAATTATGAAAGAAAATTTATCAAAAAGTGCAAAAGAAGCAAAGGCTAAAGAAACGATTAAATCGCAAATAATGGCTACACAAAAAACAAAAACTGGAATGGTGCCATTGGGTCCGAGTGGTCCACATGTTTACAAGCCATCGCCAGTAAGTGCTTCTCAAGATGTTCAGATACCCAAATTTACTGGGTTTGGAACACCGAGTGTAAAAATGATGGAGGCGCCAAGCGATGCTAATGTTGATCGTAAAAAGAAAGAAGCACCAAAAACACCGACATCAGCTGGTCCATCGCTAAATTTTCCAGGATTGGGAAGTGGTTTCAATTTCAATTCAGCAAATACATTACCAAGTATAAAGAAGAAAGAGCCTGAAACTAATGCCGCACAGCCTTCTATATTTGCCGAGCACAATCAAAAACCATCACCCAATTTTGGATTTGGCACGTCATCACAACCGTTCAGTAATTTAAATGCCAGTAAAGATTTGCCTAAATTCCAAGACGTAAAAACTGCACCAAATAATCAGAATACACCACCAACGAAAATGTTTGCACCTAAACCGATTGAGCCGCCAAAAGCTGTCTTGGGTAAATTTACTTTACAAGACGTAAGCAATGTAGATACAAAAACTATTACATCAATGCCTAGTGGAGTGGATTTTTCGTTAGGTTCCGGCTTAAGTATCACCAAATTAGGTGATAAACCAACACAAGCATCATTAAGCTTTAGTTTTAAGCCCCCAACTTCACAAGACAAATCTGCTGCGGCGAGCAAAGATAGTGCGGTATCCAATACATTTGAATTTAAACCAACCGATACGACTGTAAAACCACCTCCATCGTCTGTGTCACCACCACAAGCAGACAAATTATCATCTAGTGTACCAACCACTGTATCTATGTTCCAATCGATTGGGGTTAGTTCTGCACCAACATCTATTTCGAACCAAGCAAGTCATGTTAACACGTCATCCACAGCATTTTCAGCGTTACCTACTTTGCCTATAACCGTAACAACAACTCCGACGGCCAAAACCGCAGAGCCTTCTGCTGCCACAGTCACAACGACTTCTCCAATGCCGTTTAGTTTAGGATCAGCAACTGGCTTTTCATTTGCAAATGCGTTTGCCGCAAAAACCGAAACACCAGCAACGACTGATCTGAACGTCGATAATATATCTAAAGATTTAAATATTTGTAAGCCAAATGTGAGCTCTAAGTCAAATTCTGAAAATATTTTTGCTTCGGCTTTGGCAAGTTTTGGCAGTTCAACAGCAACTACTTCTACTTCAATATTTGGTGGCCAAACAACTATAACAAATACAAGCTCTGCTTCGGATTTTGGAACTGTACCACCTAATACTACTGTAACAACTTCCGCGTCAATACTTCCAGCTACTAGTACGATCGGATCAAGTGCAGCAAGCACACCATTTGGTGTGCTTAATTTATCCACTACGAAATCTGAAACAACTGTGTTTTCTGGATTTGGGGCACCATCGACGGCAACGGGAACAACTCCAACATCAAATGTATTTCAGTCCGCTGGTGATACTAGCGCTTTTGGATCGGGCAGTCCTATTTATGGTGGAAATGCAGCGGTCGTTACATCTCAAGCATCTCCACAAGTGCCCTCTACTAATCTTTTTAGTGCGGCTTTGTCATTTGGTGATGCAAGTTCGGGCACCACTTCAACATCGCCATTTGCAATTAAACCAATGGAAAAAAAGATGTCTGAATCACCATTTAGTGGTTCCTCAAGTACATCAATATTTGGAGCACCCGCTGGAAATACTAAAGCTCCGGAAACCGGTTTTGGATTTGCAACAACTGCGTCCAGTAGTTCATCGATTTTTGGTGGAAGTGCAACTGTAGGCAATGATTCTGTATTTGGAATGGCATCTACTTCAGCACCACAAACTTCTCCAGTTTTTGGAACTCCAATTATTTCAAGCGCTACTTCAGGTGGTTCACTATTTGGAAGCGGCTTTGGAGCACCGGCCCCAAGTTCTGGATCTATCTTCGGTGGTGGAAACAATGCAAACGTTGAAACTCAACCTCAAAATTCATTTTCGTTTATACAAAAATTAGAGCCTGGATCTGTATTTGCAACACCATCACCATTTGGACAAACAGCGACAACTTTTGGTTCGCCATCTGGAGGTGCATTTTTTGCCACACCACAGCAACCACCTGCGTTTGGATCACCCGCAGCGCCGAGTTTTGGTGGTGGTGGTGGATCACCCTTTAGTACCACTTCTCCATCATTTGGAGGTCCAGCAACGTTTGGCACAACGCCAACATTTGGAGGTACTGCAACATTCATGAGTCCAACAAAATCAGCTTTTGGAGCGTTTGGAAGTACGGTAGCTGCAAATCAACCTCAGTCGCCATCGTTCGGAGCCGGTGGTGCACCACAACAACAAAATACATTATTCGAACAATTGGGATCTTCGGATAATGGTATATCGTTCGGTAATTTGGCTCAAACTGCAAATAATAATCCAAATAATCCTGCGTTCGGAGGATTAGCGTTCATGGCTTGGCGATAAATATTTTGTTTATTTTATTTTAAAACATTTCAAGAATAAATCAAATCCAAAATATAAATTATGGTCGTTTAAATATATTAATGCTTACCTTTTTAATGGTTCAGCTACCGATCAATTGATGCAACATTTGGATCAAAAAGAATCGGTTTCCAAATTTCAACGGAGAAGGGAAGTATAAGGAATTTTTCATAATTTGATATCGTCCAGTACGTTAACTGTACGTCGTCAATTTCAAGAGAAGAGCTTTTCATTAAGGCGTCAGTCATCACAAACAGACCACTATTGCATATTTTATTGAATATTCGCTTAAATTCGTAAATCTTGCCGGATTCTTATGCTTGAAAATGAATATTTTCAGTATTTTTTCTGGTGTCACAACCTTTTGATAAAGGTATCGTTCATCAAAATCGGACCACTATTACGTGTGCTATTGGCAATTCATTGATTTTCGGAAATTTGCAAAAGGGTACCACTGTCCGGATTTTTATGCTTAGAAATGATTGGTGAATGTATTCCACTCTTTGTATTGACTTAATTTGCTATAATACTGACCTTATAATAAATTAACAAATTATATAGTTGTTCGATAGAAGTTTTGAATTAAACAACACAATTTTTAGTTAAATTATTTATTTATTTTTACTTTTCTTTTTTTTATGAGGTAATTAAAATATACTCATTTCGACTTCTTAGTATGAAACTTAAAAAATTAAAAACAAAAAAAAAAATACATTATTTAATTAAAAAAAAAAAACAGAATCACGATGTTCTTACTATTTAAATTTAAAATTATTATGATTTTTTTGAATTCACTTTTTCTTTTTAATTATTTTATAATAGTTTATAATTTTTATATTTGTTTTAGTTGTTTAATTTTTTTTTCTAGCGAAGTATAAAATAAAAATTAAAAAAAATAAAATCACGATAAAATTGCAATACTTCGTCGGGGACCACCTTGATTTATTTTATCCATCGATGACCATTTTTTCATACCATTTTTGACTGCTTCTATTGTGTATTTATCTTGCATAACGCGTGACATTGCTTCTAATTTTTGTGCTCGCTCCTTTGATAGCGGTTCGGCTGGAAATGAAAAATCATTTGCTTCGGCCAGCGTACGTAAATCGAAATAGTATTTGGCGTAAACCGATGACGGTACATTTATATTAAATTGTAATAATTCCAAAAATTGACGTTCTAATTCATTCATATCCTCGACAGTTATATCTTGTAATATTTGACAATAATCTACATTCCAGACCGCCTGATCGTCCCACACTTTGCTCGCCAATAATATTGAGCCGAGTACGATACGTTTCCAATTGTACGGCCCTATATCTAATTCGGCATATGTTAATAATCGTTCTAAGTATACTAATGTTATAATAGCACATTCGGCTGTTAATTGGGCCGCACTAAATAGTGTTCGTACGAATTTATAAATTTGTCGATGTTCTGGATTATGGTCGTCGTAATCCTCTGGCACATTATCCTTGGTCAACGGATGCAATTTCTCATCGAATATGTCGAGTCGTCGTTCCGATTGTCGATTTTTTATATGATAGTAAATTGCTAGCGATACACATTTTATCGTATTTTTTAAATTCGGTTGCGAAACCGTACTATCGTCCAAAAATATCGTTGAACACGAACTACTTTTTGTTAATCTACCATGATGCTGTGATATTTGATGTTGTGATCGTTTTCTTGTAATTCCACCACCACTGCCACCATGACTATCGTTATTTTGCTGTTTCGATCGTTCTAAAAACATAGTGGCCGCCGATGGATCGCACGATGGATCCGCATCACCATCGCCCGCCTCACGTTCTGATATATGTTGTAAATTATTTGTTGATAGTTCACCTTCGGGCAGATGCTCTTCGAATACGGGCGTTTCTTTTGTTTTTCGTACCGGTGGCGGACTCGAATATGCGCAACATGAATTTTTATTTCCCATATCGTTTATAATTTTTTTTTGTTTTGTTTTTTAACAAACTATTATTAATTAATTTTTTAGTAAAATTATTAAAAAATTTCGTTTTTCGGTAATGTTTAAAAAAAAAAAAAATAATTTTTAAATTAGAAACAATAAAAAAAATTTAAATCCAAATCGTTATAGTTATACATAATTTTAAAATAGTTTTAAAGCAAAAGTTTCAGTTAATCATCATCATTTAGAAAATTTTAATTATAATAATAATTTGACTAGAATCTTAATCTTAGAGTTGTTTCTTGTATTTTAATTTAATTTTTTTTTTACTTAAACATTAATTTGGCACTAAAGTCCATGGTTGTATTTGTGATAACCAGAAAATAGTTTTGTGTGCTGTGTTTGTATATCGTTAACGTTTTTTGTTGTTGTTGTTGTTGTATTTAATTCATATCTGAAAATAGACAAACATTAAATTAAATTAGTAAATTTGTTGCAAAATGATTTTAATTTTTTAAAATTTTAATTAGTTAAATGACATTTTAATCGATTTGTTAGGACACAGTTGGAAATATTTATAACGTTAACCTCGGCTTATTCAACTTTTTTTAATTGTGTATTTTTAACGATTTTCATTTATTTTGTAGTTGATAATCGATATGTGTTTAAAATTAATTGCAGTTATGTTACCTATCTACTTAATTACAAAATTACCGATGACTTCCATCAAGCCACTGATTAAATTGAAACAGTTTTAAAAATTAGTACTTAATAGTACTATTGGGGTCACTTAGCATAGCAACAAAACTTTTCCATTTGTCAGACAAGTTTTTGAAGCGATAAAGGAACAGAGTTTGAGTCGCGTATCAGTCGTATCTAACGACTGGCCAACAGATAAAAAATAAAATCCTAACCTAATGGACTTTTGCGTAAGAAGTATTGCACGCACAAATTATTCACATGCAATAGTAATGTTGAGTTCCTGGAAAACAAGGTTCTTCTCTTGATATTCTTTTGAAGGTACCTCTCTTGATAAAAAGAACCGGGCCAACAACTCGGCGTATTGACACGCATATAAAATATCGAAAATAAAAATCACAGATGCAAGTTTAAAACGGAGGTTAAGCCGCTGCAATTCAAGCAGACCGCAACAAAGCTGATAACTGGGGTGAAACGAGGACCAAACAGGGGAAGCGTATTTCAGAATAGATCGTAAAACAGCCACATATACAATGCTTTAAGGCTAAGCGGGCCACAAAAGTTAGCACAATTACGCTTAATAAAGCCTAACATGGTGTTGGCTCTGCTGATAACAAAATCAATGTGCATGGTGAATGTTAGGTCAGCGAAGAAAATTACACCAAGATCAGAGCAATTCTCCATTCTATTAATAGCAACATCCTAGAGGCTATAATGAAATTTTACATTTATTTACATTCCGAGAGAGATTGTTACTGGTGCACTACGTACAAAACCTTGACAAGTTTTACTTTGTAGCAGCAGGCAGTCGGAAATCAGGCAAAAATCTTTACGTACTGCCAGCAATCTGAAAGATAAGACGTCAACCATACTAACGTCGAACTGTAGTTTGAAGTTATAACTACAAATTAAATTGCAGCAAAACGTAACTAAATTATTGACCATCGATTTACTAGGAAACCTCATGCTGAGCTGAAGAAACGATGTCTGAGGTGAAAAGACGTCACTCCGTCTTTTACATCATTTCTTCTTCCTGACTTAAAAATGGGACAAATAACTGAAAACATCTTGGGATTCGGGCAAAAAACCCACTCCCAAGGCATTCATTAAATAGTAAGGTGACATAAGAGGCTAAATTCTGAGCACAGCTCTTGAATATAAAAGGCGAAATGAGATCGTGCAAGATTAAGTAACCGATCGCGATCCTCGTCTATCGTAAACTTGATCAAACTTAAACTGTAGTTGGAACTACTGATGGAGTTACGTAAAGTGACAAAATATGACGCTGCTGACTCGTAAACCGAATCGAATAAATCCGCAACCAGATTACATATACCGGAGAGGGAGCATACACACGTCAAAATACTGATCTAGTAATTCTAGAATCGCTAAAAACTATGATTAAAGTTGCAGACAATATTACGCGCCAGTGGCAACTGGCAAATTTAAAAAGAACAAAAAGCAGAGATTGAGTCTCAAATCGCGACAGCCGAAAGGACAAATTACTCTTCGTGGTAAGTAAAATTATAAAAAGTCCTGTTAATGCAAATCCACCGATTAGACTGACAAGTGGAAATTAGGAAAGAAGCGATGAAGCAAATGTCTTATATACCTTTCACTGCTCATCTAAAGGAAGTGATTCCACCTTATCAGATGCTAATATATTTGTATAACCTGAGCAAACGGATAAGGTTTAAACTTATGGTTATTGTAGATTTAAAAATGTTACTGTAAGATTAAATGAAGATTATTTTGAATTGAAGAATTTGCAATTAAAGCACTGCCCTATGGATTAACTGTAAAGATACATACTAGGTAAGCAAACCATCGTTCCTTCATAGAACAAATAATAATATGCTCGTTTAAGTTATGGTTCAATATACTTATATATATATATAATGATTTCAAGTACCTATTTTAATATTTAATTAATTCTCCAGTTTATGTTTAGATGAGTGTACATAATTTATACATGAGGACATATTAATACATCTTTTCCATTCATAAAAAAAAAGATGTTAAGTGAATTTTCAAATTGTTGTTTAGACGAACAAGAAGAAAAAAAACTGTCCAGGATATAACATCTGGTTATGTTATGATTATTTTAAATTCAATTAAAAACCTCATGCACATAGGCATTAGATAAACTGTATACTATAAACAATTTTCAGTTTTCATCTCATTATAAATTTATTTGGTAAAATATATTGCTCCATCTTTTGTGTTTGTGTTTATAGAGGTTTAGGTTTTTGGATTAAATATTTCAAGAATGTTTTTAAGTTTTTCATACTGGAATTATTTTAAGGGTCTATGAAGGATATTAAACACAGTTTTTATTCAAAATTGTTATATCGGGTCGTTACGGTTGACCGGACGAAACCTTTTCTTAACTAGTCTTGTACAACTATATTAGCAATGAATATTTAAGGACGCTGGTGTTGTGTGTGAACGTTGTAGATGAGAGCTCGAGGCCACGGGTAAGCAAATAAATTAGGCAGCGTTATAAAATAGGTAACTGGTATATCAATCGAATTTTTAATCAATAGAAGTTTGGTTCTGTGGTAACTTTATCGTAATTGACAAATATTTTTTTGTTAAGTTCTACAAAAATAATTTACCTCAATCGTTCAACTATTACGAGGGGCGAAGTCCTAGATTCATACCTCCTTGTGGTGCTCCCTGGGTCACGCTAAATGAATCAGGCGGTGTAGTGGAGACGAGCAGGGGAAATCCTGTTTATAGTCATGGGCACTACATGTCAGGGCGAGTCATTGGCGCGTCAAAACCAATACCAAATCAGCGTCTGTTCTCCAGGTTAGGTGCGGCTGAAGCGGGTGTCTGTCTTGTATCAAGCGGCTCGCTATATAAATGTGTTCGAAGTATGACTGGTTGCCTTAAGACTCTCTCCAGTAAGTGGCCCACACACGTAACAAGCGGGTTGAGCAGAACAATTAAAATTATGAACCTTAACCAAAGGCCTTTGGCCTTTACCATTCATCACAAAATCGACCTCGGAAATTGTACATGGATAACGCTTTTAAAATGGGAACATGGAACGTGTTTAGCCTCTTAAGACCTGGAAATCTCCAGATCCCTTCGAACCAAGCAAAGAGTTACACATTAGACGTGCCTACACTAAAAGAGCTTATATGTTCTGGGAGTGGGATCCATGACACCACCAATGGTTACACTCTTCATTACAGCGGCCATCAGAATGGAGGAGAATTTAGAGCTGGCTTCCTTAACCATCAGCGCGCGAAGCATCATATCATCGAATTCCACCCTATCAACATGCGGATATGCACGGTCAGGCTCCGCACTAAGAAATTCAACATCACGATCGTTAATGTACATGCACCCACCGAAGATAAATCTGGTGACATCAAAGATCTCTTGTGGGCGACTTTAACGCAAAAATCGGTAGGAGTGCAGAAAATACAACGTACATCGGTCCTGACAGGCTGCACCTAACTAGTAACAACATCGATCAACGCGTCACGTACCCGGCAATAAAGTACAACTTAGTTGTATCAAGTACGTTTTTCCCACACAAGAGAATCCACAAAGTAACGTGGAGATCGAATGATGGAAGAACGGAAAACCAAATCGATCACGTCGTGATGTCTAAGAGACACTCCACTAGCATATCCGACGTCAGATCTTACAGAGGTGCAGACATGGACAACGATCATGTGCTTGTCATATTTAAGTATAAGTGCAGACTGTCATCTACGTTCAACAGACAAGCACAAAAGACAGTTCGATGGAATATCTATGCTTTAAAAGACCAAGCGTCACTGCAGAGTTAATCAGCTGTCACTAATTATTTAGACCGGCTCAATAACAACGAAGAAGTTCTTCCTAACATCCAGGAGCAGTGGCACGCTATAGTCAGCCATAACCACCGCGGCGCAAAGTTCCATCGGAAGAAGGCCTCCGAGGTCCCGCAATGTTTGGTTCGATGATCAATGCCGAAGGTTCATCGAAAATAAACGAAAGCTTGGCTCGCAACACTAGAAGCACTCTAGCAGTATATTTCCGCGCTAGGAAGGCTACGACTAAATACCTTCGACAAAAGAAGCGCGATCATATGAGATCTTGCATCGAAGACATCAGCTTCCAAGCGGAAATAGGAAACTCAAGGGACTGTTTTGCCAGAATTCTAACTAAAGACTCCCACCTAAGAAGTACAGCCATCAAAGACGGAAATGGAGAGCTGAGAACAAACGTGGCTGATGTTCTCTCAGTATGGCAAAACTACTTTCAAAATCTGCTAAATCGGAACGACGAAGTGACCCCCATTAGAGCAATAGCTCCTCCAGGTGAAGAGGTCCTTGTTGAATATCCCACAGTAGAGGAAGTAGATTAAAAAATTAGTAGATATCCCTTCATGGGATGTGAAAGCCAGAGAGAGAGAGAGAGAGAGAGAGAGAGAGAGAGAGAGAGCGAGAGAGAGAGAGAGAGTTCAACTATTACAGAGTTTAAATTTTTAGTGCATACATTTGGCTGATGTAAAGTTCAGTTAAAAAATTGCAAAGTTTTATTTACAAATTGAATTTTGACAAGTTTGACGGTACTAGCGTTCCAACAATAATGATTAATAGTTTTTATCATGAAAATAGCGTCAATATTCCATTAATCAACAACTTTTATTTAATTACAGCAATGCCAACTTTATATCTCTTAACGGATTTCTTCAATGCTCAGACTGGGATTTCCTCTGGGAAGATTGCAATCTAAACGATATCGTTTTATCAATCAATACGCTGCTCAAAACAGGAATTGAATGATGTGTTTCGTTTGATAAATTTAAACAGGGCTTTCGTAAACCACGGTACAATAGAGATTTGGTAGATCTTGAAACGTCGCAATAAGCTCCATGCATTATACAGGCTTCATGGTGCGAAATATTATTCAGGTTTTGCTTGTTCCCGCAAGGAATTTAAATCCCGGAATTGGTTCCTTTATAATAACTATATTGCGCATAGAGGAGAGCTTAACATCGAACCCGAATATTTTCTGGAGGGTTTTAAATGGTATAAAAAGAAGTTTCTTGGTTTCCTTTGTCCATGCATTTTGATTATAATTTTTTTTATTTATTTGCTGATTTTTTTGCGTCAGTCTATACTAACTGGATAGTACTAAGGGTGCTGGACATGATGGATTCCATCTTGTTTTGTTCAGGAACTTTGCGGTGAGTTTGGCTTTATCAATTTTTTCAAATTTTCATGAACGTATTCGTAGAGGCATTTTCAGAACCACTGGAAGATTTCCGCTATTCAACCAGTTTTTAAAACAGACAAGAGGGACAAGGTATCTAACAAGCGTGGTATAGCCATTTTATCCGTTGTAACTACACTTTTTTAATCTATGGTCCATAGTTATATGTCTTTTCACCTTAGATTTTATATTTCCCTTGAGCAACGTGGATTATTTACTGATAGGTCAACAGTTACAAATTTAGTCTCATTTTGCGGTGATATTTTTAACAGCACTAACTTCAGACTAGAGTTCGATGTTTGATAAAATCGATCACGCAATTCTTATCGCTTAGTTAGATAATTTATCTTGTGACTTTATCCCTATCAGATGGAATGTTATCTTTTGCAGCTGGACAACGCTATAAATAGTCTAAACTTTTTGACTGAGCTATAGGTATTATTTTTTCGTCTGACATTACTTTTACCAGACACATTGATTATATTATTAATAAGGCTAACAATATGTTGGATTTCATTAAAAGAAATTGTTATCATTTCTGTCACGCAATTGCCCCGAAAACACCACGTGGCGTTCGTCCAGTCTGCCGTGCAGTATAGCTTCTCAGTCTGAAACCCGTTTTATAAGTGTCATATGGACAGAATTAAGACTGTCCAGATGCAGTTTGTTTTATATGTATTACGGATTGCCGAACGGACGTACAGATCATTGTTTTCCACCGTCATATCAAGAACGTTGCAATTTATAGAAATTACAACGATTAGATTTTCGACGAGACATTGCATCAATAATTTTTGTTTATGATATTGTGCTAACTCGCATTAACTGCTTCAAGTTATTGGCTCGTTTTAAAAATCTTCGTTCAGAAATGGTTTTTGCGACAACGTGACGGATTTCTCCGGATTCACAAACCAACAGCGGTCTTTTAGAGCCAGTTTTGAACATGTCAAAATACTGAAATTTGACATGCTTAAAAATAATATGGTTATCGAAGTGAGTTTTGGTACAGGATTAACTGATTGAGAGAGGGAAATCGTTCCATTTCTAGGTATCCATACTTTAAAGGTTTCAGTAGGCTACTGACATGAAATGTGAGATAATTAACATGGCTTCATTTTATTACATATAGTAGTGAATATAAACAATTAAGGTACACATTGGGCGCATCTAACACACGTAGAGTCTACCGAAAATACGTAGACTCTACAAGTCTATATGTGCTGGATGCCAAAAAATTTCAGTAAAAATATGTAGACTCTACGAGTTTTAGTGAGACTAAAAATTATATTCTACATTTATATGTAGATTATTTTTGTTTGAAACTTGGATTTTTTTTTGACATTTATATTACTAGTTCATATTTATAGACCCAAAAAAAACATGGAGGATAACATGCATTTTGAATATCCTTATATTTACGATAGTGGTGGAGGTAAATATAGATGTGAAATTTCAATTTAATTTATTACGTAATTTCAACAAGTTATCCAAGACAAAAACTTAATGGATACTTAAAAATTTTCAACCAGCATACGTAGAGTCTACAAATGAGATTAGTCTACATTACAGACTAACTCAAATGTAGACTCTACGTGTGCTATAGAGCACCCATTCTACGTCAGTCTTGAGTTAGGAAAAACCTCTTTGTTAGTGTCAAGTTTTTTGAAATAGTGTAATGTGGAGACAATTTGTATCCACCGTCGAATTTTACTTACAATTGCATTGTTTTGGTGCATTTTTATGGATGATATTTATAGTGTCTTTGATTATTTCAGTGAGTATCTCTCCTTAGATTGTGATGCTCTTAACCTTCCAAATTATGTATGCTTTAATCGTCGGGAATTTTCACAATCATTTCCAGTCTAGTGACCCAATTTGGAAATTTTTTATCACAACTTAAACAAAGGTGAAGAGGATCTATTTACATTTAGTTCAATTCAACTTTTAATCCATCATACTCAATTTTCTAAAAATTACAGAATTTTCTAAAAATACAAGAGTCGTTCGCTTTAAATGGCTGTCAAATAGAAACTGAATAAATATGGCTCCTATACATCATGTAATGGAAGCATTGTTAAAACGGATAAATAGTAAATTATGTTGAACCCTTTTTTACAATTTTCTATACATGTCATGATGCCGTTGAGTTAATTTATAAATTTACACCAGGAATAACTCAAAAATAGACTCATAAAAGAAGATACATGTTAAAAAAGGCAATGTAGGCCATTAAGATTTTATAATATCTGTAATTCAAAGATTTAGGTGTACAGCGTTAGCTGACATGAAAATGTACAGATTTAAAATAATCTAATAAGATGCAGCTGCTTTCCGTTCAACCTTACTTGATAATTATAATTATCTGGTTATAACTTTATCAGGTTCAGTAGTCACAGAGACACGAAGTTTCAAGTCAATTTTTTCGATGATTTATGTGCTGACACATTTGTGTTTATTAACAAACTTATTTAAAATGAACGATTTTGTATCACACTCGACATTACAAACATTCGTTGTTCTGCTCACTTACAAAGTGCACACACAATTCATAACAAGTAAATCAAAAAGGTCAATTCGGGAATCTGTTAAGCATGCCAACCACGGCATTATTTAAAGCCATTTTGAAGAACTAATATGAGGTGGGTTTGGAGATAAATCCCTCATAAATTGACCAATGGTTTAAACCCTGAAAAAACTAATCAAAGTGACGCTAAGTTAAAAATATCTCCATGTTAGTAAGAAAATTTAGTTTGAAAATTTTCGCAGGTCTAATAGTTTCGAATCTGTTTCAATACAGCTTAAAATCATATAACTTTAAAACAAAACAAAAATGCCAGATGACAAAATTGAAGAGAAACAGTATTTTTCCCGCCGAGAATACAATTTAAATTTTTGAAAATACTAAGGGATAGAGAGATGGTTGCATTGATTCTAAAATTCGATTTGACCTTTTTAAGAATTATTACAGGCCATTTTTAAAATAGCCTCACAAAGCAAATCTAGTGAGTAAATTTCTTATAAATTGACCGATGATCAAAAAAGGGTCCTATAGAATGTGGCAAATAACAAACATCGTGTATCGCCGTTCACTAAATGTGCCTTCTAAGATAAACAAAAATCAATAAAAGTAAGTTTCACGTTGCAAACTGGTTGAAACGCATAAGTGGCTTTAGCAACTTAATAGATAGTCAATTCTGTGTGATATACAAAACCAATGCTAAACATTCTGCACCACGATTATTTGAGCACTAAAACTATCGAATTAAAGATCCATCAATCTTAGAAGAGAAGACTGTTAAGCTTCAATCTTAGAATCTTGCAAGAGTTTAAATCTGATTTATAAAATTTTTTTTTCTCTCCTAAAACGATATAGTCCATGAAGTGGCTAATGTTTGAGTTAATATTGGTGTACATTTTTAACAGTACATACGAATATACTCAAATATCGAAATATATATTGGCTCACACCTTTTTACAGGTGAATGATTTTTATAAGCTACTAAATAACATTCATCATATAAGTGCTATCCCCTTAGTTGAAGATTTTTTTTTTGTGTTTTGTTGTAATAACAATAATTTTACGAGGTGCTTACATGACCATCAAATAAAAATAAATTTGCCGCACCTTACGACATGAAAAAATTACCAGAATAGGGTGAGTTTGGTAAAAAAAGTGTACCTTATTTTTCTCGAAAATGATTAGAAATACAGAGAAATTATCGTGAATGACCTTATAGTTTTGAAGATTCGGGGAAACATGAATTGTTTATATTAGATTAATAAAATAAAATAATAGATAAAATAAATTATCGAATACTGCATTTCAATAAGAAATGTCATCTAGACAAATGGCGAAAAGTGGAAGATTTTAGGATTTTTTTATTAAGCTTATATCTCGCAGTTATAACGGACACTTACAAAATCATTTGAATTTTTCAGAATTTCGGATATGCACGGTGAAAGGTGCCACTTGTAACAAAAAACATTTTCATAACTTTGTAGTCCTAAAGATAGTTTAGTGGTGGCGGATTTAGTATACGAATCAAAGAAAAATTTAATTGTTTTAAGTATAGTTTAAAAATAAGTATTTAAGAATGCTATCGGGAAAGGATGAGGACTAAACCTCGCATAGTACGCATTGGCTGTACAGTTGAAGTTAGGCCTGTTATACTGTACTGAAGTTAGGCATGTTATACAGTGTGGTGGCCAGCTCTAAATACAGTGGCAAACCAAAAGCTCTTAGATGAAGGTCCAAAGAACCGCCTGCCTGTGTATTAGTGGTGCACTCAGGCCCACTTCAACTCAGGCACTAGAGATTCTCGTTCATCTAATCCCTCTTGATATCTTAGCTAACCAAATGGCTGCGTGTATAGCTATTAGGCTTAAAACAATTTCTTTGTCAATCTTAACATTTAAAATAGATCTTAAATCAATCAACGCAGTGTCTTTCAATTAAAGAAGCCATAGACTGGATGAAGTATAATTTTTTATCTGTAAAGGATATAGGCATTTTTACGGACAGTCAGGCTTCCATTAAAGTTCTACAATCAGGCTTTATTACGTCGAAAGTAGCCCAGAACCGTTTCTCATCTTTGAACGAGATGGCAGAATAGTTCAACATTTAGCTCACATGTGTGTGCCAGGAATTTCAGTATAACGAGCAGCGTTGCCATATTAACAGTTTTTCGTTATGTTGTACAGTTTTCCAGTTTTTTGGTAGAACTCCAGTTTTTTGTAAATGGCATCAGGAATATAATCGCCTTTTTAACTACTCTAGGGATTATTTTTAAACCATTTTAGAAAATAAAAATGGGATTCAGTGTAGGAAAGGACTGTAATAAAGGGTGGTTAAATTTTAAGGGGCGATGTTGAATGTGAACCACACCTAAACGTCAAGTTTTTTTCTGCATTTCATTTGACATTTGTCAATTTCAGACTAACTCAATTTGAACCATGGAAAGATACACAATCGAGCAACGCGTTAAAGTTATTCAGGCTTATTATGAAAATGGGCGTTCAAACCAAAATGCATATCGTGCACTTCGTGATTTTTTCGGTCAATTTAATCGTCCAAATGTGCGTACAATCGGAAAAATCGTGCAAAAATTTAAGCAAATCGGATCTGTAGGAGATTTTAAAACACCAGTGCATGCTCGTATAGCTCGTACTGCAGAAAATATTGCTGCTGTTCGTGATAGTGTGGCTGAAGAATGGTGTTCGCTATCGTGAGATGATAACGAACTTTTTATGGCCCGAATTGGAAGATATGGATGTGGGCGATATGTGGTTTCAACAGGACGGTGCCACTTGCCACACAGCTAACGAAACAATGGCTCTTTTGCGCGACAAATTCAATGGTCGTGTTATCTCACGTGGTGGCGATGTCAATTGGCCGCCAAGATCATGTGATTTGACACCGTTGGACTTCTTTTTTTGGGGTTATTTGAAAGAAAAGTTGTACGTCGATAAGCCAGCAACAATTCAAGAGCTAAAGGATGAGATAATTCGGCACATTAACGGCATAGAACCTCAATTATGCCTAAGCGTCATCGAAAATTTGGACCATCGGATGGAGGTGTGCCGCCAAGGTTGCGGCGGCCATTTGGCCAATATTTTGTTCCATACGTAAATGAACCGTATCATATTATCATAATAATGATAATAATTTCCTAAAACAATAATTTCCTAAATAATTTGTGTTTTATTCAAAATCAACATCGGCCCATGAAATTTAACCACCCTTTATTTGTTGAGCACTTTTCAATCAAAACAGGGTTACAACCTTCTTTAGTTACACTTTTAAAAAATGGCTGTCCGAATTTTTCCCACGTATGTTGAGGAATGTGTTCGGGATATTCGTTCATTTATTCAAAATAATCGAAAAAGGGCGGATTATTATAGTTCGTGCAATTTTAAGCAATTCTGAAATATAAACCACGTAGAAACCTTTATTTGTAAAAGCAATAGTCACTGAACTTTTGATTCGAATAGTTAATGCTCAAATTATTTTTTAAGCACGGAGATATTGAAGAAGCTACATTGGTCAAGTTATATAAGTTAATAAATTAAACCAAATATTTCAAAGCTTGCAGCCCCAAGTTCATTTTATGCAAAGAGAAATAACCCGTTTATATTTGACTATTTTCGACTACTTTATTATTGAAAAGGAGTTTGTTTCAATTAAAAAATTTAAAAAAATTGATATGATCAGTTTATTGACAGTTAAGTAGCATTGATTTAATTGCATCTATAGACAGGTTTTGGGCTCCAAATTCAGGATTTTTTTCCTGAATTAACAGGTTTTCGGTAAAAATTAGCAACACTAATAACGGGGAATATTAAGGCTGATAAACTCGCTCGACAGAGTACTTCCTGTCACATCTTACCAGGCAACGCTGATACAGAAGTACCACTTGCTATGTGTAAACTGTTCCTTAAAGGAAAACGCTTATAGATCAGAAATAGTAGATGGTGAAATTGTGCCTGATGTGTAATTTTTTTGCAAATTTGGCCTACACTAGACTTAATCAGGTCTAACCAACTAATATCTATGCTACGGCGCAATATTAGCATAATTATATAGATGTCATTACTGGACACTATCTCATTGGTAAGTATGCGAGTAGACTGGGTGTTCTCTCGCACTGTAGAAGTTGTAGGGATGAGGAGGAGGAGTAGACTGCACGTGACCCAGCCAGGACAGGCTTATGTTTTTGGGAGCTCGCCTCGTGGGTGACCTGTCGAGCCTCAGTAGTATGTTAGGGGCATCAAGTGCTTCGTTAGAAGCTCGAATTGGTTCCAGTAGGTATTGAGTGGAGAATAAACTTGTTGTGGTAATGCTACGGTCCAATTGTGTGTTCTTAAAGGACGGCCACCCAAACCTAACCTAACCTAACCTATTATCAATTTTAAAAATGGTTTTAATATATCTTCCAAATGGAATATTTTTTTGATGATCTTTTACTTCTTTTTTTTTTGTTTCTTGAACCCTGAACTCTTTCCTGGTTCATTTTTAACGTCCTAACTTACGCCATCACCAGCCATCATTTACTACTTTAATTTACTGATTCGATGTATAATAGCTTTTAGTTGGCTACTTGGACAATTTAATGTAAAAATTCAAAATATATTTAAAAATTCAGAAATTCAATCGCCCTGACAATGTTGCCTGTATGTAAATTATTGCTGAAATATTTGAAGTGTTATCAGTAAAGAATTCCGAATATGAGAAACTTAAAATTTGTATTTATAAAAAAGTGTACTCCACGTGATCTATAATTGTCATTACAGCAAGCTCTAAAATTAGAACGTGGTAAAAACGAGGCAAGTTGTCTAAAGTCAACCGAGCAATTGGCGCAGTGGTTAAAATTTCGGTATTTAGGACGGGAGGTACCGGGTTCGAATCCCAATGGGGGAGGGTTGCAAAAGGGATTTTTCATTACCTGATTACGATCGGTGATGACGATGAACACAACTATGACCTCCTGTTAGAGTGCAGAATCCATGGGCCGAAGCATCGTCCATGTCAGTACAGGCTGGCTGGAGCAATGCAATGTGCAGATGGATTTAAAATAGAACCTGTATTCGTGCGTCCTCGATTTGGCAGGTGACGGCTAAGGTAGGACGTTAAAAATTAACCGCGAAAGAGTTGGGAGAGCTTCGGCCCCAGAACAGATTGCAGGGTTCAGACACAAACAAACAAACAAGCTAAAGTCAGAACATTCATTAAAATAAAACAACATCACAATACAGCATTTATCAACCAATTTGCAACTGTCTTCAAAGTTCGTTTCTCGCACTTGCAAGTTGTTTAATTATAACATAAACGTTTACTAGGATTTTGTAGAGATTTAAGTAGGGGTTCGGAAAAATTTCCAAGGATGGGGTACATTTGACATTGATTCACTTTTTAAATTATACAATAATCTTTTCCGTGTATTATAAATGTAGTTTTTTTTTCAAATTGTCAAGTGCTCGCTCATAATGAGAAATCGTTATACGCACGTTGCTAATTCAGTAAATGATTCAAAGTCAATTACTTTTTTACATTTTTCCCTTCACTTTTATGAATTTTCAATTGTTTATTTACCGGCCAATTCTTCCAATCTATTTTTTTTTTGCTAGAGTGTATGTGATATTTTCCCACACGATTAATTTTTGGATTAGAATTAACTTTTGGGACTAAAATATCGACCGCGTTAAGCATTTTCGTATTACAAGACCAAAACCGAAGCAGGAATAATGCTACATGACATATTTTTCTTAAAATCTATTGAATGAATTGTCTGATCCTGTGTCAGGATTTGCTTTGCATCGAATTTGGTTAGTATAAATCATATAGAAAAAGTTTTATTGCAAAAAGTTTCACGAATTCACCAATCCGGTGACGTAACACGTGTATCTCGCCTTTTAATCTTACTGAAAGTTTGACAGATCTCTCAGTAAACACTTGCACTTTATAATTACAAATAAAAAAGTTTAATAATTATATTTTAATTAAATTGCACATTTAAATGTGACAAATTTCTTCATTTTGGCAGACACATCTTCGCCTATTAAAAAAAACCACAAGACCAAAGAAATAGATGTGTTAAGATTTTAAAGAAAATTTTGACTTTGTACCATCAACTTATCTTAAGTGGCATAACATTTTAAGTCATATTTTTGGCTTAAGCCAAATTCTTATACTTATTAATATATTTTTATGTTACTTGGTTTTAAGTCTAACCTAGACCATATTAGTTTAGGTTACTTAATATTTTAACTCGTATATGGCTAATTTAAGTGACAAATGCACACAAATTAAGTCGTTATTAAGAAATAATCTAGCCAGATTAAATTTTATATTAAAGCAAATCAATTGTTTTTTAACAGAACCTAACTTAGTTTATATGACTTGCAAGATACTTTTCTAGGATTATGTGACTTATTCATTTGTTTTAAACTTAAGTCATATTAAATTAGTTAATTACTGGTATAATTAAAAATTTTAAAAATTTTAAAAATTCAACCGGGGTTCCTATTTGTGAATACGTTACTGGATTTTAAACCAGAATCGCACGAATCTTGTACTTTCGTATGCGTGACGCAAACACAAATTGGGATCCTTTTAGGCAAAACCTATCATAACTTTTGAGTTTCGTTTATAGGACTACAATATTTCTCTATTTAATCGATATAAAATGTATTATTGTTAAGTCACTTAGTTTGGACTTAAACCAAATACTGAATACAATTTTATAATATTTGGGTTTAAGTCCGTTATTCTGACTTAAACCATATTAATTTGTGCTACTTTTAATTTTAAGTCGAATATTTTTTTTTTGTAATATATACAGTTTAAATTGCACGATATTAAGAAACAACCTAAATAGATTAAATTAAAACTATTTGACAAAGCTTTGCCATACCTCAAATTTGATGTGATATTTACTTTACTTAAGTCATTGACTTAATTTTTTTGTTTTTATAACGGGTTTTCCAATAAGAGGTTTCATTTTGATATTTAAAAAAACGAGTATTTTTTTAAGAGAAATCAATGAATGTTTATTTCATTGTAAAGAGGAAGGTATGCCAATAACATATGTAAACGATATCAGCCAAATGGCCACCACGGCTACGTTTGCAGCCATATTCTTTACATGCAATTTTTCACGTGGTTCCAAAGAAAAAAGTCTAAATGTGTTGTTAAATCACAAGATCTCGGTGGCCAATTATGATCACCTCTTCGAGATATAACACGGTCAGGAAACTTTTCGTTGCTTGTGCGGCACGTAGCGCCGTCTTCTGAAAATAAACGTCGTCCACATTAATATCTTCCAAATCCGGTCATAAAAAATAATCAATCATAGCTCGGTAACGCAATCCATTCACCTTAACAGTTGCGCCAGCCTCATTTTCGAAAAAGTAAGGATCAATCACACCGTCAGCCTAAAACAGTGATACGTTGAGGATGGAGAGGCTTTTCAATAATCATTCTTGGATTTTCTGAGCCCCAAATGCGATAATTCTGCTTATTATTAACGTAGCCTCCAAGGTGAAAATGGGTCTCATCACTGAAGATGATTTTTCGATGAAAATCCGGATGCATTTGAAGGACCCAATCAGCGAAGATACGACGTTTAAAGTGATCGACCGGATTGAGTTCTTGTATTAACTGAACTTTAAAAGCCCTAAGACCTAAGTCTTTATGCAAAATACAGTGTAATGTCATTTGTGGAATGTCTAATTTGCCGGCCGAGAGGTGATTCATGACGACCAAAAGTCCTTTAGTTTTGCGAACTTTTACTGCAAAAATTTTCACCATTTTTGCAGTGAATTTTAACAATTTCAATGCGCTGTTGAAGCGTGTATCGAACCATTTTTAGTAATGGCGTAGTTTTGACTTGTCCAATGTCAAAAGATGACAGCTTCAAAATTGACTGTTGCCCAAATAGCAGGCTATTCAAAATGAAACTTCTTATTGGGTAACCCTTTAAAATATCATCGGTACGCTTAAGTCAATTTTACAAGATATTTAAGATTTTGACTACAAATCAAAAGAATACTTCATAATACTTCCGTAAGATGACTCAATTTTAAATTAGTTAGTCGTCAATTAAATAATAATGCTAATGTTGCAATTTTTTTGATCACCTATAGCAGAATTAGCTTTTTACAAATTACACTACAAGTATCTGTAAAACTTAAGTGTTCATCCAAGGCTTTAAATTTTTAAAACCTAACTCGTGCTTATACTGAATATTTTAGACATAATTTTTTTCTGTTTTTCTAACCATTGTTTAGAAAAAAGAGGTGCACCTTTAACTACACACTTCCCTGTAAATGTTTTTGTAATTGTACAATTAATTTATCAAATTTCGTTGACTGTAGCTAAATGTTTGGCAATTATATATTGTATGTATTGAATATAAAGCACATAGTCTATATAACTAATTTTATTATATGCATGTATAACATGTAAATGTATATACTACTCAAAAATTCACCACGATGACATGTATATGTATTAAACATATACAGTGTATGACTTTTGTATATATCTAAGCTGTTTAGCAGAAAAATGTATATAAAAATGATAAGACATTTTGTAGTTGGTTCACTTTTTATTTAAAATGAATTATTCATCAAAAAAGGCCAAGCATGGGAAAATTCGAGTATTTTTTATATGTTTCGAGTTAGATAGTGTACAAATTTATTTTATGTAAAATCCAACGATAAATTGAGGTAAAAAGGTAAACTACTATCATTCATGTATAAAATATTAAACGTATATGTATATGCAATTGCGTGCCAAACCATTTATATATAGCCAAACATATCACAACATGCATTTTGATTGTTCGTTTTAATGGTTATTAGATAAGATGGCGCTTCAATTATTTTGTTTAGGTCATTACTACCTGGAAAAAAATAGTTTTAATTATTTTATCGGTTATTGACTTTAGTTAATGCGAATGGGAAATTAATTTCCAAAGGAAACCTTTGTTCTTTTCATCTTCCTCCTTGTTTTTATTGTTTGTGGTTTTTGGCTGACAACGAGAATATTAAACTTGCTGTGTGATACGAAATGTATTAGATTTCAAATCAAACAATCAATCTTTTGATCGTTTGCTAGTATGGTTAAAAGGATTTTAGATATCATACGAACTACTGTTCCTTCATCAATGCCTTATAAAGTTCATAAAACTCTTAAACAAATTAAAGCAGCTTTGCCTGATGGTCAATTGTCATAATAACTGTAATTTATCTCTTTTTTAACCTCAAGTCAATTTGGAAAACATCTAATTTTCCACCGATTCCTAAAAGATGTAACACAACTTATCCTTCTAGTTACCGTCCAATTGCTTTGTTGTCAAAATTATCCTAAGCAATGGAATCTATAGTGAATTTTTACTTAAAAAAATGCAATTCCCATTTAACTTAGACTCGAGAGATTTTGAATGACTCATTTCTAACTTGCATGTTTTTATTTAAAAAAGATCTTGAGTTTTTTCCCTATACCCATAATAACGACTTTTTCATTAAAAGGTCCTCCTCTCTTAGATTCTTGGGCTTGGAGATTTTGAGTGATCTTTCTTGGAAAGGTTTTTTTAATATAATGTAATTTTTATTTTACCCCATCAGAAGTCCCTAAACTATACAAGGCTTATGTTAGGCCCATTATGAAGTTTACCTTGCTTGTCTAGGTTAGAGCTTCTAAATTTCGTCTTAGTTTTTTTTTTCGATATAATTCAAAATAGCAGTCATTTATATGATAAATGAAAAAAAAATATTGCTTTGTTATTGGCTCATTACAGACTTCATCACGCGCAGATGCATAGAAGGTGATAACCTTTGTGGAATCACAAATAGGAATGTAGTTCATATTTCCACCCCTGCGGAATCAAACTTAAGCCAATACATTTTTCTACATAACCTCCGGTTGTTAAAATTGCACTGTCATCCATATAGGTAGCATTGCTATCTCACTTGTGTCAGGCAAGTCGCTTGAATAAAGTAAATATAATACTGGCTCCAGGACATTACCTTGCGAAATCCTTGCTAATATTTGTTTTAGTTCGGAAACTTCTTCATATTTAATGCGAACATATCGGTTAGCAATATAGAATTTCAGAATTGAGAAGTATTCGTTTTTTAAGTCTCGATTCAATTTATATTCCAACCCAGAGTATCTTAATTCGTGTTCCTGTGAACTTGATCAACGGTAGAGTGATTTTGTTGAAATCCAAATTGATGAGTTAATTCTAGATTTTTTCAAATATTATAGCCTTCATCCTTTTGAGCAGCAGTTTTTTAAAGATTTTGAAGAGTACTGGAAGCGAAAAAATCGGGATATATGAGTTTTTATCATTAGGATCTGGTTTGGTTTCGGTATCATAATAATTTCTGCTAATGTATATTGCTGAGGTACATGTTTCAGTTGAATTTCTTTCTCAGAAAGTGATTTTACCATTTTACATGTAAATATATCTTAACTTGGTGATTTTTGTATACTTAAGCTATGACTAATTTCGTTTTTCAACTTTTGTGGTATTTATGCCTTACGTTTGGTTGAAAGGTATCTACCAGATAAATTCTCTTGTCATAAAGAATACTTCTGTATCTTTATTGGCAGTAAGACTACTTAGATATCGGGTAACCGATGCTTTAATTCTGCGCTCAAGCTTATTGAAAAATAACAAGCTGCTTGTTAAATATTCTTAATTAATAAATTCACATCGTTTTCTAATTGAACCTGATGCTTGATTATTACTTTAAGATCAGTGCAGTCTACAACCAATTTCCTAAATATTTCCAATTGGTCCTTTTTTTTAGAATATGTCATGAGGAAAGGTTTATATAGAAAGCTACTTTAATTGTTTCTTAAATTTTTCCTCCTTCATAATGTTTTCTTTCGCAAATATTGCATATTGATCCTCCTCTTGCTCTTCCAGAACGATGCAAAGCGTGGTAGGAAATGTCATCACGTATTTTGGCATATGACGTAAGACGTTTTATGGTAACTATAAGACCAAGATTTGATCTTGCTTAATGAGCTTTTTTTATTCATCTATGGCCTTTTTACTTTTTAAAAAGAACCTGTGACAATAAAAATGTGTATTGAAAGTTGTCCACTACCATATCAATCATATTTGAGGCTAACTATCTTGGGTATTTTCTTGGCTTTTGGCTGCTGGATTATGAAATACTTGTCTAGCGTTTCTCCTAAGATTTCGCAAGTTCTCCAAAATACGCATTAGTTTCTCATTCAACTTCATCATTGACAAGACGATCCTAAATAACAAATCACAGCAGCTTAAGCGAGAAATTCAGAAGCTCAATGAAAAATCGTTTTCTTCGTTTCTTGGAAAGTTGACGGCAGATGAAAATACAGCCTACGCATTATGGAAGGCAACCAAAAGAATGAAAACCCCAATCATGCAGATCCCTCCTATAAAGCGAAGTGGTGGCTCGTGGGCCAGGGATAACAAATCAAACGCTGAAGTGTTTGCTGATCACCTGGCTGGTATTTTCCAACCTAATGAGACCGAATCGGATATTATAATTGAAAATGGAAGCAACGAATATGGGGGTAGAATCCCTCTAATTACCCAGAAAGAATTTAATAGGGAAATAAAATTCAATCTGAAGACCGGAAAGGTTCCTGGATATGATCTTTTAACAGGAGAAATTCTAAAGCAACTACCAAAGAAATCTATTGTTCAACTAACCCATTTGTTTAATGCTGTTATTAGATTACGGCATGTTCCTTCTGCCTGGAAAGTTGCAGAAGTTATTATGCTACCGAAACCAGGTAAACCGCCAAATGAAGATTAATCATATCGTCCGATATCCCTGCGTCCTATCATCTCAAAGCTAATGGAGAGACTTCTTTTGAGAAGAATGACACCAATAATAGAAAGTAAAAACCTAATACCGGATCACCAATTTGGATTCAGATGTAAACATTCAACAATTGACCAGGTTCACAGAATTACAGACATTATAGAAAAGGCGTTAGAAGATAAACAAATTTTTTCTACCTTATTTCTGGACGTGGCAGCAGCTTTCGATAAGGTATGGCATGAGGGATTAATACATAAACTAAAAGTTATGCTTCCGAGACCATATGTTGACCTTATGGAGTCGTACTTATCTGAAAGACTTCTCAGAGTAAGACAAGAAGATGAGTATTCTAAACTGAGAGAGGTAATGGCAGGAGATCTACAAGGCAGTGTTCTGGGCCCACTCCTATATCTACTTTATACAAGTGATATACCACAGTCCGATCATGTAAGCATAGCAACATTTGCTGACAACACCGCTATACTAGCAACAGCGCAAACTGTCGAAGAGGCGGCGAATAAACTTCAATATACAAGTGAAAAAATTCACCAGTGAACCAAGCAATGGAAAATCAAACTTAATGAATTAAAATCTGCGCATGTCAAGGAGAACTCCGCCAAATACTTGGATATGACACTGGACGTTAAGCTTAAATGGAAAGAGCAAGTGAAGAAGAAAAGAAAGGAGCTTGATCTTAAATATAGACAATTGTACTGGCTAATTGGACGAAGGTCAAAATTAAGCACAGACAACAAAATATTGATTTACAATCAAATCCTAAAACCGGTCTGGCTATATGGTATTCAGCTTTGGGGCTGTACTAAAAATGCTAACATCAAACCTATACAAAACTTCCAGAATAAGATACTACGGAGTATAGTCAATGCACCCTGGTACATTCGTAATAAGGATTTGCATCGAGATTTGGGGATACCGGATGTAAAACATGAAATAAAAAGGTTTGCAACGAAGCATGAATCGAGGCATTGCAACATGTTAATGCAGAAGCCTCTCGGCTACTAAATAATGAACACTTGGTTAGAAGACTAAAGAGAACCAAACCCATCGAGCTCGTCAGTATGTGAGCAGCTATTAACGGACAGGCATTGGAGCATCGCTGGATCAACAGTGACCTCATTATAGTTTAGTTTTTAAGAATTTAGATGTAAATTGATGGTTAGTCTGAACAGCCTAGTTTCAATAAATAACAAAAAAAAATAAAAAACTTTAACTCGGTGATCTTTCAAAACGATATCATAGATTTTTTCGATCATTTTTCGGGTTCTCGCTTTTTTTGGTCGACCTGAACGGTGTTCATCAATTGTACTTATACGACCACGTTTAAATTCTGCAAACCAAAAAAACACAGTTGTTTTCGTGAAACAGGAACTATTACTTTTTTTTAATATTTAAGCTTTCATGAACTAAAACTAAATATAATGATTTATTTCTGGTGTTAAGAATTTAAATCTCTATAATAAACCTAAAATCGATTCATTCAATTTAAAAAACCCATATAACCCATTTTGATTTACCTGATATGTAACGTAAACCGTAGATTAATTTCGAATTATTGATATTCTCGATATTCTAACAAATCGAGTTGCAATCAAAATTTGAATAAACATAGATATAGATAAACATAGATATAGATAAACATAAACATGACATATATCACTAAAAATAATGGTTTCCCAGATTATGTGGTATGGATCCAAATATCGTATAGTATTTCTAATAATAGCAAATAAAATCCATAATTCAATATTTATTTTCGGTTTAGAAAATATCCTAAACCTATACTCACTATAAATTCAATAATTTTGTTATCTTATCTTGGCGGCGTGGCTGATAACGCATATATGCTTTTTATATGCGATTACAAAATTATGTTATATAGATACAGTGGTGTGTAATGTGTATATTGTATATATTTCCGATATACTTTTTTTTTTTTAATTTTAATTAATAAATCGTTAACTCAAATATTTATTTAAGATCTTAAACAGCGCGTAGCATTGAAGTCGTTTAAGATTTACTGTAGATGACTTAATCGTTTTCAAATATTAGTTGTCTAAATATAGTTTTAAGTTGTTAATAATTCATTTCAAATATTGTCTTTATGATAACGATTTTAAGCGGTATATAATGGATGATTAAAAAGATAATCGTATAATGGAAATTGGATACATAATGAATTGAATTTATGTACATCCCTCGTCATCTGTAAATGATCTATCAAAATTCTTTTGTACCATTGAATTATTTTAATGTATTAAAAATGGTCGATTTGGTCGTGGTAAATGGGCTATATGTCAGGGTTTTATGACTAAACATAGGTTGGATCACTGGGCTGACTATCCACATCCTTAAAAAATCTCGCTGCTAACTATATCAAGGAAATATGAATATCGGAAAAATTTAAATCGACCCTCGCTTAAGTTAACGGACATGCAGTTTAGGATTGGTACGTGGAACCTGCAGTCGCTAAGAAAACCAAAGCTATACATTGCTTTACAGTGGAGATAACTTCTGCAATCTTGGGGTTGGTTTTCTTCTTGGGCTCAAGGTAAAAGACTGTTTAGGATTTTAGAGCTGTTTTTGGATTATATGTTGATAATCATATGTGTAAGCTAAGTTTACGCATGCGACTAGCCAACCTGTCAATCATTTGTCTTCGTGCACCCGCTGATGTAAGCCGACCCAAAGATAAAGACTCATTTTACAACAATTTGGATGATCTGATGGGATTCATTCTAGAGCTGGCAAAAATCCGACCGACTTATGTGAAAACATAGGTCTCTCGACACGATCTACCGACCGGTAATGGGGAAACAAATTATACACTTTGTAATCGCGCACGACCTCACTGTGGTTACCACATTCTTTCCTCATAAAAGTATTCACTTAGAAACAAGGACTAACCGTCGTAAGACTTCCCGAACTCAAATTGACCATGAGTTAATTTAAATCTAAGGGAAGGTCTTGGGAGAAGGTTTATCCAAGATATGACACCTGATCGTACGGCTGCCAAATTTGTAGGCAGTGATCATCAATTATGGTCACTGCAAAGATAAGATGGCAGTTTTCGTACAAGTCAGGGATCATTTAGGAAAACGAAACTTACGTTTTAACTGTAAAGGTCTGATAAACGAGGATGAGAAATTGCACTATGTCAGAATTTTGTTAGCAGGAGCATTATGGAAACGAACCATCGATGATGTGAACACTCTATGAGGGGTATTGAAAACATCGATTGTAGGTGCTGCCAGGCTACTCTAGGAATGGTATAAATTAAACCAAAAATGATTGGTTTGATGAGAAGTGTCGTCTGGCTGTCGAGCAACAGGCTATATCCTATAAAGAAATGCAAATTACGATCGCACGGAAGAACAAAGCGGGCCTTGCTAGGAGAACCGCCAAGCGAATTTGTAGACGGAAAAAGCGTGAATGGTGGAAGGCTGAAGTCTTAAGAGTACAATAACTCAGCAATGCACACAGTTCTCGTATCTTCTTTAAATCAGTCACCGAACTGCACTATACCTTTAGACCTCGGCCTATTGCTAGGATGGAATCCTCCATGTTAACATCAATGCAGTGCTCGAAACTTGGCAAGAGCATTTTTTTGATTTACTCAATGTTCAACAAGTGTCAAATGCTGTATTGGAAAGTTATCAAATGCAGACTGCGGTAGATGTGCCTAGAAGAGAGACCCATCTTATGAGAAATTCCCACTGGCCATGCAAAGATTGCATTAACTCCCAAATCTTGATATTCGGAGGGGATACTTTCTGGAGCTATGTTTTGACCTTATTCCATTAGTAAGGCAAGGCAAAGCAAAGTTATGGCTGATGAATGGAAAGTGGCCACGTTATGCTCTATCTTTAAAGAAGGAGATCGCCTAAAATGGAAAAACTATCGCGGCATAACTTTCCTTTATACTTATTATTTTATAATAAAAATACAAATTAGTGTCTTACATAATATTGTAGAAAATCACTCCCCTGGCGGAGAAAATTGTAGGTGACTACCAAGGAGAATTTCGACCGGTCAGTCACTGATCAAGTGTTTTTTCTGAGGATGATTCTTTAGTAATATTACGTAATATTAGTAATATTCCCAACAAACCTATGACTCAATCCCATCGAGATAGCTTATGGTTTGCTTTTCGATGTCTCGGGGATACGACAAGGAGATGCTCTGTTCTCGAAACCCTTTAATTTCATGCTAGGATATATTTTTCGTAAAAGCGAAATACCTCAGGACAACATCGTGTATAGTCAGTTCAACCGCAGGTTCTGGCATATGCAGATGATATCTGTGTAATTGGACTGAATGACAACGGTGCTAAAGAATTCTGGATCCACTTTAGTAATAGTGTTTACACATTTGAATAAGTGACAAGTTTTCGATACGTTGGGTCCTTTGTTATGCATAATAATTGTGTGGGAGGAGATATAAAAGGACGTTTTGTCGCCGAAAATCGTGCTTTGTATGCCTTACGTCCATTAGTAAAGTCTAAATACCTAGCAAATGCCGTTTATTGAAGTTACAGAACTTGGGTTGCAGAACTTGTTAGAATCCATGATGTTTCTGGGTATCATCAAAACTAGTTTGCTAGCTAGCCAGTCTGCGTTCAGTTAATCATTAACCGTCGTCTTTCCTCTTCGAGAAGAATACAACTTTAAACCACGTGGTCCATGATTTCGTCTCTCTTGCACTAATATATCAATGTAAGAGAGCCGACTAAGGAACTGCATCTGTACAATTATGTAAGCAATTGTAATACCAAGTAGGATTACCCTTTGACTGCTTATTAAAGTTCAATGGTGATTACGGTTCATTATATCGTTTCATCACGCACTAGCATAAGTAGTGCAACCATCAAGTTTTCTATTTAGTCTTGCGTGGCGTTTGTTTGGAGTTCCACGTTTCTTTAACTATACTTGTTTTAGAGTTAAAAAAATGTTTTACTACTTTCTGCAATCCTTTCAATATGTGACGCGAAATCTAGTCTTTCGTCAAAATCTTATGCAACAAGCCATTTTATTTCTCACTCCATTCACTGACACCAAAAAAGGTCTTCTGATATCAAGGATTTCTTTAAGTTGGATCATTACTGTTTTGACAAAGGGAAGCTCTATTTTATATTATAGTAACACCAATTAGTTATGACATAGATAGCACGCTGTGCTAATTTCTGAATGCTTTGTCTATAGTTAACAGCAAAGAGCATTCTGCCTAATAGTCCGCAAATGCTACTTCTTGGGTATTGCAATTTATACTACTATTAAAGACGATGTTCCAAACACAAGCATACTCTAAGTACGTATTTTGGCTCCGATTCTTTGACTATACATTGATCATTTTTACCATTTATCCTCTATGGAGCTGTTTTCACCCAAGACTGGTAAGCACCAAGATTAGTCTTGAGAATTTTGGGTCAGTGGGATCTTGTTTATCTCTCTTCCTAATGATAAAAACTTTGCCGTTTTTGCCCCCTTTAGGATGACCCTTTTTGATTAACACTTGATCCGATCGATAACTACCTCATGGTCTATCTGAGGGATGCTTTACTTTTTAGGTAAATATACCCAAAAAATTCGTGGAAAGCTTCAAAAGACGAGTTGTTTAAACCGACATGGTATCCGTATGTTGATCCGTTCAATATTTCGCAATTTGCCTTCCGTTCAAATATAATAACTGCAAAATACATGCTGATGACACATTTTTAGTATTTTCTCTCCGAACTGTCAAAGATTGAGTGTCCTTATTAAAAAAAAATATAGTGAAAATTCACAGTAGTAGTTTTATACACTAAACTACCTTCTTTAAAAATCAATTATATTTTATAAAATCATGATCAGGTAGACGCAGTAGACAGACATAAAATAAACTGAGTTAAAAATGTTTTTTTTTGTATCATTGCTGCTATATATATATAACCATATATTCAGCAACGTGAAGTAGAAGAGTATCGTTGAATCAATAATTTATTATATAAATTTAATCAATTGCAGAATTTGACCTAAATTATGTTTCTGTTTTTTTTTTTGCACAAAACTAACAAAAAATCTATAAACTATTCTATATATAATATACTCGTACATGGTAGAGAAAAGTTCACGTTTAGTTAGTTGAATGAACGAAGTATTCGTATTTTCTCGTATCTTCACAACACAACACAGTAAAAAAAAAATGTAAATAAAATTTTCCGTTCAACATGAAGACGAGTCGAATAGATGGAAGAAAATCGAGGGAATACGATATACCTTATCATCTTATCAATTATATATTGTATGTAAGGATTTTCAAGAGGAACTATATAAATATATCTCAGTGAAATGTGGGCTTAAAAATACATATATTTTAACCATATCCACCAATTAGGTCGATAGGTTGCCAGAGACATAGTGTTTATATTTTATCGTTTTAAGATTGTTTTAGTTTTGTATATAGTATAGTTGAAATGATTTTACTGTGCATGATAGGGAATTGAGAATATATTTCTTTTGATTGGTCGAGAACCAAACGATATATCATTAGATTTGATGGTACTGAGGGACTAGAAGACCTAGCATACTGCAAAAACTGGAAATAAAACTGGAACAAAATAAAAAATCTTACAATTCGCAAGTAGTAAAGAAAGACTAAAGAACAAGGAATAAAAAAAAATCTTCTGGGCAAATAAGATCAATACTGAAGAACTAAGGTGGCAAACAAACCAAACACACATTCAAACTAATTTTTTTTAGTTTTGAGAGGGTTGCCAAAATACATAAAAAAAATGTCAGTAGAATAGACTCAACGGGGAATAATCAAAGGGAATAGTCATTTAGAAGACCAGCAAAAACATGAACGATTCTAACTGCAACGGAAAGAATTGGCAAAAAAGGGTATAATTAAAAAGAATAGTCACCACCAGAGGCAGATGTTCCCGTCTAGCAAACGCCCTATACTCTAAATTGGACACTCTTTTATTAATTCCACAAGCTTTCTTTATAATCTGAAAAAAAAACAACAAGCTTCTTTCAGGCAAATAAAAACCATAAATATATTCTCAATTATGCATTATTTGCGAGACAATATTACTCAGCCTTACACTTATACATTGTCGCACCCACATTATTACACTTTTTAAGTTATTCTAAGTAGGCATATGCTGTGTCCATCGCTTCCGCGTTAAGGTGCATTTCTTTTAAACACATTTACAAAATAATTTTTCTTTAAGGCCTTCCCGCTGATAATATCATAAGAAGCTGTACTGTAACTATGTTCCGTTAACATTTGTGTGAAAAAATATCAATTGAAATTACACCGACTATGACAAGGACTGGATCTATCGTTACAGTTTTGTTTAAGCTCTAGTAATTCCAAGTAGGAGCCGCATTTCAAAGCTTATCAATGTCTAAAGGTGATAACAATATTGTAACTAATTGTGGTTTTAGATTTATTTTTTGTATTTTCCCGAGAGTGCCAGGTCCCATGATTGAGGAATAGTGCTTTAGAATTCGTTCTTATCAATAAACTTAGATTGAACCCGCCGGCTAAAGTTACTTAGGCTTCTATAATAGTGCGTTCTTCTTTATTTTACTTGTTCATTTGTAGGTTGGTGGTTTTTGTCAATCGTTAAACATAAATCTGAGGCTGGTTGATTGCAAAGTTGACAGGCTATCGCATTGTGTTTTGACAGGTTACTATCAAAAATCGCCCCTAGGTATTTGATTTGGTTTTTGTATTCTAAGGTTCTATCTTCGAAAGAAATACGGCTGGCTTCTGGCAGTTTACTGTCACATCAACTTCTTCTTCAAAATTCAACAAATTTTGAAGAAGAAGTTGATCTTGAAATCAATTTTGTAAAATTGAAATAAAAACAAAGATTGCAATATAATTTTGTTTTTATTTGATAGAGTAACCGAAACATAGTATAATAAACTAATTTTTTACATGTATTGTCACCTTTTTATATGTTTTGCAAAAAGATAAAACTTTTCATCTTATAAAAAACAAGATCATCTTTTTATAACAGTTTTTGGGTTTGGATCTCGGGTTTCATTTTTTTATTTTTACAAGAAGAAATTTTTTCTCTTTTTGGCTTGCATAATTTTTTAATCTAGTGTCTCGGTTTTTTTCAAGATGAAAAATTTGTTGAATGTAAATCGGCTATTAGACGAGTTAACCTTGCTTTTCCATTTCTTTGCATATTCGGAATACTGGTTTAGATATTTGGATAACCTTTCACCAGATTTCCATGCGCCAATTGATATATTTGGATTTTAGTTTCTTTGTTGTCGGGTTTCGGAATATCATAATAGAAGAATGAAAAAAAATGTGGGCCTAGGATTGAACCTTGGACATGCTGCTATTGATTTGGTAGTAAGGAATATCACATTGAATTAATTTATAGACTAAGCCTTTATGCCAGATCGTGTCAACAACTTTTTCTATATCCAGAAAGGCTGAGATTATTGAACAACCAAATCGTTTGGCATTTTAATGAAGTTTTTCAGCCTCTACTGCTTGAGTTGCAGAGTGATCGGCACGAAATCGAAATTGGTCTTCTAGAATGTAGGGTTTTAATAGGGGCTGGAGCCTTTTAAGAATGACTATTTCCATGCCTTTACTTATTCCGTTTAGGAGTGAAATTAGGCAAATATGGTCTATACTATTATATAGGACTTTCTTGGTTTAGGAATAGGGACTATCAAGTTGTGATATAGCTTTATCTGAAAGATTTCTCAGTACTGAGTTGGGTGTGTTTTCGTCACCCGGAGCTTTTCTTTTGTAAAGATACTAAATAATGTTGGCTACTTTTTCAACCATCTCAATTAAGGTTGGATTATGTGGAGGATATTTTAAAGAATCGTTTTGTTTGTTAACTTTTTTATAGTAAGACGCGATTTCCTCTGTAATTATTTTAGGATCTATGATTGGACAATGATCTTTATCTATTGAAGTAATAAAATTTTGTTTTTTACTACTAAGCTTCTGCGGTTTATTGAAAATTTCCGGAATATATCCAGGGTATTTATAATAGAGCCGACGCATTCGGTTGCGTAGTATAATGAGTTTTTGGAGTTAATGAGGAATTTTTGAGATGTCTTTCCTCTAAAATGAGAGATATAGATAGTATCAATCAAAAACCGAAGGAATATTGGAATTTAATTGGATATTAGAATTATTGCATAAATTAAGAAGTGCATGCCTTTTCGGGTTATTGTTTGGGTAACCAAACTTGTTGTGGCGCGACTTGAAGTCACCTGCCAAAACAATTTTGTTATTGGAGGTATGGAGATATTTAAAATTGAAGCTCTTGACTTGTCTCACGTAAATACAGCAAAACGTGAGGTATTTGTTTTGGATACCAATATTTAAAAGTGTTGCTTCAGTTTCGGCTGTTATATATATTTTCGCCATATTTGGCGTTTACTGCATCTATTGCAACTTGGTATACCCAGCGACCTGAAAAGAAGTGAGGCTTGTGACGGAAGAGCATTTCTTCAAGTTGTTGTCACCTGTCTATTGAAACTAGACTAATGACATTCAGAGTGATTTCTGCAGCAAATTGGTCGCGCTTATATATCAGCACATTGCTGATGTGTGAGTAAATTAGTTTAGATGCATCCATGACGTCATAATAAATTTATTTATCCCTTCTCACATAGTTCGTTATACTCTTTCTCTTGTCCCTTTGTTTTCTCACTTCTTGTTCATGTTATTTGTTTATTGAAGTACGTTCATCATTATGCATTTGCGAGACGTTCCGAGCAAACTACATTCGAATGCTCAAATAAACGTAGCTTATAAAAAGTAAAGGGTTTTGCATTACGAAATCAACACCTCGACCTCTCTACAATGTGACACGCGGTAATCGCTCGAACCAACGCCAGTTCTTTATTTAATTTGGTGTTACATGGATCATAATCTTTACAATACATTCTTTTAGTTCATTTTAGTGTCCATTACCTTATCGCCAGCAACAGCCTCGTTTTGGATATCGTAATTAATGCGGTACTATTTAATACTATGTACAAGTTTTCTGGAAACTGCAATAATTAATTGCTCGATTAATTTCTCTAGACACAAGTTAAATGTCAATATTTGATTTACCATTGTGACAATAGGCTAATCACTTCCAAAAGTGATTCAGAAATTTATCATTAAGATTATTGCGACTCCTTAAAAAGTTTTCTAATATTTATATGATTTATTACCATAGTTTCTTAACCTCATTTCACGAAGAAGTAGAAGTATCATTTCTTTGAAATCAACAAATATGTCAAGTCATTACAATAGACGATTTTTAATTAGTGGCGCCATCTTTTATCGATGCCACATACTTGTCTTATGACCCTTGTATATACAAAGTCGAATTTTATCAAACGAACAACTTAAACAAAATCTAAATTTAAATTCGTAATATTGTTGAAACTTTTCACTTCCTACTTTCCTTTAAATTCCCTTAAATAGTCCACCTACAATAAAATTCATCACTCGCTTACATATATAAAAAAGACGTTATGATGTTATCATAAATTGTCACCAAGTTACACATAAAATTTATTAAGGAACAAAGATAATGATTATGATGATGATGTTGATGCCAAGATTGAAATACTAAACGATTAGGTAATTTGTCAAAAACAAAAAACCAGCAAGTATTTTTCTCATGGAATGAAAGAAAAATTTACAAAATGTATATAATTTTTATAGAACGATAAAAAAAAAGAATTCAACTCGATTTACCATAGTGAAGATAATGAGAATAGGGGACATTTTTCATCCTCTTGTTATTGCTCTCGATTTGAATTGGGCAAAAAACGTAGTGAAACAAAAAAAAATGCAATTTATGTTCAGGCCTCGTATCACGTATTTTAGTGTAACATTTTTTATGTATTTGTATGTCCATATATGTTGTTCGAGTATCATCGTGTCATGTATGTAAACACCATACACATAACATAATTTATTTAATTTATTCAATAGTGAAATGGTATGACTGGAAAGAAAATACTATTTGCACGTAACATAGAATATAACAACATCTCAGTATACTATTCTCTTATAAAACAGGGATTCGTAATGTATGTTCCGCGAAACGGTGTTACATAACATTGCATTTTTTCGTAATTTTAACTGAACTATATACTGCAGTTAAGCTCTGGAACAATAAATGCAGAAGTTTATGTAAACGAATATTTAAAGAAACATATTTTACGCTTTCTTCGAAAACATGATGGTCTGGCTTGTATCTGGACCGATTTAGCTTCAGCAAATTATGCTCTCATCCAATTAAACATGCTGGTACTAAATGGCTTCGATGGATGGCGATAATAATATCATGAATTTACTTGCATTAGCCATCTGCAATATATAAATTTCTGTGATTCCATAGTTGGTAATGAGGTGGCTAATAAAGGGACGAAAACCATTTATTGTGTTCCACCAACCTTGGTCATAAAAAACACTGATGTTTTTTCGTCAGTTTTATTTAAACTATAAAGGGTGATTTTTTAACTATTTTCTTTTTGGCAACACTGATTTTGACAGGTCACGTATGTTTCGTGTTTTGTGTTACTGTCAAACATCTTCAGTTTAGTCTATAATTTAACCATGAATCGTCTTACAAACGAACAACGCTTGCAAATCATTGAATTTTATTATCAAAATGCGTGCTCTGTTAAAAAAGTTCATCACGCGCTTCTTCCATTTTATGGTCAGTTTAATCTACCCACTGATATTTAATCGACCCGCGGCTATTGTGACTAAATTTCGCATACAGTGCGAACTGAAGAACATATCGCAGCTGCATCGGCCAGTGTTAATAATGACCATTAATTATCGATTCGGCGCCGTTCGCAGCAATTGGGCCTCTGTTACTCAACAACGTGGATAATTTTGCGGAAGGATCTAGGTGTGAAGCGTTACAAAATACAGCTGGTGCAAGAATTGAAGTCGAACGACCTACCACAACACAGAATTTTTGGTGAATGGGCTCTTGAAAAGTTGGCGGAAGATCCATTTTTTTATCGAAAAATTGTGTTCAGTGACGAAGCTCATTTTTGGCTGAATGGATTTGTAAATAAGTAGAATTGTCGATTTCGGAGTGAAGATCAGCCAGGAGCATTGCAAGAGCTACCAATGCATCCAGAAAAAGTTACTGTTTGGTGCAGATTATGGGCTGGTGGCATCATTGGACCGTACTTCTTTAAAGATGATGCGAATCGCAACGTAACTGGGAATGGTGAGCGCTACCGTGAGATGATATCCAACTTGTTTTTGTCCAAAATGGAAAAGCTTGACTTGCATACATGTGGTTTCAACAAAACGGTGCCACATGCCACACAGCACGCGAAACAATGCACCAATTCACCAAAGGCAAGTTCGGTGAACACTTTATTTCACGTTTGGGACCGATCAATTGGCCGCCTAGATCGTGCGATTTAACGCCTTTAGATTATTTTTTGTGGGGCTATGTTAAGGCTTATGTCTATACTGACAAGCCCGCTTCGATTGACGCATTGGAAGACAGCATTGAATCATTTATTCGTGGGATACCGACCGAAATGTAGGAAAGTGCAAGCCAAAATTGGACTAAACGGATGGAGGCGCAGCCGCGGTCAACATTTGCATGAAATAATCTTCAAACATTAAATTATATGGACCGTAGTATCGATTCAAATAAAGATTTTATGCATTTTCTTAATTTTATGTGCCTTTTTTTGGAAAAATTTCCTATAGCTATTAAAAAATCATCCTTTATATAGCTCATCACAATCAAATACTGTGTAATTCACTAATGCCAGTAACTGCTTCCAAGTCTCTAGATAAAAATAATTTAAAGTGAAAGATTACCAAAATATTCGAAATTAGGTCAACATTTTTAAAGAATTTATCAATATATTCCAATTTTTATCATTGGAATGTGATCAGCATAAACATCAATCAACATAAACCAATTAGAATATGTAGTTTGAAATAAAAAAATTGAAATCAATTTAAAATTTTGAAATCCCATTTTTACCATATATAAAAATTGTAAAACTAAAATGTGTTGCATACAATAATATAACTGGGTGAGTAATTTATCATGATACAACTGCAAAACTTTGTAAAATTTAATCAAAATGCTTTGAGGAGAATTTGTTTGATTAGGGTTTGGCACTTTCAAGATTAGTCGAAAATAAGTGGTGGACTCTATAGGATAGTGGTACAGAGAAGTATTACAGTAAAAAGGTCTCTTGACTAAACAATTGTAAATGTAACCTGGTAAATTGCTTTTAGTTTAAGTGACACGAATACTATATATAAAGCATCGCCTTTACACGCACGGCAAATTTCGACAAACACCGATGATTAATTAAAATAACAAATCGAGAAGTCAGAAATGAAATTACCAATACGCACTAAGGCAAATTTAAATGTTTATCTGCAGATGTCACTATAATAACTAAACAAACTAGTAATTTATTGAATAAGTTGAAAAAAATGATAAGTTAAATCTAAAATGGAGTCTGACTTGTTGAGTCAATTAATACTAGAATTTATAAATTTATACCAAAAGTATCCAGATATATGAGATTTGATTTTCTTAATGTTTGGCATAGCATTACAAAAAGGTTAAAGAGATAAAATCTCCAATCATTGGAAACATTTTTGGGAAGTGTGACCAGTTCAAAGAACATAACCTTAAATAAAGACGTAAGCTTATTTTTAATATTTTACGTTAAAATCATTAGCGATTATCTACCGTTTTACACGTGCTTATCATAATGATGTGAATTGTTGTGAAAAGTATGACTATAGTAGTGATATCTAGCGATACATATAAAGATATATCTAAGGTACCAACACTGACTACATTCGCGCAATTAATTATTTATCAAATCGCATTTAGCCACCACTGGTCAACATTTGTGTCAAGATTATTGACTCACCCGTTATAATGTATATTTGCACTTTACAGAAAATACATATAGGATTGGCATGATGACCATAAAAAATTCTATCATATTTACAAATAAGATATGTTTTACTATATAAAATTGGACGAATTTTTGAACGAGTCGAGAGTGTTGAACAAAAAAAAATATATAAAATGGGTAAGTTAAACAGATTGCCTTGCTTTCATGTTTCATGTACATCAAGTTTTCAGATATGTGTACCGTGCCGTGTCTATCATAAATCTTCATTTTAAAATGTTGCTTCATATATCACACAAGCTTTTGTTCTGTTGTTATCATCTTGACCTATAATTTATCTATGTTATGAATATTATGACTATTGGGATAGTCATAAAATAGAAAAATATGCTCAATATCCTTTATAAATGGCAACATTTGTTAAAAATATATATGTATGCTCTTACATATGGTTGATACTTTGTCAAAATGTAGATGATAAATTTGTGGGCCAAATAAAATTACATGAGAGAAGATATTTTCTTTACAACAAGTTTGCTCTTTACCGTTTGTACCGGAATCGAAACTATATATACCAACTATTTTTGAAGATTACTCTTTTAGAATCGTTTTTTATAACAACAAAAAAAAACAAACTAAGTAATGAAATCAGTTCATCGATTTTGTTACCTTTTAAGACCTTGCACTTTACAAAAACAAGCATTGGCGACTTCGATCAAATCAAAAACAATCACATTAACAATTTTTCCATTAAGAATAATTATATTTTTTCTAAAACAACAGGAAAACCATTACCAAATTCGGATTCTTACTGGGCTACGATCCAGCGCTATCTGTTTGTAATGATGCGTCAGTTACGGAACCAATCATGTTCTTGACAATTAGTTCAAATGAGATTTAAATGAGATTTCAAATGAGATTTCAAATGAGAGCATTAAATAAATACATATAGTCCTATCATCATAAGAAACAGTTTACTCATTGATGTTCCAGATGTCGGGACGATGGAATACCGTCAAAATTTAGAGTAAATATATGACATTTAGGCGATTATACATATAAAACTATTTTGATTATTTTAAAACGATACCAGTAGCGACATCTACCACGTCAATGAGCTAGCATACCATAGTAGTACTATGTGTATTTGTATTATGGACAGGGCGACTACATATATTGAAGATTTTGCATAAATTCAAACGGCAAGGAAGAGAACTGAGACCTGAAGACATTAATTATTTTGAAAAAATAGCATTGGTCAACGAGATGCCATTACTTGTGCAATTCAACGTAGTATAAATACACATAGTACTACCATCATAAGAAAAAACAGTTTACCAATTGAATTTCCAGATGTCAAAAATATATGATCGATAGAATATCGAAAAATTTCGGAAAAATATATGACATTTGGGCGGTTATAAATGTAAAAATATTCTGATTATTTTAAAACGATACCAGTAGTGACATCTAACACGGCAATGGCTAAACATATCATGGTAGTACTATGTATATTTATTCTATGAATTCAGTTAATGTTAGCACGTTAATCCTACAATCCAAGAAATGTAGTCTTTTTTGAGAATACCGTATTATTAATTTCTTTAAGGAGATGGAATTTCAGAATAGAGGTAGTCTTCATCACATATGTTACTGTGGTTAAATAACGAACCCAAAGATCTGCTAGGTGTATATTACGAAGCAGCTGTTGGGTTAATTGATACTTCAATCTCAATATCTTCATCTTCAAATTAGCAGTTTGCAGCAACTACTCTTGCAAATTATTGAGCAGAAACTAAAATTTAGTATTCTTAAGGCGACAAGAAAAGTAAGTGGCCACGTCTTGAACAGCTGATGACAAGTCAGGAGGCTTCTAAATTTAACCGTCCTCAAGGACACACGATTTATAATAAGCAAATTAAACGTTCAGTCCCTCAGAAAATTAGACGCGTTTGATGGTACTTTGACAGATTGCGTAAAATAAGTGCTCAATATAGTGACTTAGTACCACACATAGAAGCCAAGTACAAGGTTTGTGAGATTAAAATTAGAGAAAGTTGAGAGGTGCTCCAGGTAGTGATTGCAATCCCGGGATCCCGACTCATATTTGAATCCTGTAATCCCGGAATATTTTTTAGCTACTCCCAGAATTTCATTCAAGTATAAATGTAATTTATGTCACCGGTCGTATATAACAATACTTGCGTACCTAGGTCTAATCTCTTAAATTCATTATTTATTTTGACTGCTAGACATAATTGTATTTCGCTGAAATTTCGCTTTGACGATGATGATGACGATGAACAATTCAATGAACCAGAAGAAGACACAGAGGAAATAATCCTAAGTGATTTTTATATTTCACATAGTAATATCAAACCGATTGTGGATGAAATTCGCAAAATTGTTAGACTTTTTCGACATTCACCAACAAAAATACTTAAGCGTCGACTTAACTCAAACTGTCAATTTTAGGTTCTATTAAAGTAATCGTTGAAGTTGTTTGCCGAAGAGATGCAATACTTCTAGCTTGCGATACGGTACGGCACTTATATGCATGTTGAATAAGCTGCAATCAAGAACTTATGTCCCGTTATCCCGGGATTGTAAAAATGGTCTGTGATTGCAATCACTAGCCCCAGGGTCACTATTTAAGTAGCTCGCTTAGCGAAAAAATACTCCAATTTAGGTGTTAATGCTAAAGCGGATACTAAAGATCCTGAATCAGTTATACGTCTTAATCTCTCGATAACAAGTGGAGAAGGTGGTTTCTTACAAGTTACTTTACTAACAGTTACTGATGGTGATACCACTGGTGGCAGTTACTGGGAGTACCCTTACAAATGGAGGGAAAAAATTATGGTGAGTAACCTCACTTGCCAATGAAAACTGTGGTGATACCGCTCATTTTTGATAAGTTATCTATAAAAAGTCTAAACTCTGCTTAAGGCTGGAACAATAGGGAAGTGGGGTCAAGTTAAGTATAAGAGTAATCAAATTAATCAAAATAATAATTCAACCCATCTTGAAAGGAAGCAAATCATCCAATTATTATGTAACTTTACATATAATCCTATATAATACAAAGGCAGCAAGAGCAGTAAAGACATAGCAGTTCCTGGTGTCTTATAATTAGTTGGACAACGTGTTGAAGTTTTCCTCATTGTGCCACATTGATCACATTTGGACTCTTCTTCTAATTTACTTTAATATCAGTGACTTTAATATCAGGGGAAAAAGGTGGCACTAATCAGTCAAAAGTTAACCCTTCCAGGGCTTGAATTGTGCTAAGCTTCATTATTAGCAAAGCTGTAATAAGGCAAATTTCCGAGGCCATGGATATTCCGAACAATAAGATACTCTCCTGGACAAATTCAATAATATTGCCAGCCTCGTTAAAAGAACACCCAAATAAATAGAAAAGCTTTGTTTCGAATAAAATTTTACAGATTCTTTCTATTATCAGACCCGCATCGAAGCCAGATTGGCTGAGAAACAGTGCTGATTACATTCGAAGTAGCTGTGTTCTGAATGCGCGTTTAACACAATGATAAAAGAGAAAAGGTGATTTAACAGTCTAAGAGTTACAAGAAGCAAAAATCGACATTGTCAAAGTGGACAGCATTCGAAGATGATATTAGAAAATTACAGGAAAGAAGTTCATAAACTATAGTAGGCAGTTAAAGCAAACTTTCGTCCTTACATCCGAAGCCGTTTTCTTGACAAGAATGTGGTTATACGAATTGGAGGTCGTTTGCAGCACTCAATTCTACAGTTTTACAAAAAAATATATTATGGTACTATACCATCGACATTTTATTACACGAGCCACAATTTTGTGGCAGCAAATAAATATCTAAATGCCATCTAAAGGATGTTTTTTTAAGGCGGAAAACTTTAAATTGACAACACTGTTTACTGTGTATCCCATTTCACAATTCTCGATTAGTTTGGTTTGACAATTCAACAAGAATAGAGTCACGCCGCAGCAACATTTACAAAAGATTCAAACATTTTGTTCGGTGAGATGACGTACACTTTTGGTTAAATGGCTATGTCAATAAACAGAATTGCCGCATTTGGAACGATGATAATCCATAAGCCGTTATCGAAACACCATTACATCCAGAAAAAGACACCGTTTGGTGCGCTTTACAAGCCGGTGGATTCATTGGCCCATACTTTTCAAAAGTGATGATGGTCAGAACGGTGAGCAGCACAGACACATGATTACTAACTTTTTCGTGCCTTAATTGGGCGGCATTAATGACATGTGGTTTCAGGGGGATGGCACCACATTCGCTGATTTACTGCGAATAGTGTGTGGAAATTGGACCTCCAAATCATTTGCCCTTTCTTAACCGTTCCAAAACAGATTAATCAAGGTGTTGCCTTAAAGACACTGCGATCGTGTGTTCGATCCTCGCCGCTGATCTCAATGCCATAACCAATTGTGTATAAAATAGTTTATTGGGCTGACCACCATCAACGATTACCAATTGTAAAAAAATATGGTCTGAAAGATCTTGTAAAAGATCTCAGTATAAAGGGACAGCTTTGGTCTATAATGTTGTTGATTTTTTTTTTGTCGAAATGTGCGTCATCCCTATTAATTCCACGATTGCCAGTGTGGAATTAATATAGTGATGATACACACTGTATACATACGAATAAGTAATGCATGTACGAATGTACGTGAAACGAATAAAATCCTTTCCGTTTTATTATAATATGTGTGCGCTTTGAACTGCTCGTATATATATAAGAGTTAACCTTCATTACGTTTCTTTTGATAAAAGGATTTTAGATGTATGCTCTAACAACAATGATAAAGACTTAAAATGATGTTACATTATGTATACAGCATAACTTGTACATATATTATGATCATTATCGTGACTATTGCTACCGCACTATTATTCTTGTTTTTTTTTCTTTACTTCTATACGAAACATTTTGTATATGCTCGTATGAAAGATTTTTATTTATTAGATTTTTTATAGCCGGTGGGGGATAAACGACAAATACACAAAAATGTTGGAGAAAAATGAATTACATAGCAAAAAAAAAAAGAAGCATTTGTGCCAAAAATACGGATAGAATATAATATAAAGATCATAAGCTTGTGTTAAGATTAACGTTAATATTTGGCATATTAAAAGTCAACACATTAAAGGGGTATTAGTGTGGTTATTTAATCATAATATTGATTTACTTCTGCGGGTACACGGAATATTGAACCGTGCACAATCTCCACAACTAATCTTCAAAATATTTAATGGTTACAATCTGTTCTCTTGAATTGACAGATTCTGATATAATCCTTAGAACCCTCATTGGGCGACCCAATTAGGACATGAAAAGGGGAGAGCATGAAAAGTTTACACAGGAAACTAAAAATTAAAATACATTTTAAAAACGGAGTGGCATACTGAAACTTTCTCACGTTGGCTTATATTTAGGTAAACAAGAAAAGCCAGTCAAAGTCATGTCAATATCCGCAGTTTAGAAGGAATATGCATCGAAACATCACATAATAATTGACATGACAAACCAAATAAATGAAAAAGACTGCATTCAATATGCGTATATGTGAGAAAGTCCTTCCTGGTAGTTATAGTCATCAAAAAGAATTTCAAATAATCCTTAATCGGAAATATAGAAAAGATAGATGTTTATAGAAAAAATTATAGAAAAGATAGTTGTGAGGAGTCTTATTTCTGAAATACAATTTAATATAGGCAATCACCTTTTGCACACATAGGTTTAGCTGAAAATGTTAAAAATGCAACTGTATTCTATGGATCCAAAATAACATTGAAACAGCCTGAAGGTTTGCTGAAAATCTTGAAACCGTATTTCAGTCTCATAAATGTCAAACGGAAGAAATATTTGATAAAACTCGGTGCTGGAAATTATTATAGCTACGTCAATTTAAAAAAAATAACGGAAAACGTGTCAGGACTTTATCAAGTAACTGGAGAATATTTGAAGAAACAAAAACTGTAGTAAAACTAATTAATGTCATAAATGCCGCATTCTTGTTGCAATATGTACCGACTGTACAAAATAGTGATAATGGTTTAAATCATCCAATTTAACATTGAGCACCCAACTATCGATTTGGTTGAAAGAATTCCCAATTTTGTGTATAGATGTCAAAAGTTTTAGAGAATGCTAATCGATAAACGAGGAAGATTAGTGAATGATTCAAATGAACGCTAGAATTGCTTACGAGATTAACATAATGTCAATAAGTGTCCCGTCGACTACTCATGTCGAATATGTAACGAAAGACAAAGCACTCTACTACATTTGAAATTAGATAATACGGAATCAAAAGTTTCGCCTATATAGTTAGTGCTCACTTCAAAAACCGCCGTCAAACCCAACATAAATCCAAGGCAACCCAAGTTAATATGGTTCTACATATTCGCGGATTATCCTATTAATGGAGCTAGTATAAATCAAAGATTGGGCTGGAAGTTACTATGTGGCTGGGGTATTATAAGATTTAAGATCTCAAACCACTTTTATCAGCGAAAGCCTCGTAAAAAAATTCAGTCCAATGTCTAGATCTGAGGCATATTAGAAACGAAGGCTCATTCTAACAAAAGAGAGATTTAAAATACACAGCATACTGATCGCTCATTCGACCGAGGTCGGTTAAGTCTTCTCTGGACCGAGGTCGGTTAAGTCTTCTTACTTGAAGGAACAAGTTACTTACAAATCATTTACGGTCACTTTCCAAGAAAGAGACATTAAAAATAAGTTAGAAAACTTTTAAAACTAGGTAGTTTTCTAACTGTTTTTTAGTGCAATGTGGAAGCCAAACCAATGTGTGACTGCCATTTTGCAAATAATCTTTCTAGAACCTCAATGGGAGATACGTCGTTAGACTACCCTTTAAAGAAGTTTCAGTAGAATTAGTATCATACAAATCAGCTGCAACTCACAAATGATCACGGTTAATCGTAATGGTGCATACATTTGCAAAGTGGTCACATATCCATGAACAATATCATAATTTAGTGAATGAATATTTGAGTCTGAAGCATATGTACGAAAAAACAGCAGGTGAGGAACTCTGCCATGAGGACAAAGGCTTCTATCTATCGCAGCATGCCATTACCCAAAATTACTAGTCGTTTTTGATGGATTCTACAAGTCGAAGTCCAGTGTTTCATTAAACGTTAAGTCGAATGAAAAGTTTTCAAATATAGGCATAGTCGCAAGTATATGGAACGTCAAGTTCCCCATTTTTAGCCATCCGCATTCTCTTTAAAATCGCATTGCACAAATTTTATGTTGATGATTGTCTGTCGGGTGCAAATTCAATCAATGAAGTCAAACAGAGAATTCAAGAACTATGAGAACTAAATGAATGTCAGATTAGCGATTCAAATATTGAGCGAAAAGTTGCCAATGCAATTAGAATAACACTAAACCAGAAATTCCATTTACTAACAACTGAATTAGTACAGATGTTTAATGTCCTATTCGATCCTAATATTCAACTCACAGTCAGAACAAACGCGATGTTTTTAGCACGGAACCAGCCTGGAAGAGTTTTTGTAGTAATACGTCACGGTTTACTATATCAAATGCTTCGTTTAGATCTACACAAATGGAACCAAGAGTTACTTTGGTCCAGACCCTTATACCGGGTGTTTTTTTTTAAACTGAAACTTTCAAATTTTTCGGAAAATACGCACTCTACGAAAAAAATGTACAATATCAAAATTTAATCATTCCGAGGGGGACATACATTAGTGCTAAAATTAGTAACCGGCTTCACCTTCTTGTAGGTGGGACAGAAGGTAACTTTGAAATTAAAATAGGAAGGAACCCGTATTTTTTATTGCAGATTCGGATTCTAGGGCTAAAGTACGTAGAATTTCATAGAAAGATATTTTTCTATTCATGATAGATGGCGCTGTAATAGACAATATTAATTATTTGTTCGATTTCTCCTACTGAGAACATATGTATACGATTCTGCAATATTTTTGCATTAAAATTAACACTCGAAACAAATCTTTTTAAACAAATTGTATTTTTTAAATTTTTAATTACTGAAAAATGACTTGTCAAGAAACTACTATTGTCGTAACCCAGGAACATACCACTAAATTTGCTTTTAAATAAATGATTGTATTTTGTTTTAAAAATATCGATTCAGTTCGAAGATTATTTCGAAATCAAAAAACCAGTTTGCGTTAAGCAAAGTATTTAACTGTACAAGAAAAAATTGAAAAGGTTCTGGTTTATGGAGAAGCTGGCCGTAGTCTTGATAATGCAATCTATACGCTTCACGTTTTCCAGATAGGATTCGGTCACGTGCTTCATTTTACCGGACTATCAAACAATTCACTTCTGATTGAAGTGTTCGACCGAAGAAAAGGACTCGTCGAGCAACAGTTACTGAGGAAAATAATGAAACTGCTGTATTGGCTGCAGTAGCTCATAATGCACATTTAAGTACATGGGAAATAGCTAGCGAATCCTGATTATCCCATAACAGTGTTTGGAAAATTTTAAACCGACCATCAGATCATCCGTATTATGTGTCTTTAGACCAAGATCTTCATGACGTTGATTTCCAAAATCGGGTAACTTTTTGTGGGCACGTGAACAAATACAGCAAAATCCCTATTTTTTCGCTACGTATTGTTCTCCGATGATCTTTTACAAACCATGGAACGGTTAATCGACACAACATGTATTACTGGAGTATTGAAAATCCATATTGGCCAAGTTGAACATCAGGGCCCCCTTGGACTTTCAATGTGTGGTGTGAAATAATTGGCAATCAACTCATTAGCCCCATATTATTGAAGGCAACTTGAATGGTCAAATGCACTGAGACATTTTGGAAAATAAACGGCCAACATTATTTGAAGACTTGAACTTAGAATTGCGATAGAACATGTGGTTTAAACATGATGGTTGTCCAGCACACTATTTGTCGGTAGCACGTGAAGTACGTGATTGTAAATTTAATGGACGCTGGATCGGTAGAGCTGGTCCGGTAAATTGGCTTGGCAGATCACTAGATCTTACTTCGCCAGATTTCTGTTTGTGGGGCTATTTCAAAGATAAAGTTTACCAACAAATACCAACAACACGTGAGAATATGATTGAGCGAATAATAAATGCTTGTGCTGAAATTTCAGCAGACACGCCTCTGAGTTGTGTACATGAATTTGAAATGCAGATTAATAAATTCATTGAAGTCGAAGGCCATCATTTTGAGAACTTAATTTAATTAAAAGATGATGAGGCGAGGCGACTTACGATAATCAAGCAAACCGAAGGGAACATAAAACTACTACGTCCACGTCGTTATTCCAGGGTTACGCTAAAAGTAGTTTATTCACCAGCCAATTAAATTTTTTCAGGTAACAATTTCCTATTTATTCAGATATTTTTAAAACAAAATACATAAAAATCATTTATTTAAAAGCAAATTTAGTCGCATGTTCCTGGGTTACGACAATAGTAGTTTCTTGACAAGTCATTTTTCAGTAATTAAAAATTTAAGAAATACAATTTGTCTAAGACGATTTGTTTTGAGTATTTACATTTAAAACGTGTTAATTTTAACATATGTATATGTTAATATGTTCTCAGTAGGAGAAATCGAACAAAAAATTAATATTGTATATTACAGCGCCATCTATCATGAATCGAAAAAAATGTTTCTAGGAAATTCTACGTACTTAGCCGTAGAATTCCAATCTGCAATAAAAAATACGGGTTCGTTCTTATTTTAATTTCAAAGTTACCCTCTGCCCCACCAACAAGAAGGAGGGTACTAATTTTAGCACTAATGTATGTCCCCCTCGGAATGATTAAATTTTGATATTGTAAATTTTACCGAGTGCTTATTTTCCGACATATTTGAAAGTTTCGGCTTAAAAAACAACCGGTATAAAAAATTAATAAATTCCAAGAAAGCGTTTTCCGTACTTTTAAATTTTCTAAACCCGTGCAGGTTGTTATGTAAAAACTTAGTCTTATTGAAGAAACTGCTAGTTCTGAAATGTGATATTTTCTCGATTATTTTACCAAATTCTGAGAGCAATGAAATTGACCGATAGTTGATAATGTTTTTTATTTCGGAATAACTACAGCTTCTTTTAACTGCAAATTATATCCTCTATATAAAGTGATATTTTCTTAACTAAGAAATTACTAATATAATCACTACTAGAGGACCCAGTCGGTTGAAGGTCCGATATGATGTTTAAAATTTCAAAAGAACCAGTTTCCCAAAAACTACATGATTTTTCTTCGGAATTATTAGAAATAAGATTATAAATAAACTTGATCAGTAGAGTTTGTAGTTTGCTTTAAATAAAGAACAGAATTTACGAAATGATTGAAATAACTCGGATAAATCAAATTTATCTAATACTGGAAAAATTATTATTATCAATCAAATCTTTTTTAGTGTCCCTTATTAAAAATCTCGTTCATTAATTTCCAGCAATCTTTATTATCGCCTTTCAAATAACATAGTAAAACTAACTAACGTAGTAAATGCTACATTTAGGTTACAATATATATGTATAAACTATATAAATCGGTGATCATGGTTCCCAAACCGGGAAATAATCTCATGAATGTGAGGTGAAAGTGTTTAATCTTTTTTGGGTGCGTAACACCTTTTCGAAAAATTACTATTAAAATGACTCCACAAAATTATCGATAAAAAATATTATTTCAAATCATTAATTTGGATTCCGCAATGAATACTCAACTATCGATTAGGTTCACAGTATTGCTAATATGGCACTAGAAGAGAATAAGTATATGTATAACCATTTTTATATATGTGGCCCAAAGTTTATACGACGTGTAGTGAGCTCAGAGGTCGCTAAATACAGGTAATTTTTTTTTAATATTCACAGTCGTATTGTTGCATAGTATTTAGCAAAATCCTATAATAAAAGCTTTTTTATTAGATAATTAATTAGGGTTGCAAATTGTAATATGAGCGACTTAAGCTTATCTTCATCTTTAATAACTTTCATTCTCTTCTTGCAAAGTTTTGAGTTACCTGCACAAATATTATTAAAATTTTCGAACGCCGACTTTTTTTAACTTTTCTTGTCACTAGCAACGTTTAAATATATAATAACATCCAGAATTTGCACTAAATAGACAGTATTTTCAATATCGAATCCCCATTGTTGATTCACAAATGAATGCGCAACCTTTATCGAAAATACTGAACATCAAACATAATTTTATTCAACAAAATAAATGTAATGTACAAATTTATCGAATTCAAATTTTTAAATTGCTCTTAGTTGTTCGCTTAAAAGAGATTGATGATACTTTAAAATATCGCAAGTCATAGTTTATATCAATCATATGTGAATACATAGAATTATATTTGCAAGTTGTCGATAAAATAAAATAAAAAATTCATTGAAGCGCAGCTTTTTTTTTTGTTTATCGTTACGTACTCGAAAAACAATTCATTCGCGAATACAAAATCTATAAAACATAAATTGATTACCTCCTACGTCGACACAACGAGTTTCATGACATTTTTTACGTAATGATTCTTTTCGACACAAAATTTTTGTTTTTTATTCTGTTGACGTTCGCACATAAATCGCGTATGTTTACATTAAATACCAGGCTTGTTTTTTTTTTTTAACTATAATACGAGTATAATGATCTAAATACATAAACATAACCATAAACGTTTATAGAGTGTGTATATTAGTTTATGTGTATATCCAACAAAGTTCAGTTCGTTTTTATCATTCAACTAAGTTCTGTATAAAAATAATGTTATTCAAGTATTTTATGGATTTCATTAGTTTTAATGAAAGCAAATATAAAAAAAGCTTTAAATTTTAACGCTTACAATATTAATGAACTTTTACTTTGTTTTATTTCAAATTGAATTGGTGCTATAAACGTTATGGAAAATGATTTATGCTCATTTTGTATGCAACGAGTAGAAAATAGCATAAAATTAATGTTATGGCACAACTATAATAGAAGTGAAACTAAATTTAAAAATGTTTGATTTATTGTGCAAAACATTTGAGGGCACCAGAGTTTTGTGCACGGCATCATAAAAATACGTGTTAACAAAGTCTTCTTAACTTTGCGAATGCAATTTTCAAAACACACAATGGTCCGCTATAAAGGGCTGATCACTATGATTTTTTTGAGAGATTTATGCTAACAGTAATATTAAAATTTTTAAAAATAGAACAGATAGCCTTTATGGCTATCTGTTAAAATTAGATTAGATCATTAATACTGTAAAATTTATGCCACAAATTTCAAAAACTCACGAAAATTTTTGGGCAAATCAAAAATTTTAAAAAATCCAGAGAAAACATAACCCATCATATAAAATTTGAAACTGTTAGATTTCTGAAAGTTTAAGAACTATGACATCAAAAAAATTAGAAGAAAAAATATAAGGTGTTTTTTAGAGGTTCACAACTTTGAGTTGGCAACACTGCTTTATTTGCAACGTTTGCGAATTGTTGAAATTTTTTATCAACATAATGGTTCTGTTCGTCAAACTTATCGTGCACTTCGTCCATTTTATGGCGTACATAATCGTCCTTCAGAGCGGCTAATTCGAATAACAATAGATCGTTTTCGGACCACGTTTACCCTTAATGATAATGTGCATCCCGTGAGACGCCGAACAGTACGCACTGATGAAGCTATAGCCGCTCTACAGGAAAGCATTGAAGAAGATCCAAATCAATCAATTTGTCGCCGTTCTCAGCAACTGGGGTTGTGTCCTTCCACTTTATGGAGGATTTTACGAACGGATCTGGGCTTAAAAGCTTTCAAGATTCAACTTGTGCGGGAATTAAAGCCAAACGACCATCGTATGCGCCGCCAATTCGGCAAATGGGTTGAAGCACAAATATTGATGTTAAATTTCCTTTCAAAATTTTGTTCTCCGATGAAACCCATTTTTGGTTGAATGGATACGTAAATAAGCAGAATTGTCGGATTTGGAGTGAGAATAATCCACAAGCTTTTGTCGAAACACCATTACATCTACAGAAAATTACTGTTTTGTGCACTCTATGGGCTGGCGGGGTCATTGGTCCACATGTCTTCAAAAACGATGATAGTCAGAATTTTACTGTCAATGGTGAGCGGTATAAGGACATGATTAGACATTTTTTCGTACCTCGATTAGCTGGCATTAATCTTGCTGACATGTGGTTCCAACAGAACGAAGCCACATGCCACACAGTGCGCACTACAATTGATTTACTCAAAGAAACTTTTGATGAAAGAATAATTTCGTGTAATGGTCCAATTAATTGGCCACCAAGATCGTGTGATTTAACCCCATTGGATTATTTTCTTTGGGGTTATGTAAAGTCACTTGACTACGTCGATAAACCAGAGACAATTGAACACCTGGAAATCAACATTCGAAGAGTTAATGGCGAAATACGGCCGCAAATGCTGCGAAAAGTTTGCGAAAATTGGTGTTCCAGATTGCAGCTTGTACGCGGCAGCCGTGGCGGCCACATGGCCGAAATCATATTTAAACTTTAATGCCATAAAATTGTCTACCCAATAAAGCCCGTTTCATTGATATTAAAAATATATTTTTTTGTTTTATTATGACTTAAACTTGTGTAACTCTATAATAGCATACTCAGATTAATAGCAAAATTAGCACTTTTCGATCAGTCAATCATGTAACGCAGATATTACATTAGTCATACATGCAGTGCTAATGCAATTTAAGTTTTATAGTTCTTAAAAGAAAGACACCAATGCCTTTTTAATACGCTTTTATTAGCTTCACCAGTAACTCACAATGTATATGTAAAGGAATCTTGGAAATCGAGTTTAACCAACTTCTAATTATTGGATCATCATAAAATTTACCAGTTGAGTGTAGAGTTGATAACAATACAACATAGTAAATTCCGATATCCTTCTGAATGCAACATGGCGAACGCCGCAACATGGCGAATTACGGTTTCCTTGACAAGCCCCCTGATATGGGTATCAAATAAAAGCTTTCCACGAGTAGCGCACGGTAAGCGTGTTTTTTTAGTAAAAAAAATTTTGATTTTATATACAGAAAAGTTTTAAAAAATGTAATCGCTATTTTATCACAGATCAAAATTAAGATAATTGTTAAACAAAAATGTCTGACATTGAATTTGAAAATTTTTGCAGGGTTTTACGCTTGACTTGCCCAAACATCCTTTAACACGATAAGTTTAATTTTAATTGCATTTTGCATTATCATATTTTTACTAAAGATATTTTAACCATAAATCGGCTCCCTTATTACCACCAGCACGTTTGAGTTATTTTGTTCTAATTTTCGGAAAATTAATTTCGTATTACTGACATATTTAGAATCATATAGAAAATATCGATGGCTAGTTTGTTTATTTTTGACACCGTCCGGGGGTATGGGACCTGTAATTTAGCATTAGATAATGTTGATCTTGTTGCTTTCATAATTCTTGTGCGTTTCTGTCTTAAGTGCACGATCAAAACAAGTTTAAGCAAAAGCGAAAAATCTTCTCTGTTCAACTTTAGATTTTTTCATCTCAATTTTCAGCGGTTAAAATAAATGTTAAGTGTTTGGAAGCAGTGTTATTAATATAATTTTGTATATCTCTGCGGAATTCATCAGAAAGAAGCAAACTGGATTTTTTTTTTGAATTTTACAAGCCACGGATAATAAATATTTGCTAAAGTGTAGCATAATAGTGCTCCACCTTCATTTCATGTACGGCACAGCAAACCGTAACCAACTATCACTATGTTTATGAGGTATACTAGAATTATTTTGCAATTTCGGCAATTTAATATTTTATGTTCTTCTCACCACTCGAGAAATGTGATTGGCGCCAATGCGCTCAATTGAGTACGATAGGTTTTGTTTATCTTTGTCGGTGGGGGTTGGAGGATGGCTTATAATACAGAGGGTTTTGCTCTACATTAAATAATTATAGGTTTTATCGTTTCCCAACGGTAAAGCGTTGGTGTAGTTGTGTGCATGGCGATTGCATGAAGTTGCTGACAAGAGATGCCAGAATGCAGAGCAATTCAATCAATCAATTGTCACCACTCGAGAAATGTGATTTTTTGTAATAGATAAGCCAAATTTATTTTTTGATTTCATTGGCGAGTAAAATATTCCGAGTTGCATCCTTTCCAATTTTCTCTATTTTAGTTTTGGACAGCTTACTGTTTCCTTTAGTATTCTTTTTAGAATATAACTTCGATATTTTTTACCTAACTTTGGACCACAGTAGATCCTTGATCGATTTTAAAAGCAATTTTGTAAATAAGAAGTTCTTGATAGCTTAGGTTCTCATTTTTCGGCATTTCTTTAATAAAACTTATTTTAAATATTTTCTAAGATTGAAGTTGGATCCGGAGTCGAAGTCACAAATTTTATAAATATGTAGTTTGTTTCATACTTTAGTTCAAATGACTGATATTTTGATAGCTTATCTTGATGATTTTTCGAAATTTAATAATTTAAAAAATAAATCTGTATGCATAATGACAGCATAAATTAAAAAACTATCACATACATTTATTGAGTGTCTAAGTCTGATTTATTCAGCAAATTTACAGACTAAAGTTTTTGACAACACACTACAACAATAATAGATGGGAACTGGTGATAATAGAATAAACGTTGTTTATCATCATAAAGTTCGGAAGTAAATAAAATGCTTACAAAAAAATAACCACCAGGCACAACGAACATAACCTAAAATATAATAAGTTTTACCAACCTCACCAGGAAAGTTAAATAGACCTCGCTGGTTAATATAGCGTAAGTGTTGTCGAAGAGTATTTTGTCTAATATACGAGTAGGTTCAATTTTTACATGCATATTTTTCTTTCCTATATTTTTCCGTATTTTGGTTTATGGAATGATACGTAAGGTAATAGGTATAAGATTTAGTTTTAAAGTTTATTTAGAGTTGAGAATGCATGTCTAAAGTGGAGTTAGAGGCACTAAATTACGCCACCTGATTATAAAAAACCTGCTAGAGACTGTTTGTGAACGTGGATACAAAGTTCAGGAGAAATGTTCTCTTGGTTATATACATTTTTTTCTTAGTTATCTTGATACAAGTATAAACTCTGGAGACGTAACAAAAGTGTTGATATATGAGATCTGTTTAAGTAAATGCAGGGGGCTTTACAAAATAATAATATTAAGACTATATCTGTTTAAATTACACTAGCTTTAACTCAAACTTTTAAAATTTTTTATCCGAAATGTTAGTGCTAAATGAAGGGAAAAAACGAAGGGTGCAATTTTAAAACTAATCTAAAGAGTTAAAATAGGCTTTTTAGTCGACCTTAGCCAGTACTTATAAGTACTATTATAAGTACTTATAACGTGGGTGAATCAAAATGTCTTGCAATATCATTTGAAAAAAAGTGTGAGTAAGACAGCAATATTTGGCGACCTAATGTCTTTGAAGATTTATAAATTTGTTACTTTGATAAATTACATTGCGAATCCTTCTAAAAAAAGTTTTGTAGCTCTCCATAAAGTATTAATTTACAACAGACTGTACTTCATAATCACTGGAAAATTTCCGGCGCCGTAGTTGTTTTTTTAAATTAGGAGACAAAAAGAAGTCATTAGTTGCCAAGTCTGAACTTTACGATGGATGCGGAATTTCTGTGAAGCCGCAGTCTTTTAATGCAGTTTCAGTAACATTAGCCTTGTGAACTGGTGCTTTGTCGTGGAGAAGTGGGTTTTTTTTTGATCGTTCTAACATTCTCGGCTGTTTTTCCCGGATCGCTTTTTTCAATTTTCACAAAATCTTTGCTAAAAAGTAAACTGTTTGTAACTACTCTCGCTATTTGTAATGAGCAGCTACGCTTAGTTTCATCGCTGGGTGAGTATGTGGTGTATTTAACTGTACAAGAGAGACTTGAAATGGTTTTGGTTTAAGCAGCAGCTAGTACGAGTCTTGTTAATGTTACCACTTTTTTGTCAGCGTTCTTCTTTAAAAACCGTTGCGTAACAGTCACGAAAGCAGGTAATTAAAGTGCTGTATTGGCACAAAACCTTATAATAGTACACGAAAAATAGAACGCGATTCCTGAATTGACTCAGACCAGTGTTTAGAAAATTTTATAACGTCATAAGTATCCACGTATCATAATTAATCAAAGGGCGTTTAAACAAATACAACAAAACCCGAGTTTTTCGTTACGTATTTTTCTCCAACAAGTCGTATTTAATAAACCACAGAACGGTTAATCGACGCAACAAGCAGTACTGAAGTGTTGAAAATTCGCACTGGATTTTTCAAGTAGATTATCAAAGACCTTAGACTGTCAATGTGTGGCCTAGAATAATTGGCAAAAGAAATACTTAATCGTGATTTCTATAGGCATCATATTCTGACGTATTGTTGATTTATTGTAAAATTTGTCTGTGAGATCAAAGTAAGATCGGTATCGAAAGCTTGTGCCGAAATTTAAGCAGAAACAGTTCTCAGTTCTGTACAATCATTGCTGTTGAAGTGCGGATAAATAAATGCATTGAAATAAATGTATCGAACCTCATCATTGTGAGTAATTTCTTTAGTTAAAAGATAATAGGACGATGGGACAAGAGGATGCATGTCTTAGTAGAAAGAAACGAAACAATTAAATTTTGTCGATTACATCGCCATCTATCATTCACCGAAAAAAAAAGTGACAAACCAATATTATGAACTTTTAGCCTTAGAATTCGAACCTTCAATATAACTAGAGGTTTTCATTTAAAATTTCCTAAGGAGACTAATTTTAACATTAAACATTAGAACATAATGTAGATATTTCTCCCGAATGTTAAACTTTATATCGAAGAGTGCTTATTTTGTGATAAATTTAAAAGTTTCAGGTTTAAAAAATAATCTGGTAAAACTGCAGTATATGGAAAGAATTTATTTCCTATAAAAGGCATACTACAAAATAAATATTTGAAAATATTTCAAGTTCTATAAAATTTTCATTTTAATTTAATTTTCTTACTTCTATAAAGGAAAACTAGAATCGATCGATAGGTCTCTTACTATAAAGCTACGGGATTAGTTATTAAAATTTTTCAGCACTAGACAGTAAAGAACTGAGAAACGGGGAAAACTGTACCAATTCAATTCAAATCGGATACTTAATTCAGTTGATTGTAGATTCCACTGAAATGTGTCACATCCGAAAAAGTTTTTACATGCTTGATGATAATATTACAGAATAACAACAAAACCATTTGACGTAGCAAAAACTCGATGAAATTGTTACATTATAAATGTTATGTATAATTAATTTGTAATTTAACCAATATTTGTCTCTGAAATTTGTTTCAACCTATTTCTAATTTGATTTTTAATTTTACCGTCTATTAGAAAAGTCAAATTTCAATCAATGTCAATCCATAATTATATAGAACAATACATTAAACAATTTTCAAAATTGAAATTTTTTTCACGATTATTTAATTTGAATGTTGGCCTGGCAACTTCAACTTAGTTTTTACAAAAAGTTAATAAATGTAAAGGGAATAAGGGATAATACACCTAATAAAGGTAAATGTGTCTAGGGTAAAGGTTATAGTTCAAAAATATCACGATACAATTTTAGAAAACATCAACAGCTAAATATCTAACTATTACAATTCCTTACTGTTACCAAGAATCATAAAATTAATAAACTTCAAAGCTTTGAAAAAATTAACTTTCAACATACGTAAATACCTTCTGTTATTGCTGACATAGCCTTAAAAACTTACAAAGTTTAAAATTAAGCGATACAGGCAAAATATCAAAGCAAAATGAAAACGTATATAAATCAATACTAAAGTGTGGAAATTTTTCACTCATATATGTGCAACAACAATAAAACGTTGACTAATCATTTTCTTATACGGCAATTTAAAAATGAGTATATGCATGCGATATATAGCACAAAAATTAAGTTACATTAAAAAGCAAAAACTTTTATCATTTAAGTTCGACAAAAGTTTATGGTTTGGTTTTGTTTGTATAATATGTGAATAAAAATATAGGATTTTTCTTTTTAAACAAATTAAAAACTTTTAAGCTCCTGAGGATCATAAATTGCTTTATTTGAACAAAACACAGATAAAAAGTGTCATTACGTCTTGTAATCGAGTATGGTTTGCTAGTTGTATTTTTTGATTATTTTGGTAACCCTTTATATTCTACATAAACAAAATTGGCCTTTTCGTTGAAGTCTCCGATTTAATAATGAAAAACACTTTCGTTCATGTGGCTCCCTTTGCTTATCTTACAAAAAACTATTGTGAGTCCAGTTTTCTAGAACTTTATCGATAATTTAAGCGCTTATCTAGCAAATAATAGTCGCAAAGTAATGTTTTAAATCTGAAATGGTCTCTGGATTATCCGCATAATATCTATAATTCTTAACGGAACCCCATAGAAACAAGGAAATGGCGTCAAACCGCAACTCCGATCAGGCCAATCAACATCTCTAAAACGGCTTATTATTTGGTTGCCAAATTTGTTACGCAAGAGATCGATTGTCTGTGGGCTTGTATGGTGTGTAGCACATTATAGAAAAATGGTTAAAAATGGCTTCTCTACGATAACAACGCCCGAGTCATCTAGCATATAATCTAGCGATCTTTGTGCAGTACTGTTTTCAGGCTGGTACGTTTGGCCAGTTTAAGATGGCTAGCGATCGGCGTCGTGTTAAGGAAACCGATGAATTTGGTCCTACACTATGGGTCACGGCCGCATTATTCTCGGGCGTGCGCACTGTCCGAGCTTGGGGACCACTTTTGTTATCCAATGGCATGCCCTTTCTCACGAACTTTATTCGCCAATTTCACTATAGCGGTTCCGCTTGGCTCTATTTCAGGACCAATATTTCTTTTTTAAAATTCACACGTTTTTGGCTACACAACAATTAGTTTATAAATAAGTTTTGAATATTATGAAACGTTTGAAAACATGATTGTTTCGTGCCGCGAATCATCAGGTTGAGGGGCTGTCCACGTTTCAAACTTTGTTATAGTAAAAGTATTGCCATAGCCTTGATTTAAAAAGAAACCTTTATATGGCCTAATCTTTACAACAAGGTATATATAAAAAAATTGAAATTAAAAAAATCTATCTATTGCCCTAAAATATATAGTCGCTTAAACCGATTCTGGATTTCCTAAGTAATAACAAAAGACAAAAAAAAAGGAATTTTACAGGAGTTTCGATTTTTTGTAAAATATTTATCTAGGCTTTAGTAGGAATATTTTTCCTATTTAATGCAGTTTTTACAATTATTTTTCCATACCAATTTGACAGTTAAACAAGTCCCTATAGAACTTCCTAACTCAATGTGACGAGCTTAATCATTTATTTAAATTTGTAAGCTGAGTGTGGAGCACATCGTATATAAATACAAACCAATTTTGGCAGCAAGATTTAATTTCTTTTTTATGCATTATCTACCATGTTTCCATGGATTGAGTTAGTTTAAGTTTTGTCCAGTTAGTTAAATGGCGGTGCTAGCCCATATCATTTAGAATTTAAAAACAGGCTTCGGCGATGGGTATGGTTATATGTTTTGATTGCGAAAATTTTATCGCTTACACTTAACATTTTTTAAGCGTATCGGATAGAAAAACATATATAACCATTGGTGGAAGAATGGTGAACGGTGCTTTAAAATGCAACTCAAAAACTGGATACGAAACCCGATAGAAGAAACAAAGTTGGCGGTAATCCATTTTCATACTTTTCGTTCATTTATTCCGATATTTTTATTTAATTATTTTGATGTTAGCCAGGGACAAATTTAATATTTAAGTTCCCTTGCCCTCATCAAAGTAACTTTTGAAGTACGCTCTTGCACCCTTATCTGTAATATTTTTTTATTTCTTCAAGCACATAATTTATTTCCGCGAGTATATTAGTTATTTGATAGGTTCTGCATTCGAAAGTTCCTTCGAAAAGAAACCAAGCGGCTCTCAATCCCCATTATTACATTGTTGCAACGCCTCTACAGCAGTGCTAGAGGCGTCGGTTGTGACACTAAGTTTAGCGTCATAAATTGACATTCGTCTGGCCAGAAGAAGTTCTTCGGCATTTTGGGCTTCTTTAGTAAAGTTGCCAAATGGGTGTGGATAGGGGCTAAGATATCCGCTATCCTAGGCATGAACCTGTAGTAGTAATTTATCATGCAGATAAATTGCCGTATATGCCTGATTGTTTGTGGAGCTGGAAATTGCCAAATGGCGCTAATTCTTTCAGTGGAAGGCAGAATACCATTCGGTGTAACCTTGTGACTGAGGAAGTCGAGGTAGTTAGTGCCGAAAACGCATTTCGCACTGTTGTTGCTCACCTTGTATTCATAAAGTTTCTGAAACAGTGTTTCCAGGTGAAACATGTTTCTCCGAAGTTGAGGCTACAAGTATGTCGTCGATGTAGACAAATACAAAGTCGAGATCCTTGACGATCTGGAATACGCCTGGGATAAGATGATAAGCTCGGGCCAAGTAAATCTTCGAGAATATCTTGCAACCTTCTAGGTGCATGGAGAAGTTCTGAATGTGGGGAATAGGGTAACGCTCAGGTACCGTTACCTGCGGTACTCCCCACATGGTCTCCAGTCTTGGTTATTCTTGTTGACCAAGTGAAGTGGACATGATACTGGTGATGCCAATGGCCAACATATTCCCAGTTAAATCATGTGTTGGAATTCCATTGTGGCCGCTTTGTGTCGGATCGGATCCAATCTTCTTGGTCTGGACACCGGTAGATGTCCTGTAGTCACTATGCGGTGTACTACATTGTGCTTAACGGGCGAGTTGTAATTCGACGGAGCTGTTAAAGAAGGAAACTTTTTTAATAGCTTGCCGTACCCGTTGTCAATCAGAAAGTTCCTGGGCGAAGGTGTGTTCGCTAGTGTCTGTGACACATTGATCGACAGTTGCGTGACTGGATCAATCAGCCTCCAATTCTTAAGGTCGACTAGTAAGCCTTCTTAGAAAGTCGGCACCAATGATAGGGCGATTCATGTTAGCGACCGTGAATGCATGCGGAAAGTTCCGTCTTAGACCAATATCTTCGACCAATTGTTCTGATAGTCCTTTATAAATAGGCGGCTAGTGTAATTCGGTCTATGGTCAGCCACGCCAACCGATAGACCTACTAGTTTGGGAAATTGTTATTTCTCAAAATCATCTTTTTATCAGGGTTGTTTTTACCTGTTGTACACGGTTGTTTTTACTTGTGGATTTGGGAAATCACACGGTGACATACAATTTTCGGCTTTGTTTCCGAATTTTGTATGGTAACTTTTTACTAAGCACAAACGTTTCATTTAGTGCATTTTATTAGCGCATTAGCACTGGAATAAGAATTAAAATCTTTAAAATATTTAACTTTTTTCTAAATTTTTAAAATTTCATTTTACAAAAATTTAGTCGAATGTAAGGCACAAAAGGCTTTTGTCCTAGTGACATCTGTTGGCAAATTGTTTGAACTTAATATACCGAAAAGTCTTCTGAGGCACACAGCATTAGGCCAATATAAATTATTAATTTCGTTGTTTTAAATGTTAATTAATTTCGTTGTTTTAATTTTTATTTAATTTTTTAAAACATGATCTATTCTTTCGGAAAACATGATCTATTCTTCTTAAACCAGTCGAAAAGTTTGAACGAAAAGAATAAACTTGCTGTCCTCCTATTGAGCATTATTTTTGTGTTAAGCGAGACCTAATTTTTTATATTTTAATTTTATCAAGATTCGCATGATGACAATATAGTCTAATTATAATTTTTCATATCTAGAATTAACTTTTTTAAAAATTGAACGGTTAAAAATCTATTAAATTCCTTTTATTTTGTACTTTTATTACATTTCGATTTGAAATCTAAGTCACATAATCGTACTACAGTACCAAATCATTGTACAAAATAAATATTTGATTCATATTTGATAAAATATTTGATGTGCAAATATAATTCTAAGAAATTTTATTGGATTCCATAATGATCACACGAACTATATATACATGATAGATGAATCATAAATTCTAAGATTTGATTGAGTTCATTCCACGCTCAATTTCGATCATTGAAAATTTTTATGACCAGCACACTATATAGTTAAAATTTATTAAAATTTTCGTTTAAATAAATTACTCAAGATTAATTGAAATAAATAGAAACATCTTACATGAATTAATTTTTTTGTTCGTATAATATTATGTCTTCTTCTTCATCTTTATACATATGACTATAATTTAAAAGTCATTATTATATAAATGTACTATGTGCACATATATTCGGTTTGTTTATTATTATAGTTTTGGATTATAATGAATAACAATAAATATAATTAAAATTCTATAAGGTTTATGGTATCTTAAACTAATAACGAAACTATTTTAAGAAAATTATGGATAAAAAAAAATGACGACGTATACACGTAATATAGCAGTTTAATATTTGTTGGAAACATAATTATTTGTTTTATGTTTGGGGTTTTAGTGCCATAGCACCAGGTAAATATTTGATATTTATAGTGTCTCGAACTCTATATAGTTTAAGCGGTATGACGTGTATTAATAAGCTATAGAGGCAATTATCGTAATCATTTGTTTTTAATGACATTTTTAATAATATTGGGTCAACATATGAAACCTACCGCAAGCAGTTGTGCGCGGTTGTTGGATCAGGAGGTAGCGGTTAAAAAAATTGTAAATGTGATATGCTTAAGCTCTAGAACAGAAAGCATAGAAAAGAAAAGATAAAAAGGAAACAAGACCTTCCTTTAGAAATTGGAGTAGAGTCAGAGTCAGATATCCACAACGTTAATTTTTCATTTCATCACTAAACGCATATCATTTTGTTTTAACTGGTGTCTCGTTTTAGGACACAAGTTCTGTAAAGAAACCACTGACATAATACCTATTACAGAGCTTATGTATGATTTTCAACATGGATTTTATAAAAAATTGCTCTTCAGACGATCTTATTCCTTATTTACCTTACTGTTGTAATTTTACTTGTTATTTACCTTACGTCAAAAGGTAGGCAGACCCCATTTGAATCTTAAGAGAATTTAAATGATTTTATTTTGACTTGCATTTAGAAGGTTATTGAAAGGGGTAAAATTAATAGGGTTGAATTCAATCTACAAAATATTCCAAGATTAATTTGTTTTCACGGATTAAATATAATCATGTCACGCAACCTGCTGTGATCAGATATTTTAAGTGACCTTTCTGTGTTAGTACTTTTATAGGTCTTACTATCATCCTGATGAAAACTAAGCGAAGTTTTGATATCGAACTATGCGGAATTTTCACACAATGGTGTGATGTGATATTTACCACATTACAAGGTGACAGAAAGGGGTTTCAAGTAGTCCATCGAATGGTATACTCACTAATGAAATTTTTGTGTTGTTGAAGCAATTATTTAATAATTGATATTGTTGAAGTTCAAATGCAGTGTATGTTTCCTTAATTATTGATATTATTGATATGGCCAACGACGTGCTTTTAAAACAATGTTGTATGTAAGCTTTGATTTGGCTGTGTAGGACATAATTTAAAGCGGATGCTATTTACATTTTTGAACTTTTGATATTTAAATTTTTCTTAAGCAGTCGAGTTAATGTATGAATCAATATGGATAGTGGATACTTATTGAATTAATTTATAAAAAATGTCCAATATTTATGTTCTCATGAGATCTAAGTTAATTCGATTTTTGACAATTTCACTATATTTTTCAGTAGATGTTACGTCACGTAGTTTTTTTTATGTTACGGATACATGATAAGTTACATAAATAATAATCCACAAATAATTTCTTTGTAAATCTACATTTCTTTGGTAAATCATAAGTAGAATATCATTAAAATGTCCACCCCACATTAATTTTTCGACTTGTTTTCAATTATTTCCAGCACCATCTTCGAAGAAATATAACCCAATGATTCCATTTGCCCAAAATGTACACTAAACAGTAACTTTTTTGGGAGTAGACATCTTTTCTGAATATCACGAGGATTTTCATTACCCATGAAATGAGCTGCATCGCTAAACAAAATTTTGCTTGGAAGTAATGGATTTGTCGTTAGTTGTTCAATATAATCGAACTAGCGAAAATACGACGGTGTCTAGGTTTATGTCTTTCAATTCCTGGGTTAAAGGAATTTTATAGTGTAAAAGCCATAAGATATGCCCAATTCTTGCGAACGACATGAAATTTATGTTGTCGGATCATTTTTAACATAGAAGCGGTACTTTTATTTATGCGTAATATTAATGGTCTTCAGGAGGAGAAACAAAGTTGCACAACACTTTCAACAAAAGCGTTTAAATGGCTCTTTCGGTCAAAATAGTTTCTACTTGAACAGGTACTGTTAGAAGAAACAACAGTAGTTACTAGAATTTACCATGAATAGTTCGCTTCCTCATATGTCAAATCTATTCAAATTTTATTCTTAGAAATCAAAATGTAAGGTCATCGACTTTAATTGATTTATTCCATCTGATTTACCATTTGGGTAAATTTTCTTTTCGGGCAAACTTGCTTGTTATGGCTATTAGATAATTTTCACGTTCTGCATACTATTTTGAGCGATCTTTAGACAAGTGGTCCACATAAATCATTGGTTTTATTGGTAAACCGTCAAGAACATACAAACAACTCTTAAAGCTATAAATGGAAATCAATTTGGCAAAACGCCGTCTTTATGTCGTTGGCCCATACGGGAGATTCATATAATAGAAACAACAAAACCTGCAATGGCAGTCTTCGTTTTCGTCTTGGTCAACTTAGCTTCGGCATTATTTTGGAAAGTGAATTGCTTCTCATTTTCCACTTATTGAAACACCAAACAGCTCATACATAATGCGAATATAGGAATCAAAGTGACCCTGTTGGAAAGAAGGCTTATTAGAAAGTACAGTTTTGGTTCAAAAACCTCCACATAACTGGTTAGCTTGACATCACCTAATGCACAAATCAATTATTAAAATTATAGTGCAGTAAATCTCTAATATCAAAACCATTTGTCAGCATCGCAGCCACTCGTTTTAGTTTTTGAAGTTCGAAACAAAATAGATTAGATTAGCCTTTATGTAAGTTTTAATAGGAGTCCAGCAACACAAAACTATGGTGATGCCTTTAACAAGGATATCTAGCTTGTCAGAAGAAAACTTTGTAAATCAAAATTATGTTGTCACTGTGTTACTATAACTATATGATCGCTTAGATATCTGTTACTGGATCGAATCGTAGGTTTCTAAACTTTACACTTACAAGTCAGCTTTTCTCCCATTGTTTTACAGTAACATTTTACTATTTTGACAAGTCATCTTTCTTAATTCAAATTGTGTATGGCTGTAGTTAAAAGATTAGGGCATATCAAATACATCTTCTAGCTTAAAAATTTGTAAACTATTTGGTTTCGCTTTGAAACATAACTATTTGAATTAGTTTTCATAATAATTTCATTTCTTGTTTACAGACCTAAGATTCTAGCATTTATAATGCCCATAATTGTAATGGTAATGATATAAACGTTATCACGTGGAGATTCTCAGCTTCAGTGAAGTCAGATAGTAAAAAAAGGTGATACTAATACGAGCAATCATAGTTAAATAATATTCTCTGGTAGAGCCGAAATACATGAACAAGGATGTTCACAATAACAACTAATAAAGCGATGGAATAGATGGAAGAGATGGAATAGAAGCCTATAAGCAGCAAAACAATAGATGCAAGGTTCTATTCGAAAATAAAAAACGATACTAGCATACAGTGCTTAGTTCAACCGAAGATGCAGATGAAACATAAGATTGCAGATTTCAATGCGGAATTTGTGTGTAAGAAAGGTCAAAGTCTTTAAAACTAATGTAGCACAGCTGAAGGGATGGAAATAATATTTTGAATAACACGTCACCAACAGCTGCGAAAATTGCTGGTCATTAATCAATAACGAATCCTGCAACACCCATCCAACAACGGAACGGGAAGTTAAAAGTGTCATATAGAAAGAAGGAGTTGCACTTAGCATGGTACATATAACATCTGGAAAAAATAAGTCACTCACCTCATGACCAACATACAATTGTTCGACTCGTGTGTAAAACTAATATTGCTGTATGGCTGTGAGACATGGATAATAAAGAAAACCATCACTAACAAAACCATCAAGTATACTAACAAGGATGTCCTTGGACTGAAACCCGCAGGGCAAGATAAAAAACGAAAGACCAGCAATGACTTGGAGAAAAATGTAAAATGGTACAACCTAGTAGACTCCCTATGGTCTTAAAATAGGAGATACGGAAATATTAGGATTTAGGAAAATTAGGCTATAACTAGTTTACTTTTAAATTTTTTTTATTCATGCCATCTTTGCTGGGGTCGAATTATGACATAAACATCACATAAATTGTTATGTACATAAGTGCATAAGTTCTTGTGAGCGAGATTGCCGAATTTCGTTATGGGAATTATTATCAATTTTGACTATCGTCGTCAACGATTTCGTTCATCGGGTTTTTACGGTCTCTCTAGTTAGAATTGAGATTGCAAATTGTGTTTCGAAAAAAGTGATAACTTGTTTTGGTTTCACCATAAATGGATTTCAGTGATTCGGAATAGTGGCTGAAATTCCGGAATGTTGTTACTTTGCGACGTTTGGGCTATGGATTCACCTTCATCTTCATCACATTTACATTCGTCCCCGCTGCGATTCGAACCCGGTACCTCCCGAACCATACTCCTCAGATTTAATAACTGCCACAATTGCTCGGTTCCTTTTAATTTGTTCATTTTCAATTAAATATCAGGATGGTGGTTTAGCTAATTCCAAATATTCTATGTATGGTTTTTCACATAAAAGTATTTTTTACTAAACCAAAAACTATGTAGTTGTAAGTAACTATGTGGTCAATGTATACAAGTGGTAAACTTTGCAGGTTTTACTGTATATTTATTTAATTAATGTGACATGTCTTAAGCCAAGTGTCGACTATAGAGTTTTTTCGGTAGAGCGTAGAGTGTAGAGGGTAGAGTCTCTACAAGCAGTGTGTACACTATAGAGCGTCTCTACGACTCTACCGCTTTCCGTACAGTAGCCGTAGAGAAATTTTAAGTAGAGTGCTACCATGCGCTCTACAGGCTGTATACACTGTAGACCTTTTTTTCAGACATTTTATTTTCAGTTTTTCGTTTGTCAATATAAAAAAAAAATCAAATTAAAATGAGTTTTTGCCAAAAACATGCTGCTAGTACCATTATTTTTTTACTTGAAGAAGAAAACATAAAAAAAAGAATGTGTGGAAGCGCAAGTGGATGGCGAAAAGGAAGCAAAACGCCGGATTTTATCATGGACCAATGAATGAAATTAAGGAAAATGTTACAAACGCCTATGATAATTTTCTACGTATGTCATATAGTAATTTCCATATGTTACTGCAACTGGTTATTCCGATCATTCAAAAGAAAATACGCACTAACGAAAATCTTCAGACAAAATATTGCTTTGCCAAATTAATCGAATGAGGTCGAAAAGATAATTTTACAAAATATTCCCTTCGAATATCAAGTGCTCAAGTGAAATTAGTGATGCAAGAATATTCAGGAATTTTGAATTGAATTACGAACAGTACCCTGGCCTGCAATTATACGTGATACATCTGCAATAGAAATTTCGATTCGTAGGCGACTCCTTCCTCAATTAGAGATGTCCGCTAAAACCTAATTTAAAGAGAACTGCTAAAAAAGGAACCATTGTTTGACAACATTTAAAGACAACAGACTGTGCCTTTTATCAGTAGTTGTAAGGGGCCCAAAGAAATTCACACTTGAAAGTAGTAGTTGTGAGCGGAACAAAGCTATTAAAGCCTGGAATTCAACTAAGATAACGTGTATCCTAATCAGACTAGGATTTCGTGATGTGAGTCTTTTTTGATAAAAAAAGTATAGCCCAAAAGTTCACCCGTAATTTACCACAATTTCAAGATTAAAACTTTTAGTGAATCCCTTTTTAACATTTTCTTTCTTTAAAATCTATTCCAGCCGAAGAAGAATAGGTATAGGTATAGGGATAGGGATAGGGATAGGGATAGGTATAGGTATATGTATAGGTATAGGAGGTATAAGATATAGGTGTGTTTTGAAAAAATTCAATTGGTACCCAACCACAATATTTTAAACCTTTCAACAATATTGAAAGCGAATCACCATCGAAATGCAAATAGAAATGTCATTAAATATTTAATTGTCAATGCACACATGCGTTCGAAAGAAATGACCAATTTAATTTTAAATTACGTGAACCTATATATTTACTTTCTCTGCTGTAGAGCAAAACATTTTATCAAACATGCTAGATAGAGTGTAGACCTAATGTAGAGCTCTACAAAACCTAAAAGAATAGCGAGTACACTGTAGAGTTTTTAACGCAGTAGAAGTCTCACGTAGAGTGCGTGTAGAGCTCTACAGGGTGTATACATTACTCTACGCGAGAGTTTTCTCTATCTCTACGTAAAAAACTCTATAGTGGATACGCGGCTTTACGATAACATTTACTTGTTGCGAATTGTTATGTCTTTTTTAAATTGTCAGCCGTTGTTATCTGGCCGTTATCTTTACATTGGTTATTTAGTGAAGTTATAATTTTAAATGAATTTTTTTTTGGCCAATGGTAGAATAAGAGTTACCAAAATATATCTACTCTTACTATACCTGCTCACATAAGAATTTCCGCATCATATCTACAAGTTAACAGAACTTTCTTAGATCATGCTATTATGACCCATACCATCAAGAATAAAATTACAAATCTACTGTAGCGAAATTTATAAATCTCCTTTACTGAATTGTTTGAAATTTTTTAAATTAATTCATTCATTGACTGCAAAACTAAGTTAAAAATAACTCAAATATGCCATTCGTGTAAACAAGAAAACATTTACTTAGATTTTTTTATTAATATTTCACCTAACCGTTGATGCTAATTTAGTTAGCACTTTCATTTAATAAAAAATAATTATATAAAAAAAAAAAATTTTTTTTAATCAATGAATTAGTCAAAAGATAAGATTAAGATTTGGTAGGTTTTTGGTTTTAACTCATAAAAATAAATTATTGTGCGTGTGGGTGGCTTAGCGACCCAAATTTTGAAATATTATTTTTAATAAGACGAACTGTACACATTTCATGGTAATTAACTAGCCATCCACTATTATGCAAACTTTATTTTAAGGTGGATTATAATTTATATGTAAACCACGCGCAATAGTTTTCACTTTTTATTGTATATTGCGATTCACATGCGAATTTATCGTAGGTTGATTTGATTATCTAAAAACAAACGACCGTATGTGTTAAAATTTAGTGTTATCGGAATTTACAAAATAAATTCCATTGCTACTCGTATTTAGCAAACACATACATATAAGTTTGAATTTATATATATATATTGCAAACAATCAACAAAGAACGTGTTATCTTGTTTATCTTCTAAATTATTATAATTTTGCGCGCGATTTAAATCCCCTGACCCCATAATCTCCGAGTAAGATAAGAAATCAACAACATAAACTAAAATAAATATAACTGATAATTGGTAGGAGTTCAACATTATTTCCACTTTATGTTTGCAGATGGATAACAACGAATGATTGGATGTTCAAACGTCAAAATATATTAATATTACCGATAACTATATTAAATATTGAACTGTGCATTGAATTGAAACAAATTGGAATATAATTGAATCGATTTTTGTTTGCTTCAACTATATGGAATTATTGTTATAAATGTATTTCCGCCAACCGGAAATTAAAACGTTGCCAATAATCTAAAACATTTTTTTTATATTTAGACGAGAAATGAAATGGGTTAATAATAATGGAAAGAATGTTTTGAGAAAATCATGTTCATGTTCATCAAAAGAATGGTTTTTATTTTATTTCTTGTTTAAAGTGGGGTGACATAATTGTGCTAAAAATACTAAGGTGTCTTGCCGGAAGGGTATGTTAAGATATCGTAATTGGTTTGTATTTGATTTCTTTGCTTCAGTTTAAGCATTAAATCCAATATAGCTTACTAGATATTTATACTATAATATGTTAGATAAAGCTGACCTTGCTAGGATAACCGCCAAGCAAATTTATTTAGCGTAGACGCTACGACGCGAAATAGCATAAATGGTGAAAGGTTGCAGTGTTAAGACTATAACAAATCAGCAATGAGAATGTTTTCGTAACTCATTGAAAGAACTCACCGGGCTGCATTAAACTTCTGACCTAGGTCTATTGCAATTCGTGACCTCTGTTTCTATGTGTAAATAACTCAAAGTTCAACAAGCGTCAAATTCGTGCCCAATACAGGAAGTGAATGTTTTCAAATACAGACTGCGGAGATGTGCATAGAGAATCCATCATACGAATAATTTATACTGACCATTTAGAAGCTAAAAAGAACCCATTTCCCAGGGGTTGATTATTTTAACTAGCTTTTATATTCTTCATAACTAGCGTTCCACTTTGTGGAACTATCTTTTTGATCTTATTAGATTACTATCGGAATTACTGTCTTACATAGTTTTGTAGTGAATTACTCCTCGGACGGAAAACATTAAAGGACAATTTCGTAAGAATCAGTCAGGCACTACTGATCAAATTCTTCTCACTGAGGATAATTCTTTCTAAATATTACGAAACACCCCGTGATAAGTATACATCAAGTGTTCTTGGATTTACAGAAGCCTATGACTCAAACTATCGGGATAGCTTATGTTTTTCTTTGCGATTCCTAAGTATTCCTGACAAATATGTGCTGTGTCAAAGTTGAGCATAACCTATCAAGAATTTTGGCAAATAGCTTTAGTGGACGGTAAGTAGAGGCTCTTTCCCCGATACTCGTTAATATCATGTTAGAATTTATCTTTCGAAAAAGCGAAGCATCTCCAGGACAACATCTTGTACCATCAGTCCAACTAGGACCTGGTATATACAGATGATATCAGTGTATTTGGACTAAACGACAACGGTGTTAAAATAACTACTGGATCTATTTGAAAGATTTTCAGCTTCCGTTGGTCTTAAAATCAATGAGTCTTAAACATAATATATGATCATAGGTTTTAGAGACTAAGACACAATGAATTTTAGTAGTGGTGATCACACTTTTAAAAAAGTGACTAGTTTCTGATGCCGCGGATCCCTTATCAGAATAGTTCTGTGAAAGTGGTATAGGACTCGCGTCTTGTCGCTAGCAACCATGATTTATATACTTTATATCCACTTCTAAAGTCAAAATACCTTGCAAATGCCGACAAGCTGAAGCTGTGCAAAGTGTTGATCAAACATATGGTCATTTATAGGCGTGATAGTTGGACCCTGACGGATGAAAGAAGAATTTGATGAACATTTCTGATGGTTTTCATCAAGTTAAAGGAGAAAAAGTACATTACCTCGTTCGCGTTTCTAAACGGTTGGTGCAGCGACCTCAGAGAGGGGAGCCGCCACTTGACAGGCGCTGAGGTCATTCTCAGCGACGATGGCACCTTGGAGTAGAGAACGACTTATCTTCTTTGGGTTGCCTAGAACAATGAACATGCTCGAGCTTAAATCCTTTAAAGCCAGACTGTTGATCAGGTACGGGCTAAAAATGGCCAGTAAACCAGTTTATTATTATTATTTTAGATAAGGAGGTACCGAAAATTAACGTGTATTTCTCGAATCGCTAAATCGACTTTTAGAATATAATTTTAAACTTTGAATTGAGCATTTAATTTAAGTAAAGACTCTAACTGTTTTATTTTGTGACCCTGGTGGATGATTGAGTACTCACCTTTAGCGATCAAATTGAGTGCTCAAAAAAGAATTTTTTTAAACTCAATTTACCCGAAAATTTGTGTAAAAATATGTTACACTCGATTTTTTGAAAATATACTTTGCAGGGCTGCTATCTTTATGAAAGAATTAAATTTTTTATCAAAAGCAAATTTCATCAACTACCCAAGCATCCTTACGATGTTTTGAAGTATTTATTTTTTATTTTCCAGTTGATCGAATTGCGCGTGTAAGAAGCATTTTATTCTGTAAGCGCTTCATAAGCTTCTAAATCAGCAAGCTATCATATATTGGCAGTGCGTTTACCAAACCTTTTTTTTAACAGATCGGACGACATTTAATCATTTTCATCTGTATTTTCTATTTAACACCTTAATGTAACGTTAATATAGTTGAAATGGGACTGGGTGTTAAAGTTATAATGCGGTGTTTCGTATTTCACAACTCACTGAGTCTATAATTTAGAAAATTATATTATTCAACAAGTGAAGTGTGTACTAAAGAGAGAACTAATTTAGGTATCTCGCCAATTTTGGAATATAAATAACTCTTGAAAAACTACAATTGATACAATGTTTCCAAAACCATAATATATTGCAGTAAAGAACACAACAAGTTGTAAATTGCAAAGTCTAATTGCATTCGAAAGACTAAAATCAAGGATGACATCGGATAAAAAATCCTATACTTTATTTACATCCGTTTACTTTTTATCCAAGTGAAAGGTTTATCATCAAAGCCAAACATGCACCAGAAAAAGGTTGTACTTCATTGTTTGTAGAACCCCAAAATCAGTTCGATAACCACTAATCACTTTTTGGTAGAACCACCAAGTGGGACAAACGATATCATATATTGTAAGGGTTACGACTTCCATACCATAAATTATTAGTAAAAGTGCATCCAGCGCGATAACATTTGAAATTGCAATAAAAGTGGTAAGAATGGTTGAGTAAAGCAAGTTTATATCTAACTTACCGTAAATAAACCGGGTGAGTCATTTAAATTGATACATTTTAAAGAAAATTTGTTTCATTAAAACTTAATCATTGTTGCAGTTAAAACTATTTTAAGGGTCTTCATTTCATTAAAATGGACATAATTTTGGTTAAAACATGTTCTCAAGTGTTACCAGAAACAAAAAAAAATTAATTTGTTATGTTTTGGGTTGGATTTACACGCTGTGGGGAAGAAAGCTTCAACTAAAATTTATCGCTGTAAAATTTTTCAAGTAGTTCCTGTACTTAAGAGTATTTCCAACTAATGATTAGACCTTACAATATTCTGCTCCTTCGACTTACAACGCGACCAACCACACACGATTTCTATATTTTATTTTTAATTGTATGTTGACCCTTTTAAAATAACTCGAAGGCGGGTGTTTTTCAGAATGGCTTTAAGTATCAAACATACTTTTTGACAAGCTCTCGGCATATTAGTTATATTTGAAAATATGCGATTACAACGTCCAGACACAATAAGTATTCAGGTGTAAAATCATCTCTTAAAAAACGCGGTAAGAACGAACTACAGTTTGTATCAGGTCGATACGCGAGCTAAGATAAATTTTGCATACTAATTTGACATAATATTTAGCTATAGGTAAGAGCCCGATAAAAAATTTGCAGCTTGAAGTGAAAAATAATGGAAAATACAGTTTGTCGGATTGTATAATAGCTGGCACTACTGTAAAATCTCCAATATTTTCCATCAATTTAAACGCAAAGCAATCATTCATACGGAGAGCGTTGGCTTCATGTGTCGTAATTGTCAAATATTTTGTTAGTTTTTATATGTTTGGTTTTGTTTTGTTTTAGTTTTATGAATTTTATTTTGTTTTATTTGAAAACATAACACCATTAAAACCAATAGTCACGTCAAATTAGGCATGTCAAAATTTATCTCTACACATTTTTTTTAACTCGATATTTATCTGTAGATTTGTGGAGACTACGCTAAAATTTAGTTTAGCTCGAGCTCCATACCTAGCTTTACTATGGAAATGGAGCGCTACATCGTGAGAAATTTGTTTTCCGAATAAAATAAAATAAAAATTTTAATATCTTTTAATTTTTGAAAAACTTTAGAACATCTTTTATGCTTAAAAGGTAAAGGTAGCAAATAACGACATTAAAAACTAGTACTAAGTATATTAAGATAACTTTTCCAGTTCCAACGGATTATTCCTCGGATAAAAATTATAAGCTACATATACGAAAAAAAGTTAGGCAAGTATCTACCCAGTTTCCAGATTACCAACTGCCCAATCGACTTTAATTTCTTTTATTATTTTTGCTGAAATTCTTTGGTATAAAATACGAGTAACATAGGAGCTAATTCCCTAATTTAAATGTAAAAAAATAAATAAATTAAATGTATACAAACTAAAACTACTTAGTATTTAATTATCTAGTACAGATTTTAAATAAATCAATTAAATTTAGTTGAAAATATACATATTTTCATTTCTTAATTATAAGTAGTAATTAAATTACTACTATTTTAAATACTTTAACGTTGAAACGAATTTTCCTTAATACCGGCACATTTTACACAAATTTTCGGAACATCACATTTTGGTACTTGAAACTGACATTTCAAAAATCTATTTCTGGATTTTTATAATATTTAGATCTACCAGAAATTAGCCAAAAGTTTAATTGATATTAAATTAAATAATACAATTATTAAATGATAAATCTTTTTATCAATATTTATTAATAAATCATTCTTTTAACGGAATTGCTTGCTACTATTATCGGTTTTATGCCGAATTAATGAACATGATAAATTTAACACTAAATAAGAACAATTAAGGTTCATTTAAATCATTAGCGAAAAAAATGTAAACACGTGTACTAATGTTCTAACCAGTCAACGACTCAAGACTAATTCCACGATACTAGTAAAACCATAGAATGGTATCTATGTCTATTGTCGAGGAAATGCCGATTTTTCTAAATATTTAGTTGTCTCAGATCGAGAGAAGCGGATATATTCTTATTATTTCTCGTAGTTCGTAGAACTGCAGATAATTGAATCACTGATGGAAATTACCTTACTGTAGTATTATTTTAAAAATTTGCACTCTGCGAAGCACGGTATTGACAAATTGTGCAACAATCTATGTTTTTTTTAATTCTTTGCATGCGTATCATTCATTTATGAATTTCATAAGCATTAACTGTCTAACTAACTGTGTTAGTCTCATATTTATTCTTAAACATTTAGATTATGGTTAAATTGCAAATTAAAAAATATTTAGCTTAATTTACAATATTTTAGCAGTATCAAGCTATTTGACTCACCCGATATATAATTACCAATTCCATAATATATTAAGTAAATTAAAGAGAATACTTTTGTAATTGTATATCCGGTTCTGGAAATAGTATTATTATCATTTTATGTAAATTAAATGTCTTGGATATAACTAAGGTTTCTCCACATTATTAACCAATTAATATTTTCTATATTGATCTTTAATTGATTTAATCAAGTTCTTAGAATAAAAAGTGTATATATGTACAGTCCATAATGAAAATCTTTCGTTTATTATATTATATTTTCCAAAAGAAACCTGTTGATTTAATAACCTCCATATCTATATTATATATCCAATAATTGTTTAGGTTAGGTTATACGAGTAATACAAAAATAAAAAACCGCAAAATATAAAACCAAGAAATGTGTGGGAGTTTTTATTGTTTTTATATGCCATACATTACATACCATATTACAGTGGGGCTTCAAAATAGCAATCCCCCTTATTTATACAAATTTATATAGGTTTTGAAGTCATATTTTTAATTGTTACCGTATAAGAATAATACTAAGTAGGTACTTAGTAGTCATCTCTAATAATCTTAGAATCTCTAGAACCTTGATAACGATATTTATTGAAAAACCTAAGCTTGTACTGTAAAAAAAATAATACTAACCAAACTGTTTGTGTGTGTATGTTCATAATATAATATTTATACTAAAAATGTATTAAATATCGGACAGAACAGTTTTAGTGTATATCGATTGATTTATATTTTATAGATTTTTTATTGGCTTTTTCCTAAGATATTTGCCGCAAAATTAAAAAAAAATATCGCGCAAACCAGACCGTAATAAAATCACAAGCTGCCAGAAATTAGATGAGCAGAGAAATACAATGTTAACTTATAATAAAAAAATATTCTTGACACATAGTAAAATTACAACTGGGGAGCTAAAACATAATTCAAGGTTACTAAAAAAGTTTATGGACTGAAACAGTGATAAGCGATCTGGAAGTAATAAACACAGTTTATTATTTTAAATTTGTTCTACTTATTAGTTTCGGTCATTGACTTTAAAAGCTGGAACAACATAAAATAAATAAAATTCGAAATTTGAACAGATGATGGTGTCCATAAAAATTGAGATGAACGATTGGATTCAGCTTACTTTACATTTGTCAAACAGCTACTGTTAATTAGTGGAAAATGAGCTTTGTTTATTTGTTTATGTTCTAAATTCACTTCATCGAATATTATCACCATTCATAACGAAACAAAGGGTCTACTATTATCAAGAAGTTTTTATTGCTAACTGCATCTTAACAATTATTAGAACAATTCAAACCAAAAAAAACAGGATACGAATTCTGCACAATTGTGTTTAACAATTAAACTTTGGTCAACTTTGTTCTCAGGCAAAATAAAAGTGTGTAACTGATTTCCTCTATATAATGGGTTACCCACTAAGAAGTTTCATTTTGAATAGCCTGCTATTTGGGCAGCTGTCAATTTTGAAGCTGTAATCTTTCGACATTTGACAAGTAAAAACTACGCCATTACTAAAAATGGTACGATACACGCTTCAACAACGCATTGAAATTCACTACAAAAATGGTGAAAATTTTCCAGTCACAGTTCGCAAAAATAAAGCACTCTTTGGTCGTTGTGAAGCACTTTCTCGGCCGGCAATAGTGAAACTGGTGAAACCCAAGTTTGTCGATTCCTCGTCGATCTTTGGAATTAGAAATCCCACAAACGACATTACAGCGTATTTCGCACAACAACTTAGGTCTTAAGGCTTTTAAATGTTCAGTTAACATAAGAACTCAAGCCGGTCGTTCACCATAAACGTCGTATCTTCGCCGACTGGGTCCTTTAAATGCATCAAAATTACCCGGATTTTCATCGAAAAATCATCTTCAGTGATGAGGCCCATTTGCACCTCGGAGGCTACGTTATAAGCAGAATTGTCGCATTTGAGGCTCAGAAAATTCAAGAATGATTGAAAAGCCTCGGCATCCTCAACGTGACACTGTTTGGTGCGGTTTTTGGGCTGGCGGTGTTATTGAACCTTATTTGTTCGAAAATGAGGCTGGTGCAACTGTTACGGTGAATGGATCGCGCTACCGAGCTATGATTAAGGATTTTTTACTGCCGGAATTGAAAGATATTGATGTGGGCGACGTTTAATTGCAGCACGACGGCGCTTCGTGCCACACAAGCAACGAAACAATCGCATAAAATTAACAAACCGTGAAGGCTAACTGCTCTCAACTTGTACAGCAAACCTTTGTGATACACGCGATTAAATGCCTTCGGGATATCGAATGCAATAACTTGTGATTTATCAGATTGATGAATGCTCTTGTTCCATTGTTCAGTGACAACACTAAGTCGCCAGCTGAACGCCCATCGCGAAACCCATCTGACAATCGGAAATTAGAAGGTTATCTTCCAAATATTTTATCAGCTGGAAATTAATTATGGTATTAAGTACTTTGGAAAGCACCGAGACGACAGTGATTGGGCGATAATTTTAATGGTCTGATTTACTGCACTTTTTTGATACAGGATTAGAGCAGTTTTCCAGAAAAAAATGTCAGAAGACATAGATTGGTGAAACAAGCATGATAGTGAGATTTGACAGGGATTTACAACAATATTTAAGAACATTTGGGGAATACCATCCAGACCGGCTGACTTGTTTATATTAATGCTTGCAAGGACTTAAGCGACCATTCTAGAATCTAATACGGCACATCGATGACCTGGCTAGATACTTAATCGGGGTGTTAACTTAGAACCAGCTAAATAAGATTTTGAAGCAAATTTTCGAGTGGGGAGATTAGCTTTTTCTTGGGCAGTACAAAAAATATCTTTCAGAGGAGGTAAAGATTATTTCCTTATATACAAGAAGTTTTCTTCGACTTCACAAGCAAAGGACGAAAAGTTCCTATAGCTATAACCTTGGTTTAAGACTTACCGCAACTCTTCTCTAACCTGTTTTTTCTTATCTTTTTTATCCCAAGGATTGCTTGATTTTTTTGCCTTAGAGAGACTGAAGTGAATAAACTGTTCCATTTTTGTGAGAATTACAATCGAAACCAGAATGGCTGCACTATAAGTATTACCAACGGCAAAACAAGAATGCCATTCTAACTTTTCAGAGAAATTGTTTATTGCTACCCAACCTACATTTTTATAGAAGCATTTCCATGGAATCACCACGAAGTTTGAAATTAAAAAAAATTATTATGGTCATAATATGTAAAAATCTTAGAATGTGTGTAAAATTTAAAAACATTTCCTAATGCTATTTTAAGATAGCTTTCAGGCGTTTCTAGAGATGATCATTTTGGGGAAGCAACCCATATGTTGATTATTGTTTTGAAAGGTCAAGTGCACAGTACTTAAATATAATAAAATTTTAAATATCAGATCGAGTTTATTTATTTCATTTATAAGACAGACACAGCCCGTTTGCTGTAAAGATAAAAGTTAGAAATTAGCTGAGTCCACTTGCTTTTCGATGGCCTCTGCCATTTTACTAATGTCACATTCTATAACCAAATTAGATGAAATATTAGATCTTTAATCATATACAGGAGCTATCTGTTGCATAGGCGAACATGGATCATTTCTTGTTGGCAGTTTCTTGGCGGTACCAGCGATTGAACGTTTTGTTTTTGTAAACAGCTTAGATCTTTGACTTGAGGGTATACTTTAGGCATATTTATCTCTTTTAAATCACTATCTGATTATTCGGTGGTAATAGCTTTTTTTCTTTTCAAAGTAATCGGTAAAATTGGGTACCATAAGCTCGTCGAGAGACAAGAATTGCAAAATTGTATACCTTCTTTTTTATAGTTATATCATATTTCAATATAAAAATTTGATTAAATGAAATACTCGATGCTGATAATAAACAAATCCACTAAGAAAACTAGATTGAGTTACGGACATGTCAAATTTTAACATGTTCGTTTATGTTTCTACTTTTCGTGATAATACAGCACTGTATAGATTATAATTTAACGATACCTATCACCTTAAGTTTTATTAGTCAAATTTTGGTGATCTAAATTATACCACTAGGTGTCACAACCATATAGTATATTTTTGCTTTTTAGTCGCTAGCAGTCGCCAACAAATTGTTTAGTGAGATTTTTTAGGGTAAAGAACTGAATTTTGAGGGAAAATAGAAAAGTACTATTCACAAAAACCTAACAGCATAAAAAGTAGCATTTCTATGTACTTTACAACCGCCTCACTTTATTATTGAAAATTATTGCAATCTTTTGTTAGTTGTAATTTATAGATAGTTAAATGTTTTAGGCTTGTAGTGACAACTAGCGGCAAGTGGTAACAAGTATATAATAATTTAATCATCGCCTCACGGAAATCATGATCTATATTTGCAGTTATGTATGTAACAGAAAAAGAACAAATACCTGTTAATTGCTTGACTACTTATTAACTTTATTATTTTAGAAGTAATTATGAGAGCACTGGTGGGCTATAGCCATCTTTTAGACTGGCCGAACTTATTAATTCACACATAGTGGTACAGCTGTTCTGATAAAACGAAGACTAAAACGTAAGTGAGAAAAAAACGTACGAAAGTGAAAAATACGGCAAAGATTACGTCTAAGTAACAAACATCTGTTTGGAGTAGTCCGAAATATATATTTTTTAATCACCTGGGTAGAAAGTTCATTGCGGAAGGTGAATAAAAAGAATAAAAAGAAAGTTCCTGACCTAATAAACTTCTGTATAACCAAAGGTATTGCACGGACAAATGCTATGGCAACAGATTATTATGATTTATCGTTCGATCATTCACAGATAATATAATAACATTAAGTACTGATTCCCTGTAGACAGAAGCACTGAAACGTTTATCAAATAAAAAAACTAAATGGGATCAATACACTAGACAAATTAAAGAGAATTACCAACTGGATATTCTACTTAATTCAAGAAAAGCGAAAAATTCGAAGGCAATGGCAACAGCAAAGATCACCAAAATTAAAATTGACATTAAATCGAGCAATTAAAACCTTGAAAAAAGCTCTGAGAGAACAAGAAAATGATGGTGTCCAAAATTATTTATGTGAACTCTCGGCAACAGAGAGAACAGAATATTCTTTATGGAAGGTAACTAGATATTTTAAGAGGCCGGAAATCTCGAGTTCGCCAATTAGACTTTCAAATGGAAATTTAGCGAGAAGTGATAAAATGAGAAGCAAATGCTTTCACTACTCATCTAAAGAGCGTATTATCACCACATGAATAAGTTAACAAGTACGTGCTACCAGATCAAACCGTGGATGATTCTCATGTTAAACTTAAATTGAAAAGGACATGAGTTAAAACACAATAAAAACGCAATAAATCAGAAAAAAAACACCAGGTCATATTTTATTACTGCAATAATGCGAACTGGACAATCACAATGATACATAAGGCAGGAAAAGATGAAACATGAATTCGTCATTCTTCCAATAAGAATGCTCCCCACAATCTCAAATCTATTTGAAAAAATGTTATTAAGAAAACTGGAACCAGTACTAGAAGAACGACATATTAAACAAGACTATTAATTTAGATTCTGAAATCAGCATGGCACTATAGAGCAAGTCTAGAGGATTGACAATGCGCAGTCAACCACACTTTAGAGGAAAAAAATTATGTCCTGCTGTTTTCTTGGAAATTGCACAAGCCTTCGGCAAAGCTTAGCATAAAGAGTTAACCAGTTCCATGTAGTTCTTGAAAACAGTCTCTTTCAAATAACTCGGTCAAAAAACATGGAGCGACCACTGAATTAAGTGATATTATATAGTATGCGTTCCACAAAGAAGCGTCTTGGGACCAATATTATATTTGCAGTATACAGCCGATTTGCCTATTACCAGCAGTAATATCAACATTTGCTGATGATGCAGCCATTTTGGTGTTTAAAAAAAATCTCCAAGCTGCTTCAAAATAATTGCAAAAACCATTTGAATAAAATTGAGAAGGGGATCGACCAGCGCATCAAATAGAGAATTTCTGCAACGCATGCAAACAAAAAACTTCAATTTATCGCAAATGCTCCCTGGTATATTCGGAACATCTATATACATGATGACTTGGTCATTTAAACCCAGGCCCATGATGGGCCCGGGATATTCTAAAAAAGCCGATTTTATGTAACAATTCATATAACTATCCAACTAAATAAAAAAAAAGAACAACACTAATTGAACTGATAAGATTTGACATTTTTGACCCAAACCTTTTTGATTATGATTAAATTTTGAAAATATTTAGTGCTAACGTGATCTTTAAACATTCCAGTTTAAATTAAATATAAGAAAGCTGATTTACATAACTATACCCATACATTATAATAGACTATTCAAACATATGCTTGCATATTTGAAAACTATAGTTGCAATGTATACAATTTTATTATGAACCGGATATAAAATTTCAAAGCTATTCATTTGAACATAATACCAAATTGTCTGTTACTAAACATATAAAATAAGCAAATCATTATGTTGTTGGAAAATACTTAAATTCACATATAATATACACAGACGTACATAATATACATATGTATATCGTAAATTTATATTTGGTCGTTAGATTTATAGAAGAAAATTAAATACCTATAACATCTTATTATGTACGAGAATTATTAAATGGTGTACCAGGTGAGAAAAAAATCCATGTATATATTTATCAAAATCCATAAGGAATAAAGTATTTTGGCTTGGAATTTTTATTTTTATTTTAATCTATTTACAATTCGTGTGCGAGTGCCAAGAATTAGCGAATTTTTATTTTTATACGCTGACAGCTCGTTTTAAGTTATCAAAATAAAACTGCTGTACTACGATAAACTGGTAAAATATTAGTACTTACTTACGTCCAGTTACATAGTTGCACAAACATACTTATTCTGATTATGATATCGCTTTTTTATGATATTAAATCGAATAATTTACGAAATTGATGTTATAAAAATGTTATTTGCATAATTAAACCGACATCTTTTTTTTATATCGAATAGTCGTTGGTATCTTTCGTTTAATTGATAAATAAAAAAATTATAATAACATTTTAGATATTTGAACTGGTATCCATTCAATAGGTCAGTCAAAATTACTGTAGACGAAAATCATGAATTTTGGTAGACAGGTGCAATGTATTAAACGTCATACACTCAAACCTACAATGCTATACAATGCTGTAAATAAAACTTGTCCAGAAAATTAAATTTTTTGCAAGAATCCAATACTGTAGATTTTCAAATATAGCCCACGTACATATGTATAAAAGGTATAACGAAAATCTTTTGTTTGTTGTAGAAGGCTAAAACGATTGGATGTTTGTGCTAACAACGCACATTCGTAAAAACTCGTTTAGTCAAAACGTTAACAGAGTTCTACTTAAGTACAAGGACACGCGATTGCATTCTTGTTTCAGATAGGAAAGATTAACGATTATCTGTGCTATTTGGGACCCGGATCGAGATTTAGGAGGGACTTTTGTCTTGTTGGCTTCATGTTCAACATAAGTCAAACCTCAAAGATATGCATAAACGACCCAACCTATGAAAAATTCACGCTAATATTGCTAAGAATAAAATTTAACCGTTCTACTGGGTTTGATTGTTTTATTTCGGCTGACTTGAGATTTGGAGGGAAGAATTTGTGGGTCTGTTTTTGGCACCTTTGATGAGTAGTTTACTGAAGCGAAGTTATGCTCCATGAATAGAATGTGACAGTGTTATCTAGTTTACAAGAAAGCAAATTGTACAGACACTGATGAGTAACGAAACTTTTCGTGGCATACATCAGTTTTTCTGAATTTCAAATATCATAAGGCTCTTTTATTTGAGATATCCCACGTGAATTATAGTAGGAAACGAACCAGCAATGGGCTTTTAAATTCTGATATAGAGATTACCAATATAGATGTACAAATAACTAAACTACATAATCAATTTTGACCTACATAAAATGGTAAAAGGGGTTAATATACTCATTTTTATTCACTTGAAAATCTTAAAATTCTATTGGCATTAAGCCAAACACATAAAACATACCATAAATGTATCAAATTTTAATCAGAACCAGACAATAAAATTTATTATGTCTGTAAATTCATATAACACAGACTCGGTATCAAATTAAAAGATTATGGCAAATATGAAAATGCATAACAAATCATTATACTTTAGGGGAATTATATGTTATGATTTGTTGTCAAATATTTGGCATAGGTCTATTAAAATATTTGGCATAGTTTCAGCACGTGCTGTGTCAGTACAATCAGATACCTATAATTACGAAATTATGAATGAAAAATTCGTATTTACATCGATGCGGTACTAGACCCTTTGAAGGAAAAGTTCAATGTTTTACTTATTGTCTAACTTGTGGCAAATGGAAGACCTACCATAAGATAATGACCCCTCTAAATTATACTACTTTAGTGATTAAAAGAACATAATTCACAACTGAAACAATGTGCGACTGAATTGAGCCATGTAAAGTATTTGACGAGAAAAAGTATATAAGTATAAAGTGTCATCTTTTAGTCAAGCACCATAAGCTTTTTCGAAGTACTTAATTGTTACTTGCTTTATTCAAAGTCTAAACTAAATAAGACGTAATACAACACTTCAAGACTCGGACCCACAATCAGGAAGGTCAAACGAAAGAAGCTTACCTAGTTAAAAAACCAACAGTATCTATTGACAGGTATAATTTTGTTATCTGTAAAAAAGCTTAAAATCACGCGACCCTTCCTCGTGTGGCAAGCTATACATACACAAAATACTAAAAGTTATTTAATTTAATGATGCAAAAAATGTTTTTGATAATTAATTTGGATTGTCTAACTTAAAGGTACGCAAAAAGCCAAACGTAGAGGCCATAAAATTAGACAACGTGCACACGGAAGGATGATTAATTAGTGGTATTTAAAACCCCACCATAATGCGACTCACACACTAAGTAGTGAAATTAGAGTTCTGCTATAGCTAGTTTGATTACCTCAGTATCTGAGTACTTACCATATACTGATGAAACTGTGAATTACATCAATAGGTTGGATAAAATTAAAGTGCGCTTAAAGACATTTCTGAATATTTTAACTGGCAACTTCAATGCCAAGTCTTTCAATGCAGGCAACTTCAATGGCCTTACCATTTTACTTAAGCATATTTTGTATGTGGCCTAGTCGACCATTAAGTTTAGAAACATTTTATATTATACTTATAAGTACTTGGCCTGGACGATCGGATAGCAACTAATATGTTATCATTATAAATGAGTATTAGTAAATTTCGAGGAATATTTAAAAAAAAAGATAATATTTTGTGTATGACCGAGAATCATTGGAAATGGCCCGATAATGATTTTGAATGTCAGTTTAGCTGAATAAATATTAGTCAAAACAAATGGGGACCTCTATAGATCAACGGTGATAAGTTTATTCCGTCCAAGAAGTAAACATGTTGCCCGATGAAAATAATGGATATAATCTTTCATTAGGTACACCATAAAGTACAACTAATTTACAAAATAAATGTCTCGCCACATGCATTTTGCTCCACACAATCATGGGCACGCGATTTAGAGTTAGCACTTGGAATGAACCATCACTAAAAAAACCAAGAGCGTTCTATAATACTCTATCACCCCTAAGGGAATACTGCTTCTAACTCGTTACTTTCAAGAAGCACGATGGCCAAAAAGTTAAGATCATTTAGCCCAAGATTATGCGTAAGTTACGTTTATCTATGCGACTAGCCAACCTATCAATTATTTGTGTTTCATACTGGCCCACGACGCGAGAGGAATGATTGATCACTTTAATACTAGAACTGGCAGATGTCAGAATGACTTTTTGTTAAATTATAGGAACGAACTCCCGACACGAACTAGGCACCAATAAAGGGGAAATCACGATGCATTTTACAACTCATTTTATGAATACCAAATATTAACTTACGTTTGAACTGTACAGTCTGATAGAGGAAGATAAGAAACCTGGTACCAAAAATTAGCAATCCTTAGCTCTGAGGAAATCAGAAACTGGGTTGATGATGTGAGTGCTCTTTAAGAAGAACGTCAGTACTGCTCAGATGATTCTTCGAACAACAGAATAAATGTAGACTTATAGAGAAACACGAAATCGTTTCAAAGTCGCGCACAACAACAAAGTGCTTCGCTAAGTGATCTAAAACGAATTTGTAGACAGAAAAAGCACAAATATCGAATATATTGTCACTATCAAAAATTTCAAAAGTAAAATTATGGTCTTCATACTGTAAGATCAATATAACCGTCAATATATTATCATAAAATTCATGATGCAATTTGCAAATTGCTTCAACCTTAAGTTATATTTTTCTCTCATTACTCATCACATCATATGATTCGATTGCGTTGTTCTTGAATCTTGATACTTTTGCAAAAAGATTAACCTCATAATGAAATTAAAAGCTATGATATACTCGTATTATCAATTATATTGGTTAGTTAAACGATTTAATACAAAACAAAAAAAAAATTCATTGCATCAAGACGGCAGTACTTACTGTAGGTCAACGAACTTAAATTTTATTAACTTAATTGTTACATAACAATAACATGCCGAATAATAATAATAAATAAATAAATGTGAAATTACGAAATTTTATCGAACCAAATTAGAAGGAAAGCAGTACATAATCGCACGCCATACACAACAAAGTGTATTGCCAAAATACGAATGAGATTCGTACCTGCTGCCTGCCTATCATACAAAAACTAAATTATTTTGGCATACTGATAATAAAGTGCATGTTGTAATGTAATCGATTATATTCAACTTTCTAAATTCATAAGTAAATAAATGTAGTGTAATATGTAATTTATATATAAGTATATCATAAAATCTATTTAAAGTAATTATTACTGCATTTTTCATTTACAATTATATATTTCTTTTGCTTTTCAATTCGGAAAAACTTGTTTGGGTATTTTATTCCTTTACTGCATTTTTTTAAACACAATCAATTATCATTCATTACATAAATATATTATATAGTATACTTATGCTGGTACTATTTTTCATTATTTGCACATTTTAATTTTTAAAAATATTAATAAAATAAAATCACACACAAGGACTACGCCTCTGAATTTAGAAGAATAGCCGGTTAACACTTCAATTTTTTTTTTTTAAGATATAAAATAAATTCACACACTAACCAAAATATAATTTATATTTTCTTTTAAACTAAATCACAAAATATAGAAATTTTTTATTCACTTCAATTTAATCGATTTTTTATTATACTTTAGATCTACGATTTGTCACTAATTTAAGTTTTAATTCAAAAATGTAAATAATACAAAATAATTGTTTCTATTTTCACTGACAGCAGAAAGTACAATTGCATATGAAGCGATATGTCAGCCATTTGTACTAAAATATTAAAAAAATATATATATATATATTTAGAATAATTTGTCTAGCCAGATGAAATGATTTTAGTTTATGCATAGTTTCGTTAGATGGCAGACATCATTTGTGAGGAGAACAATTTATTTAAAAAAAATAAAAACCGATGATTTTAATCATCGTCATTAGTCGGTCAATAACCTCAAGCAATCATGTGCGAGGTTATGACAAATTTTATTTGGAACGTTATGGAAAGTGAAATCAGATGGAAAAAATTGTGGTAAAATTGATACAAACAATGGTACATGATATTCTCCAGTAGAGACGATATATATGAACAAACCGGGGGCATTTCTTCATATCTTGATGAAATAGACACCAATAGAAAATAAGAAACTTGGCCATCATTGCTATGATCCAACCGATCAAGTCTTAACAACTGATGAACATTTGAAGAGATGGGAATAATATTTCTAAGATCACATCATCAACGGCAGAAAAATCTCTATTCATTAATTGGCACCAATAACGAAACTAGCAACACCCATTCACCAACGAAACGGAAAGTTAAAAGTGCCATAACGAAGATAAGAACAATAAAGCTGCTGGATCAGACAACATATCCGTCAAAATATTAATAGGCAATACATCTACAACCGCAAGCACACTTAGCATCAATTATAACTAACACGATAAATAGCATCACAAAATTTAACATATTTACTCGAGGAGTAAAATAATGATGTGTTCTTTAACCCATGTTTCCGATCGTATTGGTTAGTCTCTTGCGAAACAAGAAACATTTAGAAAATGAGACCGAAATAAGAAAACGGAGATGGATTGTCCATATACTAAAGAAACCACCAAGCTATGTAAAAAGAATATCATTGGAGTGGAACGACCCTCAAAGGAAAGTGGAAATACCAGCAACGATTTGGAGAAAAACAATGCTAGCAGAAGCGAAAGAACTTGGCAAATCATGGGTAACAATAAAACTAGAAGCCACAATATAGTAAAATGATCCAGCATAGTAATTCGAAGGACAATGTTCATAAGACTGATCAATACGACCGTGAGCACACCATTAAACGTCAATCTTGAAACACGTGTTAACCGAAGCGTAACACATTAAAAGTTCGAAAATTAATCTTGGCCAATTGCCCAATTCTTGTAGCTTTTAGAACTTATTTTCTTTAGTACATAATTATTAACAGTATAACATTTGTAACGCTTTTGAAATAATCATGTGAATTCCAAAAAAAATTGTAAATATGCTTAGCAATAGATGTCACGGCAACGAAAATGTTAGTTGTCAATTTTGACAATTCACATAATATTATTAAAATTTTATCAAACTTTTTTATTTTACCATTAAAATAGTCAATTTATTAATTAAAATAGTGCTAATAAAAAATTTGAATACAAATAAGAGTCGGGTGATACTATATTAGTCCAAACTTTGGCAAAACTAGTATATATTGAAATAATATTGAGGTTATGTAGTTCTTTGGCCATTCTATTTAGGAAGTTCTATAGGATAATATAATTAACAGTTAAAATTACGTACATAAAAGAAATTAGCCTTGTATCGAGAATGCCAAGCTGGTATTACGATAAAAAAGGTTTAAAAGGTAGTCCATCGATACAAGATGGGATAGATGGTGAAACAGAACGACGATATCGTCGGGAAGGTGCACGATTTATAATGCAGACAGGAACTTCAATGGGACTAGGCCATAATACATTAGCGACAGGAATCGTTTATTTTCATCGGTTCTACATGTTTCATTCCTTTAAAACATTTCCACGCTATGTGACGGCAAGTTGTTGCCTATTTTTGGCCGGTAAAGTTGAGGAGACACCAAAGAAATGTAAAGATATCATCAAAACGGCAAAATCACTGTTAAGTGCACAGAAATTTTTATCGTTTGGTGAAGATCCTAAAGAAGAAGTAATGACATTAGAACGTATATTATTGCAAACGATTAAATTTGATTTGCAAGTTGAACATCCGTACACATTTTTAGTAAAATATGCCAAGTGCTTAAAAGGAGACAACACAAAACTTCAAAAAATGGTACAAATGGCTTGGAATTTTGTTAACGATTCCCTTAGTACAACGGTGTGCCTGCAATGGGAACCTGAAATTATTGCAGTAGCTTTAATTCATTTAGCTAGCAAATTGAGTAAATTTACAGTGGCCGATTGGATTGGAAAAACTTCGCAGCATCTGAGATGGTGGGATATGTTTGTGGCAGATGTGACTATGGAGATTTTAGAGGATATCTGTCACCAAGTCTTAGATTTATATCAGACTAATCAAAATGCTGAAGCACCTGAGAGCCCGCCACAGTTGCCACCAAGTAAAGCTAGTCCACCAATGAAGCGAGCAAATTCTTCACCTACACATAACAAACTATCGCCTGGGACTGGTAGTAATTCGCGAGATACGGATAAAGTGGATATTGGAGGTAAACCGATATCTAATATAGTCGCAGATCCTATGATACAACCGCCCTTTACATATAGTCAGACACAATATGGAGTTTATCCACCAACATATACTACACTACCACCTCAAGCACCACTAGGGGCTTCGGTGGCAGCAAAAACACAACCAGTCTATGGATCTCAATATCCACCACCTCCTGTGCCTCCCCACACATATCAAATGCACCCGACAAGCGTACCATCTGGGCATCCTACAACACAAAGCTACTATGCAATTCCACCTGGTCGGCCGTATTACCACGCGGCCCCCTAGATTATATACATATGCCTTAAATAGCAATATCCCCCAATTTAGTTTTCATTTCTGTTCTGTTTTGACATTTTGAAATAAAATTTATATTTTATAAGAGACATCTTTTATTTTTCGAATTTATTATCGGACAGTAATTTATACGATCAAATGACAAGGATCATCTGGATTTCGCTTACCGTTTAATTTCTCGTCAGTTGCCAGAAATCCAAATAAATCACATCTATTTTGAAGCAATACTTGAGTCGAACATCCTAATATGATTGAGCCTAATTATAAGCAGACAACTTTCTCCACTTTATGCAATGACATTACTAACCGACCTTTGTATTATGGTTCATGAATTATAATCATTTTTTATAAATTAAATATTCGCATTTAGTGTGTGCCAATGCGGCAAGAATCGTAGCCATTGGTACGATTCAGAATGTTCTGTCAAACAAAAAAGTGACATAATATTACGAACTTTTAACGTTATGTTGAATTCTTTTTAAGAATCGATTTTAAGAACATGCCAAATGTCTAAAATATTGATATATCGTTTAAATAAAAAAACTCGTTACGACTTAAAAGCAAATTAAATTAAAAGCAAATAATTACAAAATATTTTATTACTTTTTAGCAAAATCATAATTCTTTACAACATCTTCGAACATTGGTCGACACGCCAATTTAATATTAAGACGATAGCATAGTAAAAATACTCCCGACAATTTACGGTGCAATGAATAAATTTCTTCTGGAGGCGGGCACAAACGATGCACAACCATTGTTGGCACTAGATGAGCAATTTCCTTAGTTGTATTCTGCGAACCAAAATTAAATTCTTCCTTGCATCTGAACACTTCCCCTAATATCATAACGGCATTAACATGGGCATCCTCCATTTGCTTTGTTTCGTATCCAGTTAGGAATCCCATTAACTTTGACAATCGAAGAACTTCTGCTGGCTTATCGTGCACCGCCGCATCAATTACCTGAATATAATTATCCATAAATTCTTTAGTATAAAATCGAGTGGATCCGAAATCGATTAAGGTGAGTTGTTTCGCATGCTTGTCGTACAAGAAGTTTGACCAATTGGGATCAGTCTGCATGCATCGATATGCAAATAATTCTTGCAGACATAATTTCATAAGAGCTTGACCGACAAAGTGTCGATCTTCATAACTCATATCGAAACACTTATCTAATGGTACGCCGGGTACTAGTTCTGTTGTAATTACCCGTTTAGTTGTTAAGTCGCGCACAACACGTGGTACTCGATATTCTGGATGATTTGAAATCATTTCCCTAAATTTTTCGGTGTAGTCAGCCTCGCGTTCATAATCAACTTCCCAAATTAACTCACGTTTGGCTACATGCACAATATTATCGATAAACATTCCGGGTGGAAATACATCCCATACTTTGAGCAGCCCAACCAAATTATCTATGTCGCTTTCAATACTTTCGGCAATACCAGGATACTGTATTTTAACAGCAACTTCCATACCATCTTTTGTAACGCCCCTATGAACTTGACCAATACTGGCGGCTGCAAATGGTTTGTCGTCGAATTTCGCAAATTTTGTTTTCCATTCGGGCCCCATTGCGGCGCTCATCATTTCCTCAACTTGCCAATCGGGCATATAGTCAGCTGCTTGCCTTACTCGATCAAACGCTTTTACTAGCTGCGGTGAAACGATATTTGAGTCCTGAATACTTAAAATTTGTCCTAATTTTAATGCAGCTCCGCGAACTTTACACAAAGTATCAACAATTCGTTCTGCATTATTCGGACTAAATACGGCTTCTTTAACATTTGTGGTACCTCCTAAACCGAGCACACCTTTAGTCAGTTCATTAATTGTTCCAATGCCAAGGCCAGCGAAGAGACCGCCAAATGAAGCCATTCGACCGATTCGAGATGATGGGACTTTTCGTTGTTTAGCTACAGAGCTTAATTCTGGTAATACTATATCAGGTGTCAATACTTGTGGTTCAGCCGCGGCTACAGGTGTTGCTATAATTTGAGGCTTTGGATTTGTTTTAGGGGTGGCATCGTGCGTTCGTAAGAAATTCATCCAATTGGCTAAATATTTTTCATCTTTTGTAGTGTATTCCGGTTTCGTGTGTCGAACACCAAATTCCCCAAACATGTGTTCCTTTTCGTTCTCTTTCTGTTTCGGCGCTGCAGTCGTTTCGACAGTTTTAATATTAACATCTCGACTTTTATGATGATCTGTTAGAATTTTCTCCAGTTCTTTAAGCGTAAGAGTCGAAATATCTAAATTGCTTAAATCCACTTTCTTATCATAATTATTCGATTTTATCTTATTTATATCCACACTCGTCGTGGCATACTGTTTCACACCGTTTACAACAACCGACGTCCGTTCGATAGTTTCCCTTAATAAATTACCCAAATCCTCCAGTTGCTTTGATGGATTCTGTATGACTTCTTTCGTTTTCGCTTCGGTTAATTTCATATTTTGTTCCAACACCTCACGCACACTAGAATTAGCCCATATATGTTGTAAGTACTTTTCTTGTGATTTAACAACGGCCCGCGTTATGATTTGGAGCCCTTTTAGCACTGCAATCAAATCTTGACTTTTTGACATGTTTTATGATCGTATTAGTCCTTTTCTTATAAGTTATACTAATTATGTAACTATTTTAGCTAAAGGCACAGTTTAATAATTTTATAATTCTACAAAACGAATTATTCTACCAATTTTTATATAAATAAGAATTTTTCTGATGAAAATAAAACTTTGTATTGCTGTGTTATGTGACATCTTAGTGTTTGAGGTTATGTAACGACATAATATCGACATTAGACATATCGCGAAGGTAGCCCGCAGATGATAGCCAAAATGATTGTTGTTGTGCAAAGCGCTCTCGTCAGTTGAGAGAAAATGGGTTATTTGTGGTTGAGTTCTTTTAAATAATTTCTATCACAGTTACACAAGCCAATAGAGACTTTACAAAACTTTATTGCATAACTGAATTAATTTTAATATATAAATAATTAATATATAAGTTAATTAATATATAAATTGCAACTCGAAAATTCGCGTATCGAAGACACATTTGACAGGTTCCATAAAACATTTGTCACGCTTGTACTAAAATAATATCAATTGTATACAACTTCATTTCAAAGTCATGTAACCAAATTTTAATAATAAAAATTAAACGCCACCTAAACAATTTCCGGCTGCCATCATTTCTTTTTGCTTCGTGTATGGTGTCGAGGTAAGTTCATATTGTGATAATGTTAAATTTAAAAATAAGATTTTTACTAGAATTATAAGTTTATTTCGGTTAAAAATACAAAGTTTGTGAATAAGTAATATATTTTAATTGTTTCGTGTACTTTACGTCAATAAATTCAATGTAATTTTTGTGTTATTTACAAGTTTTGATTTTATCACATGGCGAAATAGTCTATCTAGTGTTACTTTTAAGAATATTTTATAATCCTTACATTAAATTATGAAATATGAAAAACCGAGTGAGGTTGATAATTGTGTGATGCTTATAAATTAATTGGGATGTATGTTACCAAATAATTTTAAGGTTATGAAAGAATATGACGTATCCACACACTTCGATTCAAAGGTAAGTGAATGGCATTTACATAGATTCCAATAAAATCGTTTCTATGTCATATTCAGACGAAGATCATCCCCGCTCGGGATTTCATGTATTCGAACTTCTCTAATCTGATATGACATGGAACTAATTTATAACTTCTGTTTATTCTATTTCTAGTGATTAATTAAACAAAGCACATCGACTTTAATACATTTAAAATGCCACAAAATGAATATATGGATCGTCACCGTAAATTACACGGTAGACGTTTAGATTATGAAGAAAGAAAACGGAAACGTGAAGCTCGTTTACCTAAGAAGCGTGCAAAACAAGCCCAACAATTGCGTGGTATCAAGGCTAAGCTCTTCAATAAGGAACGTCGAAATGAAAAGATTCAAATGAAAAAGAAAATCAAGGCACATGAAGAGAAGAACATTAAAAAAACTACAGAAAAAGTGGAAGATGGAGCAATTCCACATTACCTTTTGGATCGTGGAATTCAATCAAATGCTAAAGTTTTATCGAATATGATAAAACAAAAACGTAAGGAAAAGGCTGGCAAATGGGATGTACCAATACCTAAAGTACGGGCACAAGCGGATAGCGAAGTATTTAAAGTTTTGAAGTCTGGTAAAAGTCGTCGGAAAGCATGGAAACGGATGGTAACCAAAGTTACATTCGTAGGCGATAATTTTACACGTAAACCACCAAAGTTTGAACGGTTTATCAGACCAATGGCGCTTCGATTCAACAAGGCTCATGTTACACATCCTGAACTCAAAGCTACATTCCAACTTCCCATCATTGGAGTTAAAAAGAATCCGAGCTCTCCCATGTACACCAGCTTAGGTGTAATCACTAAGGGTACCGTAATCGAAGTTAACATTTCAGAATTAGGTCTAGTAACTCAGTCTGGTAAAGTGGTTTGGGGAAAATACGCGCAGGTTACCAACAACCCAGAAAATGATGGTTGTATAAATGCAGTTTTACTAGTATAAGTTTGAGATTGTATATGCAATTGAAGTATGTGATGATGAATAAAGAAAATGTTTTCAATAAATTATTTGTTTTAATATCAAAATAGAATTAAATTTAATAAAAATTTAAATTTATAAATATTTAACTAAAATTATTTAAATAATTTATTTACAGATATAAATCATCATGCAAATCTTTGTAAAAACACTTACAGGGAAGACCATTACTCTTGAGGTTGAACCATCCGATACTATCGAAAATGTCAAGGCTAAGATCCAAGACAAAGAAGGAATTCCACCAGATCAACAACGTTTGATTTTCGCCGGTAAACAATTGGAAGATGGGCGTACTTTGTCAGATTACAATATCCAAAAGGAATCCACGCTTCATTTAGTGCTCCGTCTTCGTGGTGGTGCCAAGAAACGTAAGAAGAAGAATTACTCAACCCCAAAGAAAATTAAACATAAACGCAAGAAGGTCAAGCTAGCAGTATTGAAATACTATAAAGTAAGTATGAGATGACTAACAAATTTTTTTTAGCTGAGTTAATATCTATACGAACGAGTGGAAACATAAATTCGAGCAGCCAGAGAACGTAAAATGAATTTTTACCTATTTCTGACTGTTTTAATTCATCGAAATTAATGCATCTCCTATCTTAATGTTAAAACAGGTGGACGAAAATGGTAAAATTCATCGTTTGAGACGTGAATGCCCTGGTGAAAACTGCGGTGCTGGTGTATTTATGGCTGCGCATGAAGATCGTCACTACTGTGGTAAATGCAGTTTAACATTCGTTTTCTCAAAACAAGAAGAGAAATAAAAGTGTAAACAATTATGATACAATAAAAAACAAAAAATCATAATCAAAAATGTTTTATTTATTTTATTTTTTAACATAATTATTTTGATTTGACGTTTTGTCTCCTAACTTTTCGGTAAATTCCAGTAAGATGAAGTCATACTAGTAAGACGAAATTATGTTATAATTATCGCGAAGTTAGAATTTTTTTTTATAACATCTCGGTAATTTATTTCAGATCTCTTAAAATTTCATCAGCTGTGAATTCACATATCCTTAGTTGTGATGAATGAAGTCGAGACAAGTAGTTTCTTTTATTTGATTTTTCACTTCTCATTGTTGAGCGAAAGGGGATATCTATGAAATTTTGTTGCATCTCTTGGACGCGCTTATGCATTTTCTGGATTTTAAAAACTTTCGATTTATGGCGTAAATTTTACAATTTTTATAAACAAAATGAATTTTCTGGATTTTGTGAAATTTTCGAATAGTAGCAAAATCCGGAAAATGCATGAAGGCTGGCACTTGAAAACTAAAATTTACGTCATAAATCAAAAATTTCCAAAACCCAGAAAATGCATGATGGTTAGCTCTTGAAAACTGAATTTATGCCATAAATCGAAAATTTTCAAAATCCGGAAAATACATGATGGCAAGCCCATGAAAACTGGGAAATTTACGCCATAAATCGAAAATTTCCGAAATCCGGAAAATGCTTGATGGTTAGCTCATGAAAACTGAAAATTTTCAGTTTCCATTTTCTGGATTTCGAAAATTTTCAATTTATGGCGTGAATTCACAGTTTTCATAGGCAAACCATCATGCATTTTCTGGATTTTGGAAATTTTCGGTTTATGGCATAAATTCATTTTTCATGAGGTAACCATAAGCATTTTCCGGATTTAGGAAATTTTCGATTTATGGTGTAAATTCACATTTTGCATGGGCTAACCATCATGCATTTTCTGGATTTCGGAAATTTTCGATTTATGGCGTAAATTCACAGTTTTCATTGGCTAACCATCATGCATTTTCCGGGTTTCGGAAGTTTTCGATTTATGGCGTAAATTCACAGTTTTCATGGGCTAACCATCATGCATTTTCTGGATTTTGGAAGTTTTCGATTTATGGCGTAAATTCACATTTTTCATGGGCTAACCTTCATGCATTTTCCGGATTCAGGAAATTTTCGATTTATGGCGTAAATTCACAGTTTTCATGGGCTAACTAACCATCATGCTTTTTCCAGATTTCAGAAATTTCCGATTTATGGCGTAAATTCACATTTTTCATGGGCTAACCATTATTTATTTTCTGGATTTTGGAAATTTTCGATTTATGGCGTAAATTTCCCAGTTTTCATGGGCTTACCATCATGTATTTTCTGGATTTTGGAAATTTTCGATTTATGGCATAAATTCAGTTTTCTTGAGCTAACCATCATGCATTTTCTGGATTTTGGAAATTTTATCTGAAATCCGGAAAATCCAAAAAATCCAAAAAATGCATGATGCTTGTTAGCCCATGAAAAATGTGAATTTACGCCATAAATCGAAAATTTCCTGAATCCGGAAAATGCATGAAGGTTAGCCCATGAAAAATGTGAATTTACGCCATAAATCGAAAACTTCCAAAATCCAGAAAATGCATGATGGTAAGCCCATGAAAACTGTGAATTTACACCATAAATCGAATATTTCCAAAATCCAGAAAATGCATGATGGTTAGCTCATGAAAACTGTGAAATTCACCCCATAAATCGAAAATTTCCAAAATCCCAAAACTTCTTGCTCGCGAAATTTACACCACTGAAGTTTTAAGAGGAAGGCAACTCATCAATAACACAGTTGACGTAACTCCTTGAATGGAGTGAACGAACTGCAATTAATGGAGGTATTAATCATTCAGGGACTAGTCTTCTCCCTTGTTTTACTAAATTGCAATGGTGTGCACATACTTCTTGATCCACCTGCGCCATTTTCAGTTTCTGTTCGTTTCGAAATGTATGATCTCAGAATCACGCAACTCGTTAATTTTTAAATGAAACAACTTTTATTTATTTTTAAATTTTTGGATTTTATTAAATATATTTTATATTTGATGTTCATTTTTGTTTTGTTTTTGTTTTGTTTAAATAAAATATTTACAGAAATAAATGCATACATAATTTAATTAATAATAAATAATTATTTATAATTCGTAACTAGGATTTTATTTTTAAAGATATTTTAATTTTTTATTTATTTTGTTAAATATTAATTTATTATAAATATAAATAAATATAGTTTTAATGCTCAATATAAATTTAAATTATTTTAAATAATTAGTAATATTAGAGAGGCAGATATGATATATATAATATATATATATATATATATATATATATATATATATATATATATATATATATATATATATATATATATATATATATATATATATATATATATATATAATATATATATATATATATATATATATATATATATATATATATATATATATATATATATATATATAAATATATATATATATATATATATATATATATATATATATATATATATATATATATATATAAATATATTACATGAGAAGACAAAATTGCAGCACTTGAAAATTCTAATGAAAAATTCAGATGACAGAGTTGGCAAAATTATTTCTGCTAAAATTGACGTGCACATATTAAAGAAAATTTCAGATATGCAACCATCAATACAAATTGATTGCTCTAGATGGCTTCCGATATCAATCTAGTTAACCAATCATTCAGTGAGCCTCATAAAGTAGATTTACTACTTGGAACTGACATTTTATTTTATTTCTAACTGCAATCCATTGGTTAAATTCTACTAGGTGACAAATTTCCAATTTTACAAAATACGATCGAAGATCTTTTGACGATATAACTCATTTCTGAGGTACTCCAAATGTTTAGACTAAAGACGGTTACTGATGGTAGTACTTCGGCATCTTATTTTTAAGATATTTTTTAGGTCCTAGACATTTTTAGCCATTTTTGGATGCCTTTTGTTACAAAAGTAGTTCATTTGGAACTAGCCTCAGATCGTCATTTCATAGCAACAACATGGAAAATGCTCACCTAACTTAATGAGGAGCTTAACACACTGATAATGTCGAAGCTGTATTAAATTCTGCGTCTTATCACCAATTACTATCGATGGTAATATGGAAATATTAACACTACTATACCTGAGCCAAACATTATAAAGCCTTATGTCATAAAGTATGATAAGCGCTGAGAGTTTATGAATCTTTTATAGAAACAATTCTTGTCCATATAGTCAACTGACTATATGGAACTATTGGAAGGATTAACATAGATTCATTACTGAGAAAACAATCGTAATCATCAAAGATTCAAATCTCCTATATCTCAAATGCAAATTTAGGAGAATGACCGAGCTTCATTCTGGCCCAGATGGATTAGTGCGAGTCACATCAATATAAACTTTTACATGCATAATCAAACGAGCCATTATCAATCTTTGTCCGTTTCCAGTAAATGTTAAATATATATATATATATATATATATATATATATATATATATATATATATATATAAATATATATATATATATATATATATATATATATATATATATATATATATATATATATATATATATATATAAATATATATATATATATATGTATATATATATATATATATATATATATATATATATATATATATATATATATATATATATATATATATATATATATGTATATATATATATATATATATATATATATATATATATATATATATATATATATATGTATATATATATATATATATATATATATATATATATATATATATATATATATATATATATATATATATATATATATATATATATATATATATATATATAGGATGTCCCTAAAGTGGCTGACACGAATAGTACCGTTGGATTACTTGATCAAAGCGAACATGACTTTACTTCTACCACTTCGCACTGTAAAGCCCCCCTATCAAGTTATAGACGTTTGAAGAGGAGCCTCAACGTCGTACCTTGTATTAAAGATAACTCAATATCTAGAGAAAGAACCATTTGTTTTTCTCAATGTGTATACCATTAAAAAGCTGGGCCTCAATTTTGTTGCCTTTTCGAGACTAAGAGACTAGGAGTAATTTATACGTACACTGTGTCTAGTATTCATTTCGGTTTTTGTGTTTTTTATGCAGTGTACGTATAAATTACTCCTAGTCTCGTAGTCTCGAAAAGGCAACAAAATTGAGGCCCTGATTAAATTTTCTTTTAAACAAAGTATAACAAGTATGAATATTTACGTAAAAAGCATTTCAAATTAAAACAAAACTTTTAGAATTTTAAATTTTTTTAAGGTAAATTTTTGTTTCTTTACCATTTATCTTTTAACAATTACTCTACGACAATAAATATTTTTTGATTAAAACATAGTTCAGACTCTTAGCTTACAGAAAAGCTAACTATTTGTCATATTTGCAATAATATGCTATCTAAAAATATTAAAATATTGCATTTTCTTTATTAGACGCAATTAGTATTGAGGTAGAAATAAGTACTGGTATTATAATAATAATTCGCAATATTTACAAGAAATTCTCAGAATGCGTTACGCATTCCAAGCACCTATTCATAAATGAATTGCGAACTTTTACGAAAACGTTTCTATCTCGTTTGATTTCGTTACAAGCTTCATATATTCTAGCAATTAACGTTGCTTTATCTGGGATAGATGAAGAATAAACTTTAGTCTATAAATGGCCCAGAGGTAAAAATCTAACGGGTTTAGATCCGATGATCTTGCTGGCCATACATTGCCTTGGAAACAAAGTGAATATATAAGTGGGATCGTACATTTCTTGCAACATGTGGTGGAACACCATCATGCATAAACCATATACATCGTAAATTAAACAAAGGAACTTCTTCCAATAGTTCTTCAAATTGGTTTTTTAAAAAATTTAAATATTTCACACCATCTTATCTGTCTGGAAGTATGTTGGTAACTGTTTACAATTTTTAAATGAGAATTATTTGATGACCAGGAATGCATGTTGTGTAAATTTATACATCCGTCCCGAGTAAATGCAGCTTCATCTGTGAAAATTATCTTCTTCGGAAACCAAAAATCTCGTGTTTGTTGCTCAATTACCCATTCACAAAAAATTCTTCTTGATATTTTATCACTTTCCAAAATGTCTTGTACTGTTTGGTAATGATAAGGATGGAGTTTTTCTTTTTTAATTTGCCTGTTTACGATAGATTTTGCAATTCCGGTTTTTGCTGCCATTTTCCGAATACTAGTCGTGGCACTCTATCAGCATTATGGTACAGATGTTGATGTACGTCCTGGTAGATCTCTCCGATTATTTAAAAAAGTGCCGTTCTCCCGAAAATTCTGATCTACATTAACAAAAGTATTAACAGATGGCAATCTACGATTAAGGTATCGATTTCGATATATCCGTTGAGCAATGGTCCGAGCTCCATTAGCCTCGTATAAAATGCATATACCATATCCACATATTCGTTAGTGGTATAATGGTATTATGACACTGACTAGTTTTCCAACTTTTTAAGCGGATAAAAAAGTCAAATGAAGTGAGAGAATAAATGGGTATACCAAATACTTATTGGAGTAAGCGCATACAACATAGTGTATACAAAAAGTAAAAATTATCAAAAAAAATTTGTAGCTCATTTTTTCTTGCAGTTCAGTGAGCACAATTCTAGCAAAAATAATTTGTAATTATTTTTAAGACGATAGATTCTTTTTTTTGACGTTTTATGATTTTGACGTTTTGAAATTGTTTGTCACATAATTTTTTTTTTACATTAAAATGATAAATACATTTTAATTTTTTAAAATTATCTTGTTCAATATCATACAGATCTCAATTTCATATGCAATTATGTCGGACCTACATTTAATTGTGGCAGCTTCCATAAATTTCTTATGGTATTATGACACTGGCTTTTTCCCCGAGTTTTCTAGCGGCTAGAAAAGACAAACTGAGCGAGAAAAATAAAAGGTATACAAAATATACACATGTGTAAGTGAATACAGCATAGTACATATTAAAATCGTTACATGTCAAAATACTATCGTAGCTCAATTTTTCTAGCAAATAAAGTGGGCAATTCTAGCAGAAAAGAATTACATTTTGATTCTTATTTTTTGACAATTCGATTTCGACATTTTGAAATTTTGAATAGCGACATTTTAAAATAAAATCTAAAATTAAATTTAAGATCAATAATCTTCAAATATAAACAATTATAAATAAAATTTCACAATGTGATAGTGATATTGTTAATTTTTATTGGTTTTTGTTTATGTTTTGTGATGCTAACGCATGTTCCATCCATTATAATAGTGCTGTCTTCTGTTTCTTTCTCTGTCTTGCTAAAATTGGTTTGTAGCACTTTATAGCACTTCAAAACTAGCCAGTGCCATAATACCATAAGGATTCATGTTTTAATAAATGTTAAATTATTATTTTTTAAAATTTTAACTAATTCACTTTTAGATAGCCTACGATTGTTTATATTTAATTTAAGTTAATTTTGATTATTTAATCATCTACTATAAATATTTTTTCTACTGTAAATAATTTATTTAATTCAAGTTTATTGATACCTCAATACTTGCGTCTAATAAAGAAAATGCAAAATTTGTGTTGTAATCTTTTAATTTTTTTAGATAACATATTAATGCAAATATGACAAATAGTTAGCTTTTCTGTAAGCTAATAGTCTGAACTATGTTTAAATCAAAAAATATTTACTGTCGTATAGAGTAATTGTTAAAAGATAAATGGTAAAGAAACAAAAATTTACCTTAAAAAAATTTAAATTCTAAAAGATTTGTTTTAATTTGAAATGCTTTTTACCGTAATATTCATACTTGTTATACTTTGTTTAAAAGAAAATTTAATCAGCTTTTTAACGATATACACATTGAGAAAAACAAATGGTTCTTTCTCTAGATATTGAGTTATCTTTAATACAAGGTACGACGTTGGAAGGCTCATCTTCAAACGTCTATAACTTGATAGGGGAGCTTCACAGTGCAAAGTGGTAGAAGTAAAGTCATATTCGCTTTGATTAAGGAAATTAACGATACTGTTCGTGTCAGCCACTTTAGGGACACTCTGTATATATATATATATATATATATATATATATATATATATATATATATATATATATATATATATATATATATATTTATATATATATATATATATATATATATATATATATATATATATATATATATATATATATATATATATATATATATATATATATATATGTATATATATATATATATATATATATATGTATATATATATATATATATATATATATATATATACAGCGATTCCATACGAAACCGATCAAAAAAACGGAAATTTTGTCCTGACCCCTTTAGATTTTAATAAAACTTGTCAAAAATGTTCTCTATGTTTAAAAAACATGAAAAATGATTTTTGTTTTTTTTGCGGCACTGTACTTTTTGACAGTGGCGCACGGCGTTTGACGTTTTTTAATGAAAATGCTATTTTTTTAAGTCCTCTTTCTCAAAAACCACTTTCTCAACAACCGATTTGAATGGTTTATACCTCAAATAAAAGGGAATGAATGGTTCTTATAACGGTATAATTACAATTTTTAAAATTTTTTTTATTAAAGAAAAATCAATAAAATCTATCAAACTTTTTCTTTGATAATTTTTCTTTAATTGATCACTAACTTACACTTTTGGCAATGCAATAAAACCCTAAATATAGTCTTTATTATGCAATATCAAAAAGTTTTTGCGTTGACCAAACCAAAATTGCCGATAATGACATACCAGGCGATAGTATTGAAAAGATTCAACATTTACGAGAAAAATATGGAATGTCTACAACAACAACTGAAAAGTATATGATTTTAACATCGGTACCAAAAAGCAGACCTGTTCGGAAAATTCAAGATGAGTTTGGTGTGTCCTTATTATATGGCAAATAGAGCAAAACAGGTTCAAAAAGAAAAAGGTATCAACTATTTGCTTCTGCATATACCATCAAAATATTAAACTTATGTTTAATAAAATCAAATCTAGAAAACTTTCATCACACGAAGTGGGGTGTTATCAAGATCTTATTTCGCATATTATTTTCGCTACTTCAAGCACATTATGCTATTTAAACGAATGTCCAACATGCTCGAGAACCGATAATATTCTTAACGATTTATCTGCAAAATTTCTACAAAATTGTATAGATGAAATAACATTCAAGCAGTGGCAGAAGGTAGATCGATGCAGCATGGGAAAAGTAACCGTATCATCATTGGCTTTCACAAATAAACTGGGAGAACAACTACGCAACATAGTACCACATGCGTTTATTGCAAAACAACAAGCAGATTACCTGAAATATAGAAAATTAAATGCAGCAACTGATAAATGTATAGTTATATGTGACTTTTCTAAAAACTATTCATTTGTAGTTCAGGATGCGGTTCAGGATTTCATTGGGAAACTGGTCATTCGATCGAAAACGATAGTAGTTTGAAATTCACAAGCTTGATAAACATAATCATGTAGCTGTGAGATTGTTTTTTACCGGCCTAGTTAATTTTTTAAAGGAAAAATTACGGCACGTTACGAAAATTTCCTTTTTTTCCGATGAATCTGGGACTCAGTACAAAAACAAAATGAATTTCTACAATCTATGTAATTTCAAGGAGGACTTCGATATGGAAGCAGAATGGAATTTTGTTGCAACTTGCCACGAAAAAGGACCTTGTGATGCATTAGGAGGAGTTCTCAAGAGGAATGCTGCTAGAGCGAGTTTACAAAGACCATTTGGAAACCAAATAACTACGCCATTTGAACTCTGTTCAAGGGCTGTGGAAAAAGATTCAAAAGTAAATTTAAATTTTTATTTAAATCATAAATATCATAGATTTTGTCCAATTAATAAGACATCTTTAGATATTAGAAAATTTTCATTTTGCTCAAAGGAAAAACTTTTTGATATTGCATAATAAAGACTATATTTAGGGTTTTATTGCATTGCCAAAAGTGTAAGTTAGTGATCAATTAAAGAAAAATTATCAAAGAAAAAGTTTAATAGATTTTTTTGATTTTTGGTTTAAAATATTCAGATCCTGAAATATTCAAAAAATCATATTTTAAAAATAAAAGATAGGACTACTAATCGGTTAAGTGGTTTTTGAGAAAGAGGACTTAAAAAATTAGCATTTTCAAGAAAAACCAAGAAAAACGTCAAACGCCGTGCGCCACTGTCAAAAAGTACAGTGCCGCAAAAAAAACAAAAATCATTTTTCATGTTTTTTAAACATAGAGAACATTTTTGAAAAGTTTCATTAAAATCTAAAGGGGTCAGGACAAAATTTCCGTTTTTTTGATCGGTTTCGTATGGAATCGCTGTATATATATATATATATATATATATATATATATATATATATATATATATATATATATATATATTTAAATATATATATATATATATATATATAGATATATATATATATATATATATATATATATATATATATATATATATATATATATATATATATATATATATATATATAATACCTTAATAATTAATAATTTTATATATTTCTAATTATTTATTACATTTATTATATATTTAGTTCTATATTTGTTCTAATTCCAATATGTTTTTATTTTGTAGAATTTTTGTTGTTTTTTACTAAATTCTTAATTTAATTAATTTTATTATTATTATTAGTTTTTTTTTATTATACTACCTTAATAAAGCTATGATCCCAAATTCAGCTGATAATGGTACCTTACTGCTAAGCTACGTCACCATTGCTCGTTTATTTTCTATTTTGTTTCAATTATAATAATATATATTTTCTATTTATATTAATAATATTTTTAAAATAAATGAGATTTTATAAATTTTTATAATTTTTTGTTTTTTTTTTGTTTAATTCTTAAATAGTAGGCACTACTATATATTTGTTTGTAATTAAATTTTAATTTATTTTTTTTAAACGACACTTAATTTAATTAATATAATATGTTAATATTTTTTTGTTTTTTTTTAATATAATTTAATTTAATAAATAAATTTCATCTAAAAAAATAAAATTAAATTAATTTTACTATAAATTTTGCTATATTTTTAATTTATAAAATTAATTAATTAAGAAATGTGTATTTAACTGATATAGGGTGTGTGTATGTGTCTATAGTTTAATTTATACAAAATAATTATTATTATTAAATAAATGAATAGTCGTTTGAGCAATGGCGAAACTTAAAAGACTGGTCCCTCAATCAGACGTTGATTAAAAAAATTAAAATTAAAAAAAAAATTTAAACCAAATAGAAAAATTAGAAAAATAATTTATTTTTTTTTTATGTTTTTAATTAAAAACTTTTTTTTTTTTTTTGTTTTATGCACAACATAAATTATTTTTTATATTAATATGGTATGTAAATATATATGTATATTGCACGGTACGTGCAATAAAACGATAAGTTAACGAAATATTTAAAATGTTCAGGAGAAGGCAACAAAGTTTAAAATTCTTAGAGCAGATCTATCATGTAAATGTGATGCTTTGTAGGAATAATTTGTGCATGAGGACTTGCGTACAGTAAAATTATTTAGAGACATCAATATAGTTATCTTCTCGTGGATTTATCGGTTTATTGCACACATGTAGTGTGATATATATACAGAAGGTTTTGTTTTTAAAGTGGTTTTGTTTTAAATGGCCTTTACCATATCAATTGAGCTAGATTCCATCGGTATCGAGCTTGCTCGATTTTTTATAGACAATAGCGACCTCTTTGCCTTCCAAATTTCAGGTCTTTTCTCAGTAATCTATGACCATCCGGTTAAGATCGGCTCGCCCTAGTTAACTTAACAGGACGTCAGGAATTTAGTGAAAAAAATTTACTTCGTTGAATTGTATGTATGATAGTAATTTGTATGCAGAGGAGAGCTATGCAGCGATAATTTTCTTATTTGGAGCGATTTCCTATCTTAAGGAAATATCATAAAGCGGGCAATTTCCGTGTCATTTTTTTATAAATCTTCGAAAGCAACAATAATTTTCACGCAACTTAGATTGATGTTATATTAAAATTTTGTTAAAAATTTATTTTGCATGGTTTCCGAGATAAAATCCGAGCATTTCAAAAAACTAAACCTTGTTCAAAGCCCCTAAACACTGTAAAGGGATTAAGCTTCCAGTAAATGATGATTTTTATATGGTATTAGACTTGGCCTTGAAAGCTCCTTAAAATTTCTATTAAAACGATAATCATTTGTTTTTGATCAACATAGAAAAGTTTAACCTGGAAAGTCCATCATACGGATTTTGACTGTATTCAAGGTTCACTTCAACGCCATTTATGAATATCTATAGGAAATTTGAGTTTCGTTTTCTGGTTAGGGTTTTTCAAAATTTTGGATTTTATAATTTATAATATCAAGAAGCTCTTGGCAGTGGCTTTAAAAGTCAAATTCAAGGTGAATTAAAAATTAATTTTTTTAAACCATTTCAATTTTTATAGGGACATAATGTTTTTACGGGAAACTTAATCCTTTCGAGATATTTAGGTGTTCCAATATTTTTTTAAATATATATATATATATATATATATATATATATATATATATATATATATATATATATATATATATATTTGGTGAAAAATTCGTGAAATCGAAAATTCAATATATGGAACCGGAAGTCATGTTTTAGTTTTATGATTTTTATGTTTTGAATGTGTAGTAATGGTTAAAAAAAATTATTTTTGTAGAACTGTTTTTTTATATTGTTGTTGTTGTTGTTGCATAAGATACAGTTGGTCAAACAATTTTAAATTTGTTGAAAATGGTCGTGCATTTATGCAAATATAAAGAAAACAAGTTATTCGAAAAATATAAAATAGGACTCAGTTTAAAGATAAAAGTAAAAGGATTAAGAAAATATTACAAAAATAGTACCATCTATAAGTTTTTCATTTTCAAAATGGCCACCAAACTAGTTTTTCTCAATTTTCTGGAAATCAGTACTTTTATTTTTTATTTTTTTATTTCTATCTTTTTCGTCATTTAATTTTATAAAACATATCAAAAAACGAAATTGAGGGTATTTTTTGTTTTTTTGCAAAACGCGTTTTAATATCATGGCCTACTCTAATTTTGTGTATAAAATTGAATATAAAGAAAATTTTGTAACTTTTTGACTTTAATTGCAAATAATCACCTGTCGATGATTTTTCTAAAATCGAAATTAGTAAACAAGCTAAAAAAAATTGGGGTTTCCAAATTCTGCTTGCTCTGTCCTAAAAACTATGTGCAGCAGTAGAACTCAGTGAAACGCATACAGTGTGTGTTTGTACAATACACCATATAATAAATTATATGGAATGTTAAATAAATTATTTAGGAAACCAAGTTAGCAACTATTACAAATGAAGAAATATCGAAATACCAAGATTGTATTTCATTTATATTATGTCTAGAGCCTAAGCCGATATGTTATCTTCTAAAATGCAAGATTTGTCCAGGATTAAACTTATGTCGAGAATACTTAAAAAACGCTTTCCTAGAAAAAGACTATGAGGATGTTGATTTATCGTTCAGTAAGTGGATTTCAACTGAAAAATGCAATTTTTTATTCAAACCCGTTAGAAGAATTTTTAGATTACTTCATAAAGAAGTTGGAAAATCTGATTCCCCATTGCTTCATTTCACTTCAACAATCTACCTTCGTAAAAGATAAATAATTGCTTTAGGGCCAACAGAAGGGTTTCATGTGATTTTATTCAGAAAATTATTCATTTATAATGTAAAATGCAGCGCAGGGTTTTCATTCGTATTTTGGAAGAAAATGATATTTTGGAGTGAAAATAAACAATAAAAACAGTTAACATAAATTGATTTTGATAAATTTAAAATTGAAAATTAAATAAAGGTTAACATTTTATTTTTATATATAAAAAAAGAGTAGGCCATGATATTAAAACGCGTTTTGCAAAAAAACAAAAAATAACCTCAATTTCGTTTTTTGATATGTTTTATAAAATTAAATTGATTATTGATTGATTGATTAGAGTGTACGGCCAAGGACGAACCAGGAACTCCCGGAATGCCGGGCACCACCGTACACCCGTGTTACATAAAACAAAACCGAAGGAATGGAAGGAATGTTAATTCTGACAGACTCGACCCGGTTACTGACACCTAAGCGATCGATAGTTAGTATTTTTGTGGTGTAAGGAAGGAAAAGGTTTGTTAGTAATGACAGAATTGGTCCGGTTACCCGGTAGCCAATATTCAAACTAATGTTAGCACAAGACAATCACAATTTTAATGAACTGCTCTGCTTCCTGTCATCTCTTATCAGCAACATTAATATCAGCAACGCCACCATTCAACTGTAATCTGCAAAGTTTCTCTGACAACAAAATCTATTAAAGAACTAATTGCCCTTAGTCGTAGGCTGTAATAAATTGAATTAATTTTCATGTGCCACTATAAATCGATCGAATCAGCTGTCTTACAACAAATACACAAACACGACTTTGAAAATTCCATCTACATTCACCTATTTAGGAGAATGTAGATGGGATTTTTAAAGTTTCTATTTAGAAACAATATCACCGAATTTAATTCAAATAAAAAAGTTCCAATAAAACAATTAAACGCTCGAACTCGACCGAATCAACCATTTTACAACAAATACACAAGCACCATAAAAATATCGAAATATAAATATAAAAATATAATTATTTAAAAAAATAAATACAAAAATATAATAATATAATAATAAATCAATATATAATAATAACATTATATAATAGTAGTATCATGAGTACCGCATGAACACCAACACAAATCTCCAAATCAACAAAATCACCGAAATTACTATAAATAAATTATTCCCTTTTCTAAGACAATTAAACGTTTTAATTCGTTAGAATTAACCGTTTTGTACCAAATACACCAAATGAGACAAGAGTTCTGAAACATTAAAAATTCCCTTCCCTTCATTTTACGATTCATTATACCCAATTTTACCTTGTTTTTCAAAAACTAGAATGGCTTACTACTCACCTCAAACCCAAATTAAACTGTGTTCAAATTTGTAACGTACTGAATATACGTTAGAACCCCTACATATAACTTAAACCAACCTATATTACATAAATATATACGAACCAAATAGCTCGTTTATGGTACTGTAGTTTATGCTTCAAAAGTTCAATGGCAAAAATTAATAATGTCCTAACACCACAAAATACTTAAACATTTAACCAAACATTTCGATGGGTGCAAAGAAACAATAGTCAATTGTGAATAAAATCCTAGTGGTGAATAAAATTTAAATATAAAGTTAAATAAGGTTTGTATCTCTGCTTGTCATACTTATTTCCACCACCACAAGGATCGCACACTTTTTATCTTTATTTCTATTTTCTATTTACAATCAACTACGGGAATCGCACAATCACATACATTCACTACAAACTGTTTTTATCGTTTTGTTTCACTAAAATCAGAATGATCAGACAAAGATGCATATTGTACCCTATGTTACACGACTCGAACACGATCAAATGTAAACCAAAACTCATATAAATTTTAGAATTTTTAGAAACTATTTTTTATTAAATCTTTTTCGACCAGAACACCAATTCAAAACCAAATTTATTAATTTTAATACCAAATTATTTCCTAATATTCTAACTTGTTTAATTCTATGACCACAAATTTAAATAAAAATGAACAATGCTTCGGTATATCAAACAACAAAAACTATGAAAATCAAATAATTAAAATGTATACTCATCTGCGATCTGGTTTCTATTGATGTAGTCAATAAGCATATAATTATTTAATGATCATTTATTTATTAATTAATTAATTAATTAATTTGAAGAACAACACAAGACACATTAATTATTTAGTAATAATTAAATAAAATTAAACAATTATTTTTGCCACACACAGAACATAATAAAAATTAATTAATTTTAAAAATGAGGAGATCGGAAATAAACACGTCCGATCTCTTCAACGAAACAAACCAACCTCCGATATGTTTTATAAAATTAAATGACGAAAAAGATAGAAATAAAAAAAAAAAAATAAAAGTACTGATTTCCAGAAAATTGAGAAAAACTAGTTTGGTGGCCATTTTGAAAATGAAAAACTTATAGATGGTACTATTTTTGTAATATTTTCTTAATCCTTTTACTTTTATCTTTAAACTGAGTCCTATTTTATATTTTTCGAATAACTTGTTTTCTTTATATTTGCATAAATACATGACCATTTTCAACAAATTTAAAATTTTTTGACCAACTGTATCTTATGCAACAACAACAATAAAAATCAAGTTCTAAAAAACTTTTTTGTTTACCAACACATCCAAAACATAAAAATAACAAAATTAAAACATGACTGCCAAAAATTTCCGATATATATATATATATATATATATATATATATATATATATATATATATATATATATATAAATATATATCTATATAATATACCAAATTATAAGTTTACCATGCCTATTTGGTATACATGCTAATATGTTCTTATGTTAAGTCAACTTTGTTGACAGTTAACCGCCCACAAACACATCACAGACAATTTTGTGGGATGTTTTATTAAGATTTGTCGGAAATTTTAATTTAATCGCTTATATTTATATATACACCGGAAAATTGCAACGACCAATATTTCGAAAAATACGAGCTGTATACAATATACTACAAATGGGCTAAGTTGACATATAGAACGGGTGAAAAAATACAAAATTTGAATCTAATTGTCGAAATACATCCACTTTCCACTACCATCCACTAATCCCAATAATACTTATGCCTAAAGTATATTACACCAAAGACTTTTGTATCTTGTGTGGTTGCTAAATGATGTGCCATCAGCAAACAGAACTAAAATGAAAATAAGATTTTTTAATAATGGCCAAAATTTCATAGATCTAATGAGCTAACCATCACAAAAATACGTTATGAATTTTGGAGATTTTTAACTTTTGCAAAATCCACAATTCTCATAGGCACTATACTCCGTATTTTGAGGTTTTTGAAAATTTTTGATTTATAGCCAAAGGTACAGTGAATTAACCAGGAATTGACCAGAAAATTGCAGTACTTTTTCCACCCATCCATCATTTTTGTAATTAAGAGCTATGGCCTAAAATACTGTTGCAAATAGAAGTAAGCTATAATTTGTGCCATCACTTAATAGAGTGTGAAAAATAAGATGGTCACTCAATTTTAAATTTTGAAGTAAAACGAAAATAATTGAAACTTTAACGCAAATACCAAACATGGTCAATTACCAAAACTCCATAGCTTCCAACCAACATGTCGCCACCCCGCAGTGTTTAAATGATCATTTGCATTTTCGTTAATAACACCATCTTACTTTAAAAATGAGATCTTTCTAGTGGTAGTTTAAGAAATTAGCATATCTCGTTTCGTTTAATAGATATTCAGTGTGTTAGATAAAACACGAGATAGTATCATTATTTTCTTCTACATAAAACTGAACCAGTTAGAGCATGCAAATAATTTTTTTGAGCACGTTGAATATAAGCTCCAGATGATTGCAACGGGCATCACTCCCAAAAAGTTAAAGCTTGTAAAAAGCAAAACTCCAGACTCCATGATTAATGAAACTTAAAATCACATCATACGTTTTACTCGAGTAGAGTTTCACTTTTGCCGCGCAAATATTCAAAAGGAAAATTTAGAGTCGAATCTTTAAATTCAAAAGATTTTTCAATTAAAAATATATTTATTTACAAAAATATTAATTTAATTGCTCTTTACATTTACCCAAGAAAGATCAAAGCAATTTTTGTACATTATTTAAAAGGCAAATTGATTTAAGTGATGCCGATCTTCAGCATCAAAAAAAAAAAAATAATAAATCTGCACAAAAACACAGCGATTATTACATACGAGCCCTGGCATTCACAACATAGTGCTATCGAATGTCATTTACAAGGGTTCAATATTTATAGTCCGGTTTCACTAATTGAGCAACTACAAAAACTTGAATACAAAAATGTCCACTTACGTACAACGCAATTGAAAGATACGAAGTTTTGAAATTTCAATCTAGTATCCCGAATTTTTGCCAATATGGTACAATTTATACAGGGGAATAAAATATCAGACGGATGAGATGACTATCTTGCTTTTCAAAAGAATTATATCCGAGAAAGAACCGTTCTTTACTGTTATTAAAAAAACAAATTCCAAAAAATGTTGGTACACAATCAAACTTTATTTCAACTTTTTTCCGGATTTGTTTCCAAATTTCTACAGTTTTCATGAACGAACCATCACCTATTTTGAGTTTTTTTTTAAATATTTGATTAATGGCCAAAATTGTACCTTTTCCATATTTCAAGAGTTCGAAACCAGAAGTGGTCGAGTTAAATCAAAGCCTCCTTTTAATAGGAGGCTTTATATTAAATATATATATATATATATATATATATATATATATATATATATATATATATATATATATATATATATATATATATGTATATATATATATATATATATATATATATATATATATATATATATATATATATATATATATATATATATATATATATATATATATATATATATATATATATATACGGTGTGCCTTAATCGACTAAACTAACTGAACTAGCTAAACTAAATTATAACGAGTTAGTTCATGCTACTTCTAGATAGATGGGACTACACAAAAGGAGACAAAAGTCACTAACTGTGCCTTAACTTGAAACTAAACTAAACCAACAAGTATTATAGTTTATTTGTAATTTAAAACTATTATAGTTATTTTATAGTTTTTGTGAAAAGTCACCGAAATGTTACGTCAGAAATTTACTTTTCAGCTACCATCTATGAGGCAATAGTAGAACCTTGAACAATTTGGAAAGTTTAGTTTGAAAAGCCGATAGGCACACAGCATTAATCGACTTTTCAAACTAAACTATTCAAATTGTTCAAGCTTCCGCTATCGTCTCATAGGTGGTAGCTGAAAAGTACATTTTTGTGGAAGCTTTTCCCAAAAAGTATAAAATAACTATATTAGTTTTAAATTATAAATAAATTATAATACTTTTTAGTTTAGTATAGTTTCAAGTTGATGCACAGTAAGTGATTTTTGTGATCTATCTATATATCGCATAAACTAATTCGTTGTAATTTATGCTGTGTGCCTCATGCTGAAAATTTCGTCTAAATCGCCAACTTTTTAAATGGTTGATTATTTGGTATCAATGATTCATAGATGACACTAGTTTTAATTTTACAAGCTGTGCCTGACTATTCACGATTCTAAATTGTTGACTGTGCAAACTATAAATGGTTAACAAATATTTTTTTATAAAATTTATGCTTACACATAAATATTATCATTTTACCATACTTGTTTTTAATGTCGGTATTAAATTAATTTTTTAAATACAAATCTGTAAAATTTTATTTGTATATTTATATGTACGTACACAAAAATTGACAACTAAAACGAAAAGTAACCTCACGAGCAGGCTAAATGAACAATTCTGGTGGTTAATAGAATAAATAATGAACAATTTAGAAAAGTCGGCGAGTTAAACGAAATTTTCGGCATGAGGTACTCAGCATTAGCCGATTTTTAGTCGAGACACACAGCAATAGTATAATATTAACAGGAGGCTTTGGTTAAAGCAAGAAAAAAATAGCAAACAATTACTACCTCCCACTTGGATTGAAACTGATAAACAATTTGGAAATTTGTTTTTTTGATTAGAATAAGTTCTGTGCTTAGTTATTATTTTTGTCCACCTAATCTCTCGATTATTTTTCTGCTATTATTGCCATATTGTGTCTCGCTTTCTATATGCCAACTTTGTGCATTATAGCCGATTTACATTCAACAAATTTTGAAGAAGAAGTTGATCTTGAAATCAATTTTGTAAAATTGAAATATAAACAAAAATTGCAATAACATTTGGTTTTTACTTGTGTGAGTAACCAAATCATAATATATTAAACTAATTTTATCCATGTATTGTTATCTTTCTATATGTTTTACTACAAAAAGATAAAACTTTTCATCTTGTAAAATACAAGATTATCTTTTTTATAACAGTTTTTGGGTTTGGATCTCGGGTTTCATCTTTTTATTTTTACAAGAAGAAATTTTTTCTCGGTTTGGCTTGCATAATTTTTCTATCTTGTGTCTCGGTTTTTTTCAAGATGAAAAATTTGTTGAATGTAAATCGGCTATTAGTGAACTATATTATCGTAATTTTCGATATATATATATATATATATATATATATATATATATATATATAAATATATATATATATATATATATATATATATATATATATATATATATATACATATATATATATATATATATATATACATATATATATATATATATATATATATATATATATATATATATATATATATATATATATATATATATATATATATATATATATATATATATATATATATATATATATATATATATATATATATATATATATATATATATATATATATATATATATTATGTAATAAAGGATTGCGAAGAAATAGTATTTATATATTTATTTATATTCATATAAATTAATAAAAATAGAAGTAAAAAAATACTTTCTAAATATTCCTTTCACAAGATACTTTGTCAAGTCTATAGGGTGGAGAGCTTATTAAAATGTAAGTCTAACAATTAATTTTTATTTGGTTCTAAAATATTGTATTTCCTATTCGAATTTATGATTGTATATTTTTTTTTTTTAATTTATTTAATGTTATGATGTTTTATTTACAAGGCATAATAGTTTTTGAACCCATGTTCCATGTTTAGTAAAATAAAAATAATAAATCGTTAAAATCCCAAAAGAATATTTCGTATGCAAATTATAATTATAAGTAAATTATTTGTGCTGTCCAATTCTATTGTGCATCATTAAGATATAAATTATGAGTATTAGAGAATTTTTTGTAAGTGTAGGTACTATACCTATACAGCTTGCTGTTTACCCTAAATGAAAATAATTAGAAAAGCATTGGAGAGTCTTCAAACAACTCTGTGAAACATTTTTTGATTTTGTCATTGAAAACTGTCCTAACAGCCATATGTCGTTTTCAAAGTCATGCAAAATCACCTATGTAAATTAAGCAAGTTCTATTTAAAGTAGGAAGTATTGTTGCCGATGTATTAAACCTTTTTAAAGCTGGTAAACATCGTTAAAATCTTTATTCGAAGGTTTAACACGTGCAAATTACTAAATTTTTGATTTTTAATCCAAGAAATCCTCCAATATAAACCTTGAAATTATTTAGAGAAATACACCAAGAATAACTTTAAATGTTTTTATAGTTAAACTAACATTTTTTTATCAGTAAAAAATATCAGTTAGGATATCTGCAAAACGACATGAAAACGTATAGTTACCAAGTCTGTTGGTGGACGTAGTTTGATTTTTCAAGTTGAATTTCTCACAAGACTATATCCACATGTCGTGTAATAACTGATTTTTCCCTTAAAGGCACAAATTCAAATTGTCAAAATGCAAAGTTATAAATAATTATATATATATATATATATATATATATATATATATATATATATATATATATATATATATATATATATATATATATATACATATACATATACATATATATATATATATATATATATATATATATATATATATATATATATATATATATATATATATATATATATTTATATATATATATATATATATATATATATATATATATATATATATATATATATATATATATATATATATCTAAATATATAATTATGAAAATATGTGAAAGCCATTTAGAGTCGAAAAATGTACTTAAAGTTGCGTTTTGACTCTTAATGAATAAGGTTTTTCTTTCCATATATAGTATACACTTTTCCTATCATTGCGTTTCGTTTGAGCCTGTGAACATTATATAAGTATAGCTGATCAACGTTTTGACTATCTGTTTCCAATAAATTTCTGAAATTGACAGTAGTTCAGTCTCCAAAATAATATGAAGTTTAATGCTTTTACAGAAGTGCTTATAACTTTTATCAAATTTCATGATTAAGCGCAAAATGCAAAATTTAACTATTCTTAAGATTTATTAAATTCCTAGGTCTTCCATGTGCCGGGGAGCAGAAAAATGCCTCCTTTATTTTTATCAATCATTCCAGGAACTTCGTCAGTTGTAGTAAATACGAGTAAATATTGCAAGGTGCGCTATATCCGTAGTACTTCTGCTCATACATTTTCTATCGAGTAAAAATACTAATTTTTCAAGTGCTCCTTTAAGAAATTTCTTTGCATAAAATTGTGACCTATGCGATCCAACAATCTTTTACCAGTTCCATCTCAGTTTAAAAAGCTATAATTTGTTCGCTAACCCCTTCGTTACTGCTTAGGTAGTAGCTGCATTTGTTTAGCTTTGGTTTGGTTATGGAAAACTGATTTTGATTTTTTTAAGCTCAATTTAAGTTTTTGAAGGACATCTCTTCCTGTTTTGCCCCATCCATTTACTAAAATTTTGAGGTCTTGTTACCTCTTTTGATGTTGATTTTATATTTAAAAACAAATTGGATCTGTTATTATAGCGGTGTTTTAAAGTACTATTGGCCAAGTTTATTGAAAAACTCGGTATTCGGCATCATTTTTCCGGCATTTTGCTGTCATTGGGATTACCAAGGAATGAATAATTAAAATTTGATTAAAACTATTGAATAAAAGGTTATTCTGCGTAGAATTTTGCCCGGAGACCAGTATCTCGTCTGTGGGTTTTTAAGTTGCCGATCCCTGCTATAGACTACATAAACCAGGCTTTTATTTTTGGTAAAATCACGAACTTTGCAAACAAATTTTCGATTGTTAAAGATCGCCTAAACCTACTTTTAACCCATTATTAACGGAGTTACAGCCATTGGAAATCGGACCAAAATCCGAATTTTTTGTACGTTTTATCCGGGTATAAAAGGCTTTAGACTGTAAAATTGACTTTTTTTGAGAAAATTACCAATTTTTCTGACAAATGTTCGGTTACCGAAAATCTCCTAAGCCACCTTACAGAATCATAAAACCTATCCCTAACTCATCACTAACGAAGTTACAGCCATTGGAAGTCAGATGAATATTCACGTATTTTACAAATTTTGTACACGTCCATAGACTATATAAAAATGACTTTTTTCTATATATATATATATATATATATATATATATATATATATATATATATATATATATATATATATATATATATATATATATTTACATATATATATATATATATATATATATATATATATTTATATATATACATATATATATATATATATTTATATATATATATATATATATATATATATATATATATATATATATATATATATATATATATATATATATATATATATTTATATATATATATATTTATATATATATATATATATATATATATATATATATATATATATATATATATCAGTAAAATCATTTTGAAACAGCAAAAAATGGGGAAATTGGAACCTTATGGTTTTTAAATTAAATAATTTTTGGTGTACACGTAGTAGTCAAAAAAAGAAAATTTTTGATTATTTTGTTTTTTAATTATGCAACCTACAACGCCCGCAGGGTGACTTTAAAGTTCTGCAAAAAGTGAAAAAATGTCGTTTTCAGTAAAGTTCAAAGACAAATTTAGGTATTAAATAGTTGGACCATTTTTAAAATTTTTTTTTATTAAATTAAATTGAAATTATAAATTCTTGTAATATGTAAGTCAAAACTTATTTTTTTCAGTCTAAAATATAATATTGTTATTGTTTTTATAGGTTGTTCGTTTTATGTTGATTTTTTTTACTCTCTTGTCATTTGCACACTCTTTTGTATTCTATTTTGACCATCAGTAGTTTTCTTGGATTTATCCTTGAATACCATATGGATAACATAAACAAACATGTCTACAAAACTTCAACACTATAACCCTGCAAATCTCAAGTTAAGAAATTTGTGTTGTTAAATACGAGCGGCCACAAAGCTTTGATATTCCAAAAAGCGGAAAATTTCATAATTCTATCAAATTTATTACTATAACATCGTTTATGGTTAACACTTGGGAGATAAGTCTTTTTCTTGATTAATGAAAACAACCTTAGCAAATGCTTTCGCTTGTATTAGTTTTATGACAATCTATAAAGAGCCACTGCCACTCCGTTATACTAAAGCATTTCACTATTTCTAACAGTCGCAACTTCACAAGTGGGCTGCTGCAATCACTCTTGTTTAAAGTAATTGTACTTTTTTAGATCAGCACTCGGTAAAGATTTGGTATTTATATAGATTCATAAATCGGATCAGCTTGCGATTAACAACTTTAGTAATACGTAATAGCATCAAAGTAAAGTATGGTCTCAGTAACAGTGTATTATCTGTGCTTGACACAAGCCAAACTACAACATTTTAACCAAAATAACTATATTACACATTTTAGAACCTATAGCTAACTAACATGGCTGCTGTCACTTAAGTTACAATAGTTCTTTGTTAAAGGATTTAAACTAAACTCATTCAAATTACGGAGCTTTGGATAGTTTACTGTATTCTTTTATCACTTTCTTCTTAAGCTGAGATGAACTGTGTTAACCACCTACTGGCTACCTTACATGTAAAAACCTTTTCTCAGGCACCCTCTCCGATATCAAACCCTGTTAACTACGTTGCCCCTTGCAACAATGGTACTGCAACGGTACTGCTTACTACCAAAAGTATTAATAGGGTTGACGTTTGAAAGATCTATCGTCGTTACGGAACTATGCGAACCATATTATATTATTCAGATTCATCTTAAAAACCGATACTGATAAAAAGAATATTTATTTCCTCAATCAGTTGTGATTTCAAGCCTGCTTTTTTTTGTTTGTTCTACAGGCAACCAGAAGGAGCCGAGTCGTTTTCTACCTCAAAGAGGTCCTTTACAACGAGATTTCTGCCTATTAAATGGCGGTTTTTTTTCTTATTCGTGTAGGGTCGGTGCGCAACGTGACTAAGCCATCGTACTTGCTGCTCTCACAATGAGTGCCTAGAGAACCGAGATCCCCATCTCCATGAAATTTGTGGTTACCACTACTAAACTCGGTTGTATCTTAAATAGTTGGATTAAAGGTATACGATGTTGTCATTATGTCATTTTACATAAATAAACGCACATATTTCTAAGGTATCCCTAGTCACCTAAAATTTTTTTGTTGCTATAGAGGAGTGGTTTTCTCCAAAATTATGTGAGGCAACAGTTTTTCTGCCGTGTAAATGAATTCTATTACGCGATAGTTTCTGAATTTAAAGCGGTCTCTTTTTCCATCATCAAGCATAATATTAAAATACTATTTGCTTTGCCATAATAAATACTTATTATGGCAAATCAAATCAACAATACAAAGTATCCTTAAGTATTTAAGTATATGAAAATATTTTAGAGTTAAACCACTCAACTTCAAGAGAACGATTTATTTTTATTTGATGCAGTACACTTTAATGTATCGATTGATTTTAATATAATAAAATGTAAATCATTTAACTTTTAAAATACAACAGTACAAAATTTACACAATAGAGGCAGTATTTTGTAGGAAACAAAGGGGAAAAAACCATCTGATGGTCAAAATAGGATACAAAAGAGAGTAAAAAAATCAACATAAAACGAACAACCTATAAAAAAAATAACAATATTATGTTTTAGACTGAAAAAATAAGTTTTGTCTTAAATTTTACAAGAATTTATAATTTCAATACTAATTTAATTTAAAAAAAAAAAAAAAAAAAAATTTAAAAATCGTCCAACTATTTAATACCTAAATTTGTCTTTGAACTTTACTCGAAACGGCATTTTTGCAGTTTTTTTCAAAACTTTAGTCTCCCTACGCGTTGTAGGGTGTATATGAAAACTTTTGACTACTACACAAAACCCTCTTTACTACAAGCCGTATTGTTTGCATACTCATGCTATACAAAAATATATACTTTGATTGTATTGTAAGTAGAAAATCGTGTCGGGATATGATAGCGAATATTGTGTAAAAGAAATAAACAATAAAATCAAATAATGCGCATGCGTTTACAATTTTTTTTATTAATTTTATATGGAGTTTTGATAGTTACTAATACATCTAAAGTATATATTTTCACTAATACATTTTAAAAATACATGATGATGTGTGTCAACGAAAGTTACAAGACGGCTTGTAGTAAAGACGGTTTTGCTACTACATGTACACCATATATACTCGTGTATATATATATATATATATATATATATATATATATATATATATATATATATAAATATATATATATATATATATATATATATATATATATATATATATATATATATATATATACATATATATATATATATATATATAACCACCATATTTTAAAATAACCGATGCAACGTGAAAAGCTAAGAAACCAGACATAATTACCAATAGTTTTAATAAGACTTGTTTTATATTAAAAACTGCAAAATCTACACCCGAATCAGAAAACTAAGTATGTGTGTTAGATGAATTGCTTATAGTAATACTAACCTAATACGGATAATTTTTGTGAAGATGAATCAGAATAAATTAGGGGCAAATTCACTATGGTTCATGCGGCTAAAAAATATAATTTAGACAGTGAGGAGATGCATCACAACAACTTCCAAACACTCGAGTGGTCACATTATAGAATTTAGCTATTTCATTTAGCTTTCCTTCCCGGCATCTCTACTTTTAGAGTTATTCTTGGTATAATAATAATATTATCGAGAATACTAACAGTTAATTTATTCATTTTGCATAAAGTTATCGACATCAATCGTATATATTGACCGACACAAATTTTATGATAAGACTGATTCTTTGTCAGGGCTAGAACATAATTTACTTTTTTCATTATTTTAAATTTGACGGTAAATTCTAATTGATACCACATACTATAGATTTACTATTTTTTAATTAAAAAATTTAAGCACTTTTAATATTATAAAAACAATAAAAGTGAATATATATTATTTCCTATTGCAATAATATTTTTTTTTTACATATAATTATTTAAACATTTATTAAATATGTATATTTATATGTATTATTATTTTTATTAGTAAAAAAAACGAATAAAAAACCAAACATTGGAAAAACAATTATTTTTTTAAATTAAATTATTTAAATATAATAACAATATTTGTGACTGTTTTGGTGTTTTAAATTTTAAAATATATTTTAATTTTATTAGTCACAAATATTATTATATATATATATATATATATATATATATATATATATATATATATATATATATATATATATATATATATATATATATATATATATATATATATATATATATATATAATATATAAACTATATTTTTTATTAGTTAATTTTTTTATTACTATTAAATATGTTTTTTTTATTTTACTATTAAATTTAAATTCCGGTGCATCACTAATAAAAATTATGTATGAAAATAAATAAAAAAATTATTGATTATGTATTAAAAACAAAATATACATATTTTCTAATTATATTGATGTTGATATTTTAAATTATGTATTTACAATTTATCAAATTAAATTTAAAATATGATTTTCTGTTTTGGTTTTTAAATTTTTAAATTATTTTTAGGTTATTTTCTGTTTAATTTTTTATTTTATTAAAAGGGCGGATTCAGATTATACGTTTTATATAAATATTTTAGCATTTATTTGGTATGAAATTAAAAATTATATTTTATTATTTTATTTACAAGATAGGAAATAAATAAATAAATAAATAAGTATATAAATATATATATATATATATATATATATATATATATATATATATATATATATATATATATATATATATATATATATATACACTCCACGATATTATATCAGTACATTTATTTGCAAAAATGAAAATTGCAATTTTTCCAATCGGCTAGCCGGTATAAAATTAGGCGAATTGTTTGAAATTTGCCTAATTTTGACCGGTTTTTGCAAACCGAACTAACCAAAAGGAAGCTCAGGTTTAGAGCAATCGGAAGGATGATAAACATGATTTATCTGAGACATTCACTATTTTGCAGTTTCCTATTTAGACAAAATGTTACCAACTATAAAATTATCACGGTACATACTTTCTTATGTTTTTAAAGATAATAAATCGTGACCTACCACAATTTTTTCTCACATGCCCGTTGACCGAAAATTTAAGAGATTAAAACGCTATAACTAATGCATTATTATAGTACCTAATGCATTATTATAGTACCACCAAAATATAGTGATCAATATGTTCCACTCATACGTCTTGCTCTATTATATCTCTGCCCACAACGTTTAAGAAGATTTATTCCGCACGATTCAATCTCATCACAAATGGCAGTCGCCACTTCTGCAGCAAATTCATCGGTTACTCTAACAAAATCATGAAATCTATTTCTAATATTAACTTGGTCAGATTTGTTATCACAATGACATGGATCTTTTAAAATATTTTATATTAACGGATCAAATTACTATAAGCTCATAATTGATCATGTTTGGAAATATCTTGGGTTGCATCAGCGATTATGGAAGAAACTGGTGGTTACTGGTATAACATTTTACCGATTCATCAGATGATTATACGCCGCCGCTATTTATTATTGAAAACAAATTTTGATTTTTTATCAGCAGTTTCATCAGTTTGGGTTGGCTTTCTGGTTATTTTAAATTAGTGTTTGTTTGTTTGTTTCTGAACTCTGCAATCTGTCCTGGGGCCGAAGCTCTCCCAACTCTTTCGCGGTTAATTTTTAACGTCCTACCTTATGCCGTCACCAGCCAAAACGAGGACACACGAATACAGGTTTGATTTTAAATCCATCTGCACATTGCTTTGCTCCAGCCAGCCTGCACTGACATGGACGATGGGTCAGCCCATGGATTCTGCACTCCATCAGGGGGTCATAGTTGTGTTCATCGTCATCACTGATCGTAATCAGGTGATGAAAAATTCCCTTTTGCCCGTTGGGATTCGAACCCGGTACCTCCCGTCCCAAACACTGCAGCTTTAACCACTGCGCCAATTGTTAAATTAGTGTTTCGACATAGTTTGTGGTTAAATATAAAATATTTTTTCCAGTTTAGCGTTGGTTTGTGACATAGTGACCTTTCTCAAATTGTATGTGGTTGCAAAGCATATTGTTGCTTTAGTTGGTTTATTATGACCATAATTCTTATGCTGGAAACAGATGTGCAGAACTTCTGCATCCAGCGCCGCATGCAGCTTTGCACGTAAAATTATGTGCATTATTTTTGACTTTTTTTATCATTGTGCGCCATTTTTAAACATTTTTGTAATTATAACGTTTTTAATCGTATAAAAATCCATGGCGTTTTACAAATTCAATAATTTTTTCCTCCAGTTTGTTTGCTTAAGCCTTTATAGCACCGTATTGCATACCTGCAACAACCAATTTATATTTATACAATTCTATAATTATTATTTCCCCACAACTGAGAGTGTATGTACTATATAACTTTATATTATGACTAGTATGACTTTATATTACATTTTTTTTTATTCCCAGTGTTGAGTATTGTAATTAAAACTTTATTTTACGCGGGAAAGTAAAATCTAAATGTCAGTCGTGTCATAAGTCCTATCAATATCAAATATCAACAAGTCAATATCGTCTTTTTAGCTAAAAAGTAATGTATATATATGCAATATATATGTTGAAAATGTCACGAAAATAATTTACAGAAAAGGAAATTTTGTAAATTGTGGAAGCTTGGACGGACAGCGAGGATATTGACGACGATGAAAATGAAAATGATGTCGAAATTAACGTTAATAAAATATCGAAAGAGATGAGAGCCGAAATTGAAGAAGGACCTACTTCAAATTAGGAACTACCAGTTATACTTTCAAAGTATTTATATTAACGTCAAAAAATTTAAAAATTCAAAACTGATTTGGAAGAAAAGGCAATTTCGATGAAAAGAGAATTGAATTCACGGGCTTAGAAGGTCTTCCAGACGAATTAAAAATTGATACAGTCCATACAGTTATTTTCATTATTTTTTCAATCAAGATTTAATGAAAAAAATTATCTAAGCAACAAATTTATATGCCGTTTAAAAAACCCAAACTCACAAGAAAGTTTAAACGAGAATTCTTTAAAAAAATTCATTGGAATATTAATAATTACATCTGTCGTGCATATACCGAATAGTCGTCAATATTGGACATCCAAAATAGGAAATGAAATTATACAGAGTGCAATGTCTTTAAATAATTAAAAAAAAATAAAACAACATATTCATTTTAACAATAATCAAAATACACTACCAAAAAGCCACGAAAATTTTGATAGAATTTATAAAATTCGACCAGTAGTTGAGGCACTCTAAAACTCATTCAGAAAAATCCCACCAGAGAAATATTTATCGGTAGATGAACAATTATGTGCAACCAAAACTAGGCACTACTTGAAACAATATATCCCATCGAAGCCACATAAATGGGGTTTTAAACTTTTTATATTGTCAGGAATATCAGGATATTGTCATATTTTGAGCTATGTACTGGACAAGAAAATGATGATAAAAATCGGTTACCTTCAGAACCAAATCTAGGTGCATGCGCTAAAGTTGTCGTTCGATTGCTTCGGCATGTTGAGAATCATCGAAACTATCAAGTTGTATTTGATAATTATTTTTCGACAATTCCACTAGTTGTAGAATTGTCTAATCAAGGCTTTCTTTGCTCAAGGCTGTAAATTACCAAGTGACAAGAACATGAACAAGGCAACTCGTGGAACATCATTTGAGTATGTCACAACACTCGATAGGGCGGAAATAGTTATAGTATCGTATAAAGATACAAGAAACGTTAATTTGATATCAAATTTTATGGGAGAAAATCCCGTACATACAGGTGACAAATTCGTTAGAAAGGAGGATATGATAACCCTTCATGTTCAAACATTGTAAAAGTGTACAACTAATTTATGGGAAATGTTGATTGTCTAGACAGTAACATTGGTCGGTACAAAATAAAAATTCGTTCAAGAAAATGGTATCACCGCATTTTTTACCATTTAATTGATTTGGCAGTTGTCAACGCGTGGCTGTTATAATGGGTTTTCCAATAAGAGGTTTCATTTTGATATTAAAAAAACGAGTATTTTTTAAGAGAAATCAATGAATGTTTATTTCATTGTAAAGAGGAAGGTATGCCATTAATATATGAAAACGATATCAGCCAAATGGCCGCCATATCTACGCTTGCAGCAGCATATTCTTTTCATACAATTTCGCACATTTGCGACTGCATGCCCTCGATAACTTCACGAATTCCATCTTTAAGGTCTTGAATCGATTGTGAAACAGTGGCATAGACCTTATATTTCACGTGGCTCCAAAGAAAAAATCTAAAGGTGTTAAATCACAAGATTTCAGTGGCCAATTGTGATCACCTCTTCGAGAATTAACACGGTCAGGAAACTTTTCTTGTAAAATTGCGATTGTTTCGTTGCTTGTGTGGCACGTAGCGCCATCTAGCTGAAAATTAATATCGGCCACATCAATATCTTCCAATTCCTGCCATAAAAAATCATTAATCATAGTTCGGTAGCGCAATCCATTCACCGTAACAGTTGCACCAGCCTCATTTTTGAAAAAGTAAGGTCCAATCACAACACCAGCCCAAAAATCGCACCAAACAGTGACACGTTGAGGATGGAGAGACAACCTTTTTCGGTTTTTTTGAGTCCCAAATGTGACAATTCTGCTTATTAACGTAGCCTCCGAGGTGAAAATTGGCAGGATGCTTCATTTTGATGCATTTGACCCAATCAGCGAAGATACGACGTTTATTGTGATCGACCGGCTTGAGTTCTTGTGTTAACTGAACTTTAAAAGCCTTAAGACCTAAGTCTTTATACAAAATACAGTGTAATGTCGTTTGTGGAATGTCTAATTCCAAAGATCGACGAGGAATCGAGAAACCTAGGTTTTCTTCAACATTACGGGCTACAACAGCAAATTTCTCAGTTTCACTATTGCCGGCCCAGAAGGTGCTTCACGACGACCAAAAAATGCTTTAGTTTTGCAAACTGTGACTGCAGAATTTTCACCATTTTTGTAGTGAATTTTAACAATTTCAATGCGTTGTTGAAGCGTGTATCGTACCATTTTTAGTAATGGCGTAGTTTTTACTTGTGAACTGTCAAAAAATTACCGCTTCAAAATTGACAGCTGCCCAAATATCAGGCTATTCAAAATGAAACTGCTTATTGGGTAGCCCTATTCAAACGAAATGAGACGTCTATTCAAACCAATGGCAAACTTGTTGAATTCAGAATAGACAATTTATTTAATTTTAATTTAATTTATGAAGAATATACAAAGAAAATAAATAAGAATTTTATTGTTGAAACTAAAATTATTTTTATTCTAATTGAACGATCTTGCATATATGCAATGGTGAGAAAATTTAATTTCCTGCAAAAATTGAAAAACTAATAGCAGTTTCTTTGATACTTTGGGAACCAATTTTAAATTTACCAATTAAAAAATATTTTTTCCAGTAAAAAAAAATGTCTATCAGAAATGTAAAAACAACAAATAGTGTGATATAAAGTAAGGGAAAAAAAGTAATTTTTTATTTTTGTGTTGTCAACACTGGGTGATGCGCTGTAGAATCATGCTGGAAACGGACGTGAAGAATTCTGCATGCAGCGAAATTAGAATACACTAGTTTGTATGAAACGAATTACATGTATTCTGCACGACATGCATAATTCTGCATGTTGTCCTTAAAGTACTTTTAATACCGTCGGCGTCGACTTTGACTTTGTTTGACAGCTGTCATATTTTGATATTTTATTTGGGAATTGCATAGACGTATAATAGTTTTAATGTCTTTGGTGAATTGTGAGTTGTATCGTGAGTTGTATATAGTCAGTATCTCACAAACCATATAAAATCAAGTTTGATTGCACCTCAATGATGAGACAATCCTCAATATTATTGTCACTAATAAAGTTTTCTTCACTTTCCCTAATATTTATTTGATTATTATTTATATTTTCATTATTTTCGTCCTCATAATAATATTTCACAGAATAGTTAAACATATCATCGGCTGCCATTTTGATGTTTTGTTTATCCATTGACATTTCAAAATGAATGAAGTTGCTTTGTACAACTTCAAATTGGCAAAGTCGAGAAGTGGAACGTATCGCACTTGCTTTGCAGCTAACTTCATTGTATTTTTATTTTCTTAGATTTATCACATAAAACTAATTAATTTTATAACTATTTTGATTTATTTCAATAAAACTTGACATTGTTAATCGAATCAACCTAAGTTTTATAAATTAATTTACGAAGTCCAAAATTGAAGTCGTTGGTATGAAAAGTACTTAATATAATTTCACTGCGCATCAATTAGTGTTGGCAGCACAAAAAAAAATTGCAGTTTTTCTTTTACTTCTCATCACATTATTTGTTGTTTTTACATTTATTTTAGCAATATTAAGCAAACAAGATGGAGGAAAAAATTATTGAATTCGTAAAACGTCATGAATTTTTATACTAGTCGTATTTTATTTGATTTTGGTATTGGAATTGGATTTGGAATTCAAATCAAATAGGTTTTAATTTTTTTTTGGAATTGGATATTAATTTAAAGGTTGGTACGTTGTATATTTTTACATTTGAATTTTCAAATAGTTTCTTTTGAATTTTAAATTTTTACCAACATATTATTTTTTATTAATATTTTAATTAATCATAATTTCAAGCAACGGAGAAAAGATAAATAATGTTATAAGAAAAACATAGTGAGTATTATTTAAATCGTCATTTTCGGCTTAAGTTTAAAAACATACAATCAAAATTTGTTAAATACAAATTTGATAATTACAGTTCCTCAAGAAGGCAATGGTCTGTACTATTAAAAGTTCATCTTGATTCATTTAAATTATCTAAATGATTTCACTTTCCAATACTAAATAATTTAAGTACTAAAATACTGATTAAATAATCACATTCAAGATTTAACAATATATCGTTAACTCAAAAATGAATGTCAAAATAATAAAATAACAACAATGACCAACTTATAGAAATCAAAATATGAGATGTCGCGCATCTGGTATTCGAGATACTAACTAAAAAGAAGAATTGGAATTTCAATACCATCAATAGAGAAAGATTTCAACCAATTCCAAAAAAGAATTCGATATATGGGATTGTTGTTGTAAAAAATCAAATAAAATACGACTAATTAAAAACATTATAATTACAAAAATATCTATTTAAAAATGGCGCCCAATGACAAAAAATGTCAAAAAAGATTCACATGTGTTTTACGTACAGAGCGTTGCAAGTTCTGCACGTGTTTTCAGCATTAGAGACAACATGCATGTCGATCAGAATACATATAGTTCGTTTTACACAATCTAGTGTTTTTTAATTTCGCTGCATTCAAAATTCTGCACGTGTGTTTGGAGCAAAAAATATGACAAATTAATTATGACGTCTGCTTCCAGCAAAATACGTGACAAATTAATATGCATTTTTTAAGGGTATCTTCCATTTTATTTAAAAATAACTAGTGGTTCTCTAAAGTGCCTGTAAGTTACTGAATGGTTACTGAATATTTTCTTAATAGAGCCCTCTTCCGATGTAACAATTAGAATTTATTTAATTATACATAGTATTGGAGAAACAATCTGATGTTTAAAAAACACAGTGTTCCTAAACAAACAAGATGAAATAGTTTAACTAGAAGGAAGCTATGAAAAATAAACATTAAGGTAGAAAAAGAAGCTGGTCACAATATATTTTCTGTGATCCCGAAATAAAAACATCGCGTGATTTTCCATTTGCATATGTACTTATAATTTATAATTTAGACGTTTAACGGCAATGCTAAGGAATTCGATGAAAAAGTGCTTCTATGGCAAATACAAAAATACCCAAAAAACAAAAAAAAGTCATAGTTGGCCTTAACAAACGTTACATTAAAATATTCCTTGTGTGTCGTTACAAAATAGTACGTTTCTCAGATAAATCCTGTTTGCACTTTTTTTTATATTAAATTGGCAGAACACAGTAATAATTAGTGATAAACCGTTAGCAAATTTCAAGAGTCTAGGATCAATTTGACTTTTTGACATCGTATTTAACAACGAGGAATACATAGTATTTTATGGCGAAATAGCAATTGCGTCACAAATTGTTTTGGCGTTCGGGCTATACTTGTCAGTGACCATTGGATTAAATCTGTAAAAGTTTCGAAGGTCTTTAATTGAATATCGTGAAGTGCCTATGTTTATATATATATATATATATATATATATATATATATATATATATATATATATATATATATATAAATATCAAGCTATGCATTTATATGTTAAAATATATGCATTTATATATTAGAAGAAGTTCGATAAAGAAAACTAAATGGAAATATTTTTCGTGGCTATTTAAATTTTTTAACAGTTTCGTTTCGATATGATTGTCTTGTTGAAATAAATTTTATCATCAGCTCTACATTTTCAGGAATATATATATATATATATATATATATATATATATATATATATATCTATATATATATATATATATATATATATATATATATATATATATATATATATATATATATATATATATTTATATATATATATATATATATATATATATATATATATATATATATATATATATATATATATATATATATATATATATAATATATGTATATTATGGTGGTGATATTATTAAGCTTTAGTTGAACACTTGTTTGTTGATTATTCAAAAACTATGTTAAAACAGCCCACAAACATTTGTTGTTGTTTAAAAGCCGCCTGACCGATTTATCAAAATGTGTTGTTACCAGTGTTGGCATAACGGAAAATTTTTCAATCGTTATGGCATCATTTCCAGTCGAAAACTAAAATTTCGTTTTCGATATGGGTTTGGGTTTCTAACCAAACAATTTGTTAGATTCGTTATTATAACGTTATAAACGAAAAACCTTTGTATCGATTCGAATTTAAGAACATTAAAAATATTGTGATTTTCCGTTATAGCGTTACGTTACGTTATCGTTATGCCAACACTAGTTTTTACCCTTTATACTAGGTAAGTTCTAACATTAACATTATCAGTTTTCCTCTTACAAATTTCATTTATAGTTTTTCAGTCTGCCTATGAATGTAATCGTGTTGATATGAGTTTGCTTCTGATCTATAGCTATTTTAACACACATTCGAAAGATAGTATCGTCAAATGGCAATACTGTCACTTTTTCCGTTTAAACTTTGACTTATTTGTGCTTAAAATTCTTTCTCTTTTATAATGATGTGTCATTTCGTTCAGCAATTTTAATAACTCTTAGTTTAATGTTGTTTTGTTTCATGTTTATAAAACAAAAAAATGGTCAAAAATATCTTAGGACTTAACGTCCTGAATTGGATGAATGATTAAAAATCGGCCAGGCAATGACTCTCTGACTAATCTAGTTTTTAATGATGTCAGTTTTTTTGCCACTCTTATATATATATATATATATATATATATATATATATATATATATATATATATATATATATATATATATTTATATATATATATATATATATATATATATATATATATATATATATATATATATATATATATATATAATATATATTCGTGTGTTATTAATGGTTAATACAAATAATTAACAATAAATATAGATTTTTTTTGAAGTATAAACAATTAAATAGTAACATTATTAATTTAGAAAATAAAAATAATTTAATAATTTTTTTTTTCAATAATATTGCAATTTTACACTTTAATAATTTATTTTTATTTATTAATTTTATATTAGGAAAAATAAATTATGCATTTATATTTTTTATTTAGATTTTATGGAAAAATACTTACTTTAATTTTAAATTTTTATTATTGCCTATATGAAAATATATATGTATAAATATATATATTATATATTTATATAAAATTTATATATATTATTAATATTTTTTTGTTTTAAATTAATAAATATTATTTAATTTTTGTTGCTTAGTAAAAAATAGAAAATTGAACTAAATTAAAAATTCCAACACAAACGTAATATTTTAATTACATAATTCGGTTCAAAATCAAATGCATATTTGTACTTGTTAAAAAAATAAAAAAATAAAAAAATTATTGATCGGTCGATTCTTGTTTTGCAGATTCTATTTCTTGTTGCTGAATTTTTTCGGCTTCAACGGCAGCACGTGCTTCAGCGTCTTAAATAAAAAATAATAAAAATATTTATATGTTAGAAATAAATCAAATCAACAGTGCTAGATATATAATAGCTGACCCATTACTAAAATCTTTTACACTATAGTTTTTTTTACAATTGGCGATCGTTGAAGGTTAGCCCAACGAACGATTTTTTTACATAAAAATCAAAAATCAAAATTAGAAGTCACCAACTGCCCGCAGTAGGCTAAACCCTTTTACGAAGCTGGCTCAACGGATTCATTAGTATACTCATTCGTAAGAAGTTCGAAAATATCACCACTCAGGCAATTAAACTTCGCAATTCAGCAGAAAAACGAAAACGCTGAGCCTTATAAAAAACTAAGTGATGTAGAAAAACTTTTATTCTAACTAAGAAACAAAGTTGAAAAACTAAAAACGAAACGAAAGCCGAATTCTTGCCTGATGTTTAGTTAAAGGCTCCTCCACTAATTAATGTATTCGGCATAACAGAATTTGCTAGTATACAATCTATTATGAAACTAGTGACCAACAAAGAATATAAAGTAGTGTCACTAAACTATAATGTGTCTGGGATAAATAACACAGATTCCAATACATATATAGAACTCTATAGCTACAAAGCTCAATGAGGAAGGTAAAGAATGGTTAACATTCAAAGACATAAATTAACGTGTAATTAAGGTCATCAACCAACATTAAATCTAACATGTCAATAGCTTTGAGGGTTAAAATAGAAGCACTAAAAAAGAACACGAGGCTTATACCTCAATGCAAAAAAATGCCAAGTTTTCAACAGCAAAATGTATAAACTTTACAGGGTACCATCCCGCGAACTATATAGGATGTGAAGTAGCTAAATAACATCAAAGGTTAAGAATTAAAATGTACCAATTTCCTCAAAACACTTCGGTTACAAAAGAGAAGCCAACAAAAACAATTCTATTCAACAATTGTTCAAAAATCATCCAATGTTGTTAATAAAAACTTTCTTGAAGGACTATATCAAATCATAGAAGCCATAAATGTACGACTATAGCAACGTAGATTAGAACGTAGTCTTGTACTCATATAGGAAAGCAAAAAACCACGAACGTTGGTTCGTCACTCGTATACTAAGTAAATGAGGAGCACGTTAAAAATTATCACTTGGAATACAAATGGCCTACCCCCAACCATGTTCCAAAGCTAGATTTTTTTTCTCCTATCCAGGAGGAAAGCTAGAGGAGGATTCTGGTATCGAAAAAGAAAGCATGTGAGCTTAAACCATAAAAGATTAAACAGTAATAATAAAAAATACAGTATATCCTCTATCTACTGTTCTCCACGATTAATTTAAACAAAGAAGATTATAGTAGTTTACTTTTTAGTTCACTAAGATCCAATTTTATTATTGGCGGTGACTTTAATGCAAAAAAACCTATACTGACGATCAAGACTTAACAACTCATAAAGGAAAAGAGCTTTTCGGAGAAAAACGCATAAATGAATTCGCATGCGAATTCCATTTAGCAAGTACACTACCATATTGGCCTACTGGTATTAATTATATATAAGATCTCATTGGTTTCTATGTAACAAAAGCGTTTTTGAGGAGTGCATAGAAAACAGCGAGGAGATATATTCTGACCACTATGTTATCATTCTCAGTACAATGATAATTCATAAGGAAAACTTACCTCAGCTTACAAGTTGTAAAACTTTGTCGTAGGAAAATATGCTCTTGAAATCAGGGAGCTAACTAGAGAGAAGCGGACAGCAGAAAAATCTGGCAAAGGACACGCGCATCAGATAACAATATAATCATCAATTTTAAATATAGAACGAAACTATAACTAATTTAAGTAGTCTTACTGAACATAAGGACACTGACCACTCGCTTTAGAAAGCAACAAAGGGATTCAAAAGAACCAAAATGCATTTTCCGCCTATTAGAAACGAAAACAAAACATGAACCATAAGTAAAAACCAAAAATCTATTTTATTTGCAGCCCATCTGTAATGTATACTAACGATTTGCCTTGCGAAAATAAAATTTATACCTAAAGTAAAAACCAAACTTCAAACTTCAAAAAGCCATAAACGCAGTGAGGTCTTGGAAGGAAATTGCACATTAGCAAATATTTAGTGCAAATTCAATCCTCTCGTATTCAAGTTCCCAATTTTTAGGCGCAATCCACATTCATAGTTTATGCAAATTGGACCTAGTTTCAGCTTTACCAAATTACAACCGATAGAACTAAGTTTTTAACCGCGGCAAGTTCACTACCTATTGATATATTCGATTCAGTAGCAGATTGAAATGACTTCTCCCCACTTTCGTTTGAATGTTCAAAAGTAAAGTTGCACATTCAACTTTATTTTTCTTCTGATTCTTTTTCCCTCAATAAGCCAACTCTCAAGTTTTCATTGGCTCTTACTAGCAGAAGTGTAACATAAGCACGTATCACTCGCCAAGGAGTTCTGTGGCGAAGAATTTAATTGCTAATTAATAATGATTCAGATATTTTTTGTACATTCATAATTCGCTCATACACTACATTGGCATAGGTAATACCTATATTGATAACAAAAGAGCAAGTTCAAGCGACGCTGGGTGATTCATTCACCAGCATGGGATTAGCAAGTACCAGACAACAACAACAAGTGTGGGAAACAACAAAAAATCCAAAACGACCGCCACCAATAGTACTACATAACATTGGCACCGAGAAGGTAGCAGAAACGGCGGAGAATATTGTAGCTCCTGCCGAAAGTCGAGCTAAAATAAAGTGATAGTAAATCAGTCACGGTTATCACCACAAAATGGTCGTTCATAAGGAAAACTTCGAGTATCATATTAACACTCCCGCAGATGAAAAGAAATTGTCGTACGTTGGCGGAGGGGCACACTCGTCCCTCAAGCAAGAGGATACCAATGATCCTGCTGGACAAATATAAAATATTTGTTAAGGTGTCGCCAATATTTTGAGCATAAAAAACGATCATAAACTTAATTATACCGCTATTTCAAGTGCTTATTGATAAGGACACTCCGCTCGTACAAAACAAAACAAATGAGCTACTACAGTCACCTGGGGAAAAACAAGGTCGGGCCCAGGTGACTCAATGCCGGAATTGTCACAAATTTGGCCACACTACACTGTGGCCGAATCCATAGATGTAGCAACCACAAGGAAATGCACGAGCCGAGCAACAGAATGCCAATAATGCGGATTTACATAAGCCAGCCGTTTGTCTGAACTGTGGGGATCAACATCCGGCGAATTACAGCAAGTGTCAGATGATAGAATATTTATTATTTATACTATTCGCGTAAACCCAGCTCAACTTTAGCCTTTTTAGGACTAGGGCCTTGACGAGAGGGCATATCATATACAAACGTAACCTACACTAAACCTTCAAACCGCTGAAATCACCTGAGACAAGAATGCGACAAACTATTTGGAACTAATTTTTCCGACCTTTAATCTAAATGCGGCATGAGTCTAGAAGAAATGGTGTCAAAGTTAAATAACGAAGTTATTTTACTAAAAAAAGAAAATGAAAACCTAAAACGCATCATTCAAGCGGGTGGACATTCAAACAATAAGGATACCATTGAATACCACACAGATGAAGAAGAACTCGAGCGTGAAATTCATCCGAATAAGAAATCTGAAAGTGATTCTCAGTGGACACTCGTGACAAAAAAACCTAAAAAAAGAGTAACAATAAATATGGAAGTTACTGACGAAGACGAGCCACCAAGAGAAACTGCTTGGGCATTGAAAAAAAGCAAGCCCACAAAGAAAAGAAAAGCAGAATCATCGCCAGAATATATTGGACAAGCAGCACCCAAAACGAGTAATGATAAAACTCAACAGAAAGAAAACCAAAAGCAACCAGACAATATTAAGCAAGTAACCCGGACATCTGTATTGGGTAATGCAACTACTCAGAGCAATAAAAATCCTAAACCACAGAAAATAATTCAGCCACCACCTATTAGTATAGTTGGTGTCAAAGACTACCCTACGATCAATGCCTTGATGAAAAATATCACGGATAAAGATTACAAGTTAGTAGCATTAAACAACGATGTCTGGAAGGTAAATGTACCAGACCCAGAAACATACCGTACACTTACCATGAAGCTTAACGCTGACAAGTTTCAGTGGTATACTTATGAAGATAAGCAAGCTAGACCAATTAAGGTTATGGCTAGAGGGCTACACCATACCTGTGAAAGCAAAGATATAATAGCTGAGTTACAGAATAAAGGGTTAGATATACAGGATGCTGTCAATATGATCAAAACAGACAGAACTGAAAGCGATAAAGGAAACCGCGAACTGGTAAGAAGGGGACTACCGCTCTTTATGCTTACGTTTGGCAATAAAGAAAACATCCAAAATATATATAATATTCGAGCAATTCAAAACATGAAAGTTAGAATAGAGCCAATGAGAAAGAATACTTCAAAGATAGTCCAATGCAGAAAATGTCAAAGTTATAATCATACCCAGAAATATTGTGGGCGTGACGCAAGATGTGTCAAATGTGCTGGTAAGCATCTCACGAGCATGTGTACATTAGACAGAAACACTACAGCAACATGCATAAATTGTAAAGGACAACACCCTGCAAATTATCGTGGTTGTGAAGTAGCTAAAGAATTGCAAAAAATTAGAAACCGTGCAAGAAATTCTGTGCAAAATCAAAGAAACCCTGGTACAACAAACCAACCGAACAATAAGGGATTATACAATCTGCGAGGTAACGCATCATATGCAGAAGTTGCTAAAAATCAAGAATCAACCACAAATGTAAATAATACTGGCCAAGTTCAAATAGATTTCATCAAAACCATAGAAGCTTTAAGTAAAAAACTTGACGAGCAAGCTGATATAAATAAACTTATATTTGACCAATTGAAAACTCTATCATCGCAGTATTCCAACGTGAACAAAAATAAAAATTAATTTACAAACGCTGAGAATAGTAATATGGAATGCAAATGGGCTAATCCATCATATACCTGAGCTAGAAATATTTCTAAACATGCAAAAAATTGACATATGTTTAATCTCTGAAAGCCATTTTAATAGATCTTCATATTGCAAAATACGTGGGTACAGTTTCTACCATGCTATTCATCCAGCAGAAAGGGCAAGAGGGGGATCTGCCATTTTCATTAAAAATAATATAAAACACCATGAAGAAATGAAGGTTGAAACTGAGTCCATGCAAGTGACAACAATCACAATTCAAACTAAGAACAAAGATGTAAGTATTTCAGCTATATACTGTCCACCACGCTATAACTTAAAAAAAGAAGAATATGAAGAACTTTTTCACTCTTTGGGACGATGTTTCATTATTGGAGGTGACTTCAACGCAAAAAACATATTTTGGGGCTCCAGAATTACAACACCAAAAGGAAGAGAACTGTTTAAAGCAGCCAAAAAAATAAAATGCGACTTCCAATCTGGTGGCGCACCTACTTACTGGCCAACAGATCTAAACAAAACTCCTGATCTTATAGATTTCTATGTAACAAAAGGAATATCTGACAACTACATACGAATTGAAAATAATGAAGACCTTACATCAGATCACTCTCCTGTTATCATGACATTCAGCGAAACTATTATTCAAAAAGAAATATCACCAAGATTTTACAACAGGAACACTAATTGGAACCTTTTTCGTGAATTGTTAAATGAAAATATCAAACTGCAAGTGCCAATAAGAAGATCTATGCACATTGAGGAAGAAATTGACAGACTAATTGAAAATATACAGCAAGCAGCGTGGCAGAGCACTCCACGTGAACCTGCAAATAACATTAGAGGCACAAATTATCCACTCGAAGTAAGAGAACTGGTGGCTAAAAAACGTAAAGCACGTAAGTTCTGGCAAATAAATCGAACTGCAGCTAATAAAACCGAGCTAAATAACTTATGTAAAAAACTGAAATCTATTATCAGGAAAGTAAAAAATGAAACAATAGAATCATATTTATCTTCACTTACTGGTCAAAAAGACACTGAATACTCCTTATGGAAAGCAACAAAATCGATCAAGAGACCAAAAAATTCAACAGCACCTATTAGAAATGATAATGGTACGTGGGCTCGTAGTAGTAAGCAAAAAGCGGATCTGTTTGCGAGACACCTCGAAGAAACTTTTCAACCACTACCCAGACAATCTGCGAATGAAAATGTTAATTTTGTACACAGATCAAATGAGCTTGAAATACAAACTGTAACTCTCCGTGAGTTAAAAGAAGAAATAAAAAGTGTAAATCCGCAAAAAGCTCCTGGATATGATTTAATAACTGGGCAAATTATAAAAGAACTACCAGACAAAGCAATACACAAACTTCTGCACATAATCAATGCTGTGTTTAGATTAAGATACGTTCCAAGGCAGTGGAAGGTAGCAGAAGTGATCATGATTTTAAAGCCAAACAAAAACAGTAATGATAAAAAGTCATTTAGACCAATATCTCTACTTCCTACTATATCGAAGATATTTGAAAAACTACTTCTGAAGAGACTAAAGCCTATGATAAAGGATAATGATCTTATACCTGCTTATCAGTTTGGATTCAGAGAAAAACATTCGACTCTAGAGCAAGTTCATAGAATCACAGATATTATAGAACGTACTCTAGAAACGAAAAAGATATGTTCAAGCCTCTTCTTGGATGTAGCGCAAGAATTTGATCGTGTATGGCATAAAGGATTAGAGTACAAGTTACATCGCGATCTTCCCAAACAGTATTATGAAATCCTAAAATCTTACATAACCGACAGGCATTTCCGTGTAAAATATGAAGATGAATATTCGGATCTAAAGAAAATTTCAGCAGGAGTGCCGCAAGGAAGCGTTTTAGGCCCCATCTTGTACCTCCTGTACACAAGAGATATACCACTAATGAAAGAAACAACCATAGCTACATTTGCTGACGACACAGCAATTTTGGCAGTTGGGAGTAATGTAACGCAAGCTACAGAAAAATTACAAACATCAATTAATACAGTTAGTAACTGGATGAAGAAATGGAGAATTAAGCTCAATGAAACAAAATCGGTTCATGTGAATTTTACTAATAAAACAAACTATGTCAGTATACCAATCGTAATAAACTCTAAACAAGTCCCTTATGCAAATACAGCAAAATATCTAGGGATGACGCTTGATGCCAAACTTAAATGGACAGAACATGTCAAAAAGAAAAAGAACGAATTAAACATCAAATACAGGAAAATGTATTGGCTCATAGGTAGAGACTCGGAACTATCTATACATAATAAATTGCTCCTATATCGGCAAACTCTGAAACCTGTGTGGACTTACGGAATACAGTTTTGGGGCTGTACTAAGAAAACAAACGTTAAGATAATTCAGACGTTCCAAAATAAAGTACTTCGGAATATTGTAAATGCCCCGTGGTACATTCGAAATGAAGACCTGCACCGTGACTTAAAGATAGAAGACATCAATGAAGTAATTGCAGTTTATGCTGCCAAACATGATTCACGCCTTCAACAACATGAGAATATCGAAATCCGTCGTATGCTGGACTGTCCGATAGCAATACGACGCTTACAAAGAACCAAACCAATGGATCTAGTGATTACAAACTAAAATAATACTATATTATAGCAAATATTTATTTAAATAAATAATTATATTTATCTTTGGGACTAGCCATTGGGCTTTATCCCAACAAATGTGAATTAAGTTAAGATAGAAAAATTGCTAGATGACTTATAAAATAAGTCAGTTGTAATAATAATAAATAAAAAAAAAAAAAAAAAAAAATATTTTCTACAAAATATGACCGCATCTTTACTTCAAACATCATCGAAAGGCGATTTGCTTTCATGAGATTTACTGCTTCGTTACCCAACATTCTAGAATAACTCGAATGCATTACTCAAAACACCAACAGCCTAATTTCGCAAAACTGACGTAAAAAGTTAGAGGCATTATTGCACTGCTACAAGCCTCACTTAGTTCTCTTAAGACTAAAGCTCTTATACCTCATTTTTAGGCAAAACATTTCTTACAGCTGAAACTGAAGCAATTCTTATAAATGAATAAGACCCGGAAATTCCAATCAAAAACAAAGTTATAATAAAGTTACAAAGTCATAATATCGGAAATAATTTCCGAACTCCTTACTTGGACTGGTTGACAACCAGCGAGGATTTTTATTTTTTTAAATTTAGTAGCTCGTTACGAAGTATTAGCCAATGTTTCTTAAACTAACTTGGTAATTGATCGTCCCAGTCAGATTTTTGAAGCTAAAAACTTCGAAACTGTATTTTAGACTAGACGATAGCTGGTGCTCGCGATCCTAATGGATCATAAACCCGTGAGGCTTTCGACAATATTTGACAATGAGCTATTGGCTTGCCTGCCAAAGTTTCTTGAAAGTAGAAACTTAATAAATTTGATGTCAACCTATTTACTTTATTGATTTGCTATTATCTTCAATGGTGTTGGCGACAGACTCTCTTTTATCTTCAGGCATGGTTGGATGTCCATTTTCTCAATTAGAAGCCCCAGTTTGATAAAAATTGTACAATATTTCTTCTATAAGAATTTTCGCCTCCTTCATTGAAGTAACATAAATGTTAACCTTGATACGCCTGGCCGCTTCCTGCAATTTAATTTTATTATCTTCTGCTATTTATACTCGAGCTTGTAGGCCTTAACGTTACCAGATGGCTCACTTTTCCATAAAATCATCTGATATATCTGGTCTTCAGGCGCTACAAGTATTTGCTGATACATTTTTATGGTGTCTCCCGTAAAAACTACGATACTTGGTACGATACTTGGAATACCATAGTGTATAATTTCCCAAGTAAGTTTGACGAAGCTTTGAATGGTAAACGGAATACAAATCACTCGTGATTTTGCTCTGGAATTTTTTTTCATTCCCATAAACTCCAAAGAGACCAATCAATATTTGCTTCTACTTGATAAGATGGCGTCGATTTAAAAATCGTGTTGATAGCTATTGGCTGATGACTAGCCGCTGCAGTCTTCCCATTGCTAATTATTTGAAAAATTATTGGCTTCTATTAAAAGATGGAACACCACCATATACATTAAATTTAGGATCCGCAAGTTGGAGGTTTTTAATAAGATGCTGCTGCTCAAGATCTAGCTTTGAAGTTGGCCAGACAGATGTAACTACAGGCAGAATATTGTGTTGAAATGTCGTCATCGGAGTAAGATGATGATATTGTGATTCTTTATCTGGGAGTCTGGATGTACCTGTACCGACTTGCCCAAGTTCAACAATAACTAAACGCTTATATTATCCCTTGGTAGTTATAATTTCTGGACACATGATTCTGTTACGAACGATGTTTCAGATCAGAAGTATAAAAGTATGCGACATTATAGCAAATATTAGACTTAACAGTAGTTTAACTTGAGCTGTATCTGTTGGTTTAACGATTAATTGAAGAACTAGTCATAAATGACCAGATGCCGTTTAAACTGGAATAACATCAACTGCACTGATATAATCTTGAGTTTTATCCATATGCTACTCATGCTTATGATGTTTTTTGTGACATATCGAGGTCCTTAATATGAGGAGTGGGCAGAGTTAAAACAATTAAAACAGTGATTATTTATTTTTATACATTTCCGTCGTTGTGAATTCGTTTTATTTATTTGTGCTATATAATTGGAGACTTATAGAAACCGAGTTAAAAATTAACTAATACCTGGCTGAACCAAAAAACTAATCGCATGCAAAAAACAATCTAAACTCGGTTTATTTTTTTAACGAATTCAACATTAGTTATCTCAATTGAATAAAATTCATCAGTTTTTCATCAGAGAGTTTTCTCCCAAACCCTGAACTCGGAGATTTGTCGACAAACCCTGAGTCTCCGGGTGAAAAATATTTAGTTAGTAACCTTAGTATAGGAACGCCGAACAAATACATTACGGATTGTTCAACCTATATGCGTAAAATCAACAAGATTGTAATAATTCATATCCTAAACTCCAACAAAGGAATTAGTGTAGCAGATGACTTCAATTCACGCCAATCATTCTAATATACTACTAAATCCTCCAAACGAGCCTACGTTCCCCAGAAGAAACTCGATTTAGTGCTATCAAAAAATATCTGGTTGATCAATCCTCCGCGATGTTTTACACGAATTTTACTCTGACCATTTATCAGTGATATTCAAAATCCCATTCAAGATCCAAGCTATACCTACAAAGGTACTTTGGAACTGCTTCTAAATTGACTGGCTGAAATGTAAAGTTCAACAAAACCTTCCATATGTTTTTCCAATCTCTACCTCTTCTTAACTGAAAGAAAATATTTCAACCTAGTTTTCTGTTGGTTCAGTGAACTAAGAAATTCCGAATTCACGAGCAGAATCCGAAAAATAGGAGTCTATCCAGACTGTTATAAAAAATGACAAATTCCTATCAATAAACCAGCCCTCCAATAGAATAGAGCAAACTTGTCCAATTTACTTCTAATTGGAGTAAGTTTTTATATATTCCTTCTCAACAGGTTTCAGATCGAAACGCGAAACGATCGTTCAACAAAAAAAAAAAAAAAATAGAAAAAAAGGGAAAAAAAGCGTCCTTTCTGGTTATGGAAAAGGCTTTTGATACAGTCTGCGGCATAAAGGCTTAATCTTAAAATTCATTCAATGTGGTGTACCTCACTACCTTATTAAACTAATCGAGTCATACCTTACAAATAGGAAATTCTATGTTTCTCTGAACTAACAGTGTCCCAGTACCATACCAGCAAGAGTCGCTAAAGGCTCAATACTAGGGCCACACTTTTTCTCATTTTTCTATTGCGGCATCCCAAAACCTGCTTCCCAAAGAAACCAAAATTCAAATATATGCCGATGATACGGCTATATTCACATCTTCAATTACGGCATGCAACTCGAGTGAGAGGCTATCTTAATACCTTAATCAATACTCTAAATATGCAAGAAAATGGAAGATTAAAGTGAACTTGTGTAAAATTGAAATCATTTATTTTTATCCTATAAAGTTACTTCCGATAAAGTTAGTCCTATTTCATTCGAAGGCAGAATACAAATCTCAGGTTAAATATCCATGTGTAATTATAAATAGCCAGCTATCACCTGTTGCTCACATAAAAATATTTCAAAAAAGTCACCGAAATAGTGGCTTTTCCCCTAAAAACAAGTTAAGACTTTACAAGGCATACTTGGGGACCATTTTAACCTACGCTATCCCCTTATGAATGGGAGAATTGTCTAAAAGCGACTAGAACAGCTTCTTCTCATCCAGATCGAAAATGAAAATTGCTGCGCACGCCAGGTTCAAATCTGAATAATTCAACTCAATAAAATAACGATTCTGAAAATTTCCAATTTGTGCAGAAATGTCATAAAGATTTGTGCAGAAAATTCATAGAAATTCCTATGGGCTAACCATAACGGTGTTTTTGAAATTTAAAAATTTCCGATTCTTGATTTATATTTTATAGAGTTCATATGTTAAATTTCCCAGTGTTTACGGGCTAGCCATGATATTTTATCTAGATTTAAGAAGTTGTCAAACTGTGTGGAAGTTTCTGCTTTGTGTAAAAAATTCACAGTTTTCTTGGGTTATCACGTTAAATCAGGATCAGCGAAATATTCGAATTGTGCGAACCCACAGTTTTCTTGGTGTCACCTTTTTTTCTGTCAATATGTTTTTTTGGGATTTTTTTCTTGGCTTAATGCAGAAATTTTACAGTAGAAAAATATATAAATATCAAATTCTATGGACTAACAATCATGTTCAATGGTTTTTAGAGACTATCGATTTGTATTTGAATTTTAAAAGTTTTCAAAGAGTTAATTGAGCTGGAATAATAAAGATGAAAGGGAAAACAGGTTTTCCACCATCTGACCACTATGTATATTGATGATCAAACCGAACGTTTGAATACAAATATTTAATGGTTTAACCCGTATATATATATATATATATATATATATATATATATATATATATATATATATATATATATATATATATATATATATATATATATATATATATATATATATATATATATATATATATATATATATATATATATATATATATATATATATATAATTATAATATTAAAATATTCTTATATAACTAGGAAATTTTAAAATATATACTTACCACGAACTGCTTGCTCCTTCCATATTTTCTTATTTTCGGCTAGACATGTCACCCACGGTTTTCGTATCCTAAATCGATTTGATTTTTCATCGGATGATCCATTTTTATTATTAGTTTCACTAGGACCTTCTTCCGTTATTGCTTCAGGATTTTTACTACACAAATTTGACGTGTCATCACTTTCTGAAGTTTTACACGTAATCGGTGCAATCGGCGCTAGAATAATTTCTAACATATCCGAACACACATTCATACTAGGCTCAACAATAAATTCTATAAAACCAATTTGAGATTCGGCGACTAGCGTATTATTACGATCGCATAGCGGACTAAATGGTAGCCCAAGTTCACGTTCCAAATCACCTTGGCGAAAGAATTCCTCGAGCAGCAGCATCGTCCAGCGATGATGTATATTCCATTTTTTAGCCGGATGCGATATATCACAACAATGTAAAACTAATGATAATGCTTTCGATTTATCCACCACTGGTTCGGCGAGTGTTAATAAATTTCGCATATTTTTCAACTGTTGAAAATGATATGACATGTCGGTGGCAAGCACCATATCAATAATTAGTGTGCGCAATTCACGAAATTCTTCACGCGATAAATTTTGTAAAACATTCGATTCGTCATCTTTGAGCACTTTAAATGCGGCACTAACATGATGATTTTCTAGTACCGCACGATCATTGTAGAGCATAGCTGTTTCGGATCCGGACATAACATGAAAATTATTTGTTGTGCCCGTATGTTCATAGTCGTGTATAAGAGCGGCTAAAAGTGTAGCAAATATTTCTAAATCCGATAGCCAATGCATTAAGCCCGTCTGGCATAGTACATGATGTACCGTTTGTGCTACATCAGCGGCATGTAAATTATTATGATATGGATTGCGATAGCGGCAATAGCCTTCTTCGATTTTATTCAAAAATATTTCTAGTGTTGCGGGCGGTACCTTAAATTTATGTATCATGCCGTATCGATTTAATAAATCATAGCCTAAGAATTTTACAGGTTGCCCATTACCAGCATCGGCAAGTGCAAAAACATCAAATGACCAATCATCAAGAGTCTCGAAAATAAAATAAAAAATAAAAAATATCGATAGTTATATTTTTATAAAAAAAAATATCAAACACTTTTAGCTAGTACTTACCTTTAATACTTTCACAACTTCAGGAGGAAATTGCATAAGTGCGGTACTCGATACCCGGCGATATATTCGATCAACAAATATTCCGGCTCGTATAGCGTGTGCGACCGAACGAAATTTCGGCTTTTCATCGGATTTTTTTCGTGTCGTATTCAATTGTCGGGTGAATGTGGACGCTAACCATTCTCGAACTTCGGGTGGCACTGCGTCCGGTTGTACCTCAGACAGTTCATCATCCTCGTCAGCTAAACGTCTACAATTTGGTTTTTCATAATATTTATTCGAAAATAATGAAAAACCAAAAAAAAATAAAAAAATAAGAAAATTGAATTAGAATTGAGTTAGATATGGAACTACGAATAATACAAATCATAATATAAGTTTTTTCTAACTTAAATTCAAATCAATCAAAAACTATTTAGTTTAAATACATACGCTAGTGTTTGGTTTTTATTTATTTTTGTATTAATTTTTTTATTAATTAATTAATTTTTTTTTAAAAATATTTTATTCAAACTAAAATAATTTTCTAAATGTACATTAGGCTACATGCTATGCTACTTCAATTCTATATAGCAAACAATTTTACAACAAAAAATTATAGGAAGTTTTCAAAACAGTAGGCAACCAAACATTTTTTTTGCTAAATTAATTTTGCAGTAATAATCATAAAAAGCGAATAATTTAATTTAATATAAATATTTTACGAAATATTTATAAATATTTGGATGGAGTTTAATTTTCCCCGTGTCAAATTCAAAAACCAACCTAATATTTATAATTGCTTCCAAAAATAAGCATACAACATATTTAAAACTTTTAAAATCTAATTAAAAATTCATTAAAATTTATAAATAAGGAAAATAATTTTTTTTTTTGAATTTATTTAAATAAAAAGGAAAATTCCATTTCCTTTTTAGAATATAGAAATTTCTATATTGAAATGACATATAATTTATTTGTTGCGATATACGATGGTCGTATGATAAGTTCCTAGTTTTGTCAATTCGATACTTAATTTTTTTTCGGTACGTCATGACACCAAAATTAATGACTTTGCACGATTCAGCGTTCCAATCCTTCCTGACTGAATAACAAGCGCTGGCAAAGGTTCTGCGGAAGACGCCGAATCAGAAGCTGATAAGAGAAAACAAATACCCTGGACATGTTGAGAACGAAACTAACTTTTTGGATTTGAATAAAATAAGAATATGCAACGAGTTGAGGTCGTAGTCAGATCTCGAAAGACGTACGCAGTTATCCTCATGGCTATTCGCAGTATCGCATGTTTAGAAGCCCGGAAGCGGAAATCCGACAGATTTGGAAGACAGAAACGGCGGAATGCTGATGGAGCAAGGATGCTGCGTAGACCAAACTAAGCTTCGAACTGCGGTAGGGCAAGATGACCTGATTTTGAGTGCTGACACCTCGACTGAAGGTGGAAATCCTGAATTTGGATAGCTTCAAAACCAAAGAAGAGGTAAAGGAAGCAGAGGGACTGAAAATAATTAGGATAGACTGGGTATACCACTTGTTGTGTAAGGATAAAACTGGAAAAATGGAATTTGAATGGGTGCTTAGTTACGAATAATCTCTTGACGCAGCTATTTGTTAGAATGGAAGCCCAGATTGAGGTACAACGTTTTTCGGTGTGCATCTTTTCCGGAATGGTTCTATTGCAAAATTACGGATAAAATTAGATGGGTGAAAAGACACACGTCGGGATATGTCAGGAGACCGGGTATAGTGATCGGCGTTTTTGATTAAGACATCAATCAATTTCAACTTCATTGGGCGCACGCTGGAACAGGGCATGCTACAACAGGACACCAGGGGTTACTGTTCATGAAGATGGTGCTAAGACTTGAGCTAATAAACTTAGATTTGACATAATACAGCAACATCCATATATTGAAGGTCAGGTTTCGTTAATTTTATTTCAGATATCACCCTGTTGTTGGCATGGGTCTCACCACCTATGTGGACTAGAGTGACTACTTAAGCAGTAATTATAACTACCTATCGGTTGCAAAGCTTTTTTGGATGTAGCACTGCCGGATTGGACGATGTAAGTTTGATCTAATTTTCAAAAAAGGACGATAGGGTCACTTACCAATTACACATCGGAGTTCACCTACAAACCAGGTTGAAGCTTCGGTTAGAAGGCGATACGTTTATTTTTGGAACGAGGATATTGCCGAACTCAGGAGGGTTGTTTAAAAACTCGGCACACTGCGCAACGGGTGCAGGACAACAATCAGCATATATGAGAAATCAGCATATATGAGCGATCAGCATATATGAGATATTCACCACTAGATATCATGCTAATGGTACTCATGCATTGGTTTGGAACGTGTTAAATAATGGTCTCTGATGACTTGCGATCCCAGTGGGTCTCTTTGGTGGTATATGCAGCCGATGTTGTAATCTAGATTACCTCTGGGATCTCTGAATTGGCCCAGCCCAGAAAAGACTAAACCAATCGATAAGGAGAATTGGTTCTTATAAGATATAAGAACACGTTATAAGAACACGTGAAACCAAAATAAAGAAATTGTTTCTTGTAATAAAAATTTTAATTATTTATTATTTAATGCACACCCTGCTTACATTATCTCAAGCACCTGGTCTACCATGGGGTGAGCGAGAGTACCTTTGCAAGTTAGTTGTAAATAATACAACTTCTTTGTCATTTAACATTTTACTTATTTAAAATAATATATTATTATTTATTAATTCAAACAAATTTGTTGTTGATTTAACCTATTTAATTGTAAAAGTAATTTTTTTTGCTTAATTAAATCTTTACAAAAAAAATTTTAATTTTACAATTTAATTGTATTAGTTATCATTTTATTATAACTAAAAATTTGATTGTTAGATTTACAAATATTTTAAAAACAAAATTTCACATTTTTGTAGTAAAATCAACAAAATTCTTTTTGGTTGAAAATCAATGACATAAATTGTTGAATTTACAATTTTAATTGTTGGTCCAACAATTATTTATTCTTATCATTATTCTTATCTTTTCAATAAGGGGCTTACGTCAGAATCAAGTATATCTATATTTGTAATAACACCTTTAAAAAAATGCTAAATTTAAGAGCATACTAAATCAAAACCAATCTAAATTTAATCACGCGCCTCGACAATGATGATTATGCAGACGTATATGAAAATTGAATGGTGAAAAGTTATAATTTAGCCACCTTCAAGTATTTGTATGACGAATAGATATAGCCACTAATCAAACTCGCGAACCAATCGCGAAAAATCAGTTCGAATATCATACTTTGGATAAACGCCGATGAAACTTTCCATTCCTACCTGTGCTTTTATATTCCAAGAAAATTGGGGTACTTCAATACCAGCGTGGAATCTTTTTACAAATTTAATTTCATTCAAATATCTCGATAGTTTTGTTGTAAAGAATAACGATAATAAATCAATTACATGCCTAAAACTACTGGAAGACATGCGCATAAAATAACCGTATTCCAAAGGAACTAAAACTGATTGAAATAAACCTTCGGTTTGACAAGACATATACTAGTCTAGTTCCAAATCGTCAGGAATCGGATGCAAGCAATTATGATTCAGTTCTGTAATCGGAACAATAAAATGACTGATTCAACTGTTTATGAACACCGCGGTCTCTGAAGTGATGAATCATTTCGATTAAAATTATGTACAGCAGCATGACTGTCAGCATCATGACATACAGCAAATCGAAACTTACCGACCGACGACTATACTCCGACTTACATACGGTTTTATCTTCTGTCTGCACCATCTTATAAAACACCTAAAAAGGCGACTAATTTTAAATTCTACAAAATGGCGGAAATTATTTAAAATCATTATTAAACTGTCAAAAGAACCAACCAATATTGTTGGACCAATTGTTAATAATTCGCCGCCTGAAGGTAATACGTCCAAAAATTTTGAGCCGTTGGATTGTAAGATTCTCGGTGGTCAAAAGATGATGAGTTGCTGAGAAATATTATATCTCAAATGTTGTAAATGATATTGCTGTGTGCCTGGCGAACTGTTAAAGAAATGTCGTTACACGGTGATATTTCACGTAATGGATCGATTTATTGCAATGACACCGATGAGTTGAAATTAATTCAGGTTTCAGATATTTTTGGGAAATTGGAAATCATTTTCTGACTGAGACTTAACATCGTGGTGCATTTGAACAGGTGAATGTTAAGTTCTCTACTTTGTGTCAACTATACTGTGGAGAACATCGAAGGAAAAGTTGCGTAAATAGCCGATGGATTGGCTGAACAATTTGATGGTTATTATTTCAGATTTGTACAATGTTAAAGTGGAATGTAAAGACGCCATTGTAATTGCAATACTTTGCTGACATAATACTTTGCTGAATGGATGCTGATACAGAAATTGGCAGCAGTTAAGGCAGCAGTCAAGGTAGAACATAAGCTTCATTATGCAATGTTAAAGACAGTGATTGCCATTCTCCTCAACACCCTGCATTTGACTGTTTTCCACATGATGATCGGCACAGAGGTTGTGCTTACGAAGTGGTCCATCAGATATCGTAGTGTTATACTATAGGTAGTCGTCTATAACGTACTGAGATCGTATCAAAAAAGCGTGCGATAGAACGACTATACAGTGACTGTGTCACTCGGTAGAGTGATGCTGTCATAGGTGATCCACACTCCTAGTAAATGAAGTTGGCTTTGTCGTCGATTATGCTGTTTGAAACTGAGGTCTATGCCATGAGGGTACAGAATTACAGGTTGCTGAGGGTAGCATATAGAACTAGTTGTGATAGAGCAAGATTATTTACCTGTGCTAGTTTTTGCCAGAACATGGGTATTTTGGAGTTTACCTTTTCAGAACAGATAAATTTCGATCCCCGCCGAGAACGTGTACATGTCATTTATTGCTTGTGTATCAACCACTTATGGAGAAACGACAATTTCTTGCATCCAAAATGGGGGCTGACTCTCATTTGCTTCTTATTTGGAAAAGTGTGGAATGCTACTAGAGCGCCCATTGAGGGCAAACAATACGGCCAGGCCGAAGTAATGCGAAGGCGGTCCAGGTCTGGTAATCTCGCGAGAAGACGAAAAAAACATATTTTGAAAAGTTAGATAAATCGTTTGGAAGAGATCGATTTAGGGATAGGTTAAAATTACCGGGCGAAATACTTATTGTACGACCTACGTAATAAAAATACATGCAGACAATTTTCCCAGTTGTCCCGATTTGCACCGTACCACAGAAACGTTTCTGATTATTTTTCATTTCTTTTAATTAAGGATTAACCCCATATTATGATTTAATGCAAAATAAATTAATTATAATGTAATCCATTCGTATACAAATAAATGTAATTCCGGTGTTGTGTCGAGAGACATAAAACACTTTAATAAAATTAGTAAAATATTTCATACAAGTTATTTAGCTTCGGTTGCTGAAGAATCATTCAAGCGCTACAAAACATATCCACTGTGTTACGAGCCAGCAATGGCCTGTATACAAATCTTAAAACACACATATTTTATGGTGAATACAATTTAATCTCGTACAACCTCATCCCAAGCATATTAAAAAAACATAAAAATCCAATTACTATATGATATATGTAGAAACTACTTTACTAGAATACTAAAATAGTAAATTAGAAAATTAGTTTTGTTGATTTTCTAAATGTTTGTTTTGTATTTTCTATAATTAAATAATTTGAAATATTTTGTGACTTTCAATTTTTTAATCTTATTTAAATGTAAGAGAATATTTATATTTGTTATGTTAAATTGATTGTCGAGGTGTATGATATCAGTTGTCTACCTACTTGTAGTTGGGATAAAAAGGTTTAAAAAAGGATGCTAGGTTTGGTAGACATATTTCTTTGAAATATTTACTGGGATTATTATTTTATACCTAAGTAAATAAAAATTACTCACAGAACGTCGTTTTTAAACCTAAATTTGTGATCATCAAATTGTCCAAGTTCACAGAGAAACAGAGACAGTGAGAATGATAACAAAGCAAAATGAGTTTTAGAATGAAATGGTAGTAAGACTTCAAAGTCAGTAAGTGGTGTGGTAGTGACTCAATAGGGTAGGCAATGGCTAATGATAACAACTAGTTGTGACTCATTCTCCATTGTTGCAACTATGTAGAGTCCGCCAATTGCTTCTAATATATTTCCACGTGGTACCACCCAGGTAACGACTAAGGTCAATGATTAAGGTCGGCTAAATATTAGATGCGAGTGTTAGGACTATAAATTAAGGGCGGGATTAAGGTGTCATGCGACCCGTGCTGATGATCAACCTGGCTGGGGGTTCTTTTAAATAGCCCAGTCTCGAATGGAGCCTCTCGACCTCCAGATGTATTTAGTCTTATCCTTGCATTGCGGATCTCTGCAAGGATGGACATTTTATTTTCCTCTACTCGTAAGAACTAAATGGAAGTTAAAAATAATAATATAGAGGCCGACACACTTAAAATGCCGGAAACTTCAAAAGTAGAGAACCAGGTCAGTGGGCCTTCTCTCACTAAGGTTAGGAAAGAGAGGATACATGCAACATTAATTCAGGCCCCTTCAAACCAACCTATAATTCTAAAAGGATGGAAAGCCCTAAAAAGGCTAGAAACTGTTCCATTAGTAGATAAGGCGGACAAGGACAGAGCCACACTCGAGACTGGGCTACTAAAACGGTAGAATCGGTGCCTAGAAGCTAATCCGAGAGCTCCATGCCCAAAAGACATAAATCTTCGGATGAATCTCCAAAATTGCTACTTCTATAACTAGTAATAGACAAAAAGTTTTGGACATTACCCTTGCTTTAAACTTCATGTCAAATAAATTAGTTAATTGGAAAGTGTCTGAAGTACACTCCTTTTATGATCATTGCTATCTACAATTTGAATTAGATTTGAAATATTCTAAAACTCCAACCTTTAGGAATAGAAGAAGGACCAACTGGGATACCTTCAGATTAATTCTAGGTAGCTCCTTAACAAAATTGGTCCCTAAATTTCCCTAATCAATACAGGAATAGGATGCTTTTGTCGACAGGATATCCAATACTTTCAATTAAGCTATTTTAGGCTCATGTCCTATTAGTAGGCCTAAAGGCAAATCTCGCCCACCATGGTGATCGAGGGAGCTACAAGCAGCACGGCTGAAATGCAAAGAGCCCTTCAAAATTGCAAAGAGAACAAATGCCGGCGTGGACTGGGACTGCTATAAGGAAGTCTTCAAATAATATAAATATAAATTAAGAAGTGCCAAAAGCAAAGCTTGGAGAATATTCTGTGATAATATACAGGAGTCCTCTAAGGCAGGTAGGCTTCATAAGATTCTATCTACTTGTCCTTCCATTCCAAGTTATTTACAATGACCGGATGGTATCTGGACTACAACGGGGGCGAAATCTCTGCAGCTCCTTCTAAAACTCATTTCCCAGGATATTCCAAATCTCCGACTGTTCTGTGTAAAACAAATAGGGCTATGGGTCTCGCTGGGAAAATTGTCAACAGGAGTAACATCTTGAGGTCAGTAAAGAGTTTTAAATCTTTTAAGTCAGCAGGCCCTGATGACATTATTCCTGCCGACATGCAACAAACCAGTGACTTAATGGTTTCCTGGCTTGAAGGGGTTTTTACAAGTAGCCTGGAACTATGTCATTCCAAACAAATGGACTGAAGTAAAGGTAATTTTTATACCTAATGCTGGAAAACGCTCCCACTGCGATCTAAAAGACCTTAGGTCCATTAACTTTACCCGGTAACGCTAGCAACATCCCAGCACGCATATTGGAAGGGGAAATCAGTGGAAACTGCACTGCATTCCCTCTTAGGCCCTATTGAAAACTGGTCGAATATAATGAATTCTCTTCTGTGATATAGAAGGAGCCTTTAACAATGTCAAACCAGAGGCAAACATACAAGTACTTTCATATTTGTGGCTGAATGTGTCACTCGAATGCTGGATCGATCAAATGCTCAGAAGCAGGGTCATTTTGACTAATCTTGGTAAGGAATCCGTCCGGAAATTTGTGAGTAGAGCTACACTGCAGGGTCGTGAAATGATCTGTTACTAAACTCGAAGGGGTCTGGCTTTAAAGTGGTCGCTTATGCAAATGATGTTGCTATCGGTGCTTTCGGAAAATAGTCTAGCACCCTCAGAGATCTTATGCAAAATGCTCTTGGTATCGTTACCAAATGGACCAATAGGTGCGGTCTAAATGTTAATCCACTTAAAACTGAATTGGTCCTTTTTTCTAGTAAGTACTTCCTTTTTTCAATCCACTCACTCTTAACGGAGTTGGCCTGAATATCACAGATCAAGTGAAATTCCTAGGTCTTATTGTGGACCGTTAACTAAGCTGGAAACCTAATATATTGGAAAGGGTAGAGAAAGCTACAATAGCGCTATTCTCCTGTAAGGATGTCAATGGGAAAAGCTGGATGGGGTCTATAGTTAGTATACCACTGTAGTTAGACCTGTTCTACTGTTCGGAGTTATAGTTTGGTAGCCAGCTCTAAATATAGTGGCAAACCAAAATCTGTTGATGAAGGTTCAAAAAACAGGCCTGCCTGTGTATTAGATGTTCACTCAGAACCACTTCAACTTAGGCATTAGAGATTCTTCTTCATCTAATCCGTCTTGATATTTTAGCTAAACAAATGGCTACGTGTACAGCTATTAGGACTAAATCAATTTCTCTATGGAGCTTTAGTAATAAGGCACACTCATCTATTCTAATGAATAAGGTTATCCCCAAAGCCATTGGCTATACCACCCCGACATTATGCCTCGAACTTAAATTTCTGACTGTAATTCGCTCCAGAGAGGACTGGGTGGACGAAACAGTTCCGAATCCCGGTAAGATTAACTTCTATACGGATGGATCGAGAATTGGCAGCATGGTCGGATATGGGGTGTTCTGCAAGGAACTAAATTTAAACCTCTCTTTTCGCCTCCCTCATCACTGTAGTGTTTTTCAGGCGGGCTCATTGCAATCAAAGAGGCCATAGACTGAATGAAATATAATGTAACATCTGTTAGGGATATTGGCATTTTTATGGACAGTCAGGCTGCGATTAAAGTTATACAGCCAGGCTTTATCACATCGAAAGTCATCCGGATTTGTCTCTCATCTCTTAACGACATGGCAGATCAGTGGAACATTCAGCTTACATGGATGCCAGGGCATTTCAATATAACGGCGAATTTAAAAACTGATGTACTTGCTCGACAGGGTACCTCCTGTCGCATCTTACCATGCCACGCTGCTACAGAAATACCATGAAGAAATTGAAATAGAAACCATGTCCTTTGGACACTGAGTTGTTCAAAGCTAGGCAGCTAGACTATGTAAGATATTATCCACTTGCCCTGTCATTCCAAGTTATCTCAAACGACCGGATGGCCAATGGACTACAACGGGTAAAAGTCGATGTCTACCACTGCGATGGCTCTTCTAACCAGGCTACAGCCCATAAAGTTCAGCGAAGTGACCATGTTGTACACTTTTTTTTGGCAAAATCCCAAACTATATGGCAGCAACTATACTAGGAAAGGTCTGTGAAAGTCCTAGCTCATCAAGATAGTATACCGGAAAATTGAGAGATTGGCATCGAATCAGCTCTTTCCACGAAGAAAATTAGGGCTGAGGTTAAGCTTAATGCCAGCAAATCAACAGTTTGTTATGCAATTATTAACGTTTTATTTTAAAAGTTACCACTAAATGCTGAAAATAAGTGACAAAGAATGCAATTCGCAAATCAATAAAAAACTCGGGCTGCGGAAGCTGAACTATTTTGAATATTTGGGAAAAAGTTGTTTTCTCAGATGAAAAAAAATAATTTTAATTTAGGCCCAGGCTACAATTATTATTTTCATGGTAGTCGAAAATAAAAATGGTTTTTGGCTCGCCATAATGCCACTGAAATTCGTAACTATTTAGGCCTCTTCAATAGACCTTTCAACATAATAATGCGTCGACACATATCGAGCGTGTGGTCTTAAATTGCCAGTGAAAACATATAGATTTGTTACCATGGCCGCAGTACTCTTTCAATTCGAATATTAACGTATAGGGTTGGCTAATTCGCAAAATGTACGAAGGTGGTAGGCAGTACAAATCAAATAAAGAGCCAATTTGACAGAATTGAAGCTGCTTTGGCCGAAATTCCGCTGGATTACAATGCGCTTAATTTGCACTTATTCCAAAACAAATGAAAACAAGTACCGTTATTTCGATTTCGTTTACCCTGATTATGTTCAATTGCTGACAAAATTGCTCTGACAGCTAATTCGGTCTGTCCCAGTGCAATTTTTGTTACTCCAGGTTTTTTGGTCGAGTAATACCCTTACTTGGCACACCAACAAATATTCTGTATTACTTAATGACGAGAAATATGGCTAAGAAATTCCTTCTACAATTGTTCTTAACATTCAGTCGCAATCAATGTAAAGTCTGATCTGAACGGCTGCACGTAAAATAGATGAGTTAGAAATCCTGGAAAAAAGATCATAAAAGTATATCACTTATAAGATACAAAACCTAACTATTATTTAAAGAATTAGATTTCTTACAATGGCTTATTAAAAGAGAACTTTTAGTTTTAATGTACAAGACACTTATTAATTGAACTGAGCATAATTTAAGAAGGCTAACTTTCGCGACATCAGTCCATGATGGTTTGGGAAACGGTTGGTTTGGAAATGTGTATAAATTATTTTGACCAAAAATTTCAGTTAATATAAGCAACGACATATTTTTTCATTTTATTATACAAAATGGGTGTGTCTCAATAGGGTAGGGGTTGATTATCAATAGTCATGACTACCATGCTTTATATTCCAACTTTGTAACTATGAAGAAACCACCAAATGTGTCTAGTATACCTCCAAGTGGTAACACCCGGGCAACGATGGAATACTCATCGGCTAAATACTAGAGGCGAGTGCAACCAATACACTATAAAAATGCAATGAGTGAAACAAACAGGGAAAAAATTACCCCAGGTGGTATACTTGATGCTCAGGGAAATTCACTCTCTTTGGAGATTGGTCTCACGGATTATGGGGAGACCAATCATTGCTGTACTATAATTATTACAACCAATCCCAAAATATGTTAGAAAAAATAATAATACTCAACTGAGTACAAAAGAAAGGGATATATCATATCCATTCCAAAAGAGTCAGAAGTTAACTCGATCTCCTACAAAAGACACTAGCCCCTTTTTGGAAGGCAAAATCAAATTAGTGCAAAAGGAGCAAATCGTCCTGAAGAATAAGGAAAACCCAAGCTCCTCGCTTGTTAATGGAACCTTTAGGTTAATTTTTTCTTCTAAGGACTGCCTACAGTATTCCCAACAAGTGTGTTTATTTATTAGGCTTGGATTTCTTTCTTTTTGAATATTTTTTTCGCTTAATGTCAAAAGTATAGGAGAATGGTCCGAGTTTAGGTCTCGACTTTCGTCTACTTGTATTGTTCATTGTTCATTAATATATTTTTGATTATAAAAAAATCAATTAAGTCTGGTATTTTGTTTTGATCTGTAGGCCAGAAGGTTGGTTTTCCAGTTGACGAAGTTCAAAAATTTGTAAATGATATTACTCTTGGCAGAAAAAAGAAGAGCGAGAAGAATATGGCAGCAAACAAGAGCTCCTCAATATAAAACTAAGTTAAACCATTTAGCTCAGCAATTTAGCTCAACAATTTCTCAACTGTTGAGAAATCCAAAAAGTAAAAATGAGTCAATCAGTAACTGTCTAAAAAAACTAACTAATGATAGCAGGACTGATTAATCACTTTGGAATGCAACCAAAAAAATTAAAAGACCAACAATTCAGAACCCTCCAATAAGAATAGAAGGGAGAAAATGGGCTCTAAATAACGAAGATAAAGTTCAATGATTCGCGGAGCACCTCGAAAAAATATTCCAACTTTAGAATCTCAAATAATAACAGTGGAATCTGAAAAAGAAAGTGAAGAAATTCTATTGACTTCACCAAAAGAAGTCATACATGAGAAAAAATTCAATATGAATTTGAAAAAAGCTCCTGGTTATGATCTTATTACTACTGATATTTTAAAACTACCAAGGAAGGCTCTAGTTAAGCTCACTTATTTTATTAATGCAGCATTTAGAACCAAATTCGTGCCCAGTTTGTGGAAAATTGCAGAAGTAATAATGATACCAAAACCTGGAAAAACACCATTCGAAACTTCATCTTATAGACCAATTTCGTTGTTGCCAATTATGTCAAACTCTTTGAGAAACTACTGATTAAAAGGTTAAATCCGATAATCAAAAGGAATAACTTAATCCCAAATCATCAGTTCGGATTTCGTCGTCAACACTCAACAATACAACAAGTACACAGAGTAATCAATGTAATTGAGAAAGCACTTGAAGAGAAAAATGTCTACTCCACGATATGTTTAGACACAAGCTTTTGACAAGGTTTGGCATGAACGGCTTAATCATAAGTTAAGAAACCTCTTACCAATGCAATTCGCTAAAATACTGGAATTATACTTGAAAGATAGATTCTTTAGAATTAAATTTGCTGAAACTTATTCTGAATTAAAAGAAATAAAAGCAGGTGTACCGCAGGGCAATGTATTAGGACCGATTTTATATTTACTATACACGTATGATCTACCTGAATTAGAAAACAACACAGTAGTGACTTTTGCTGATGACACTGCGATCCTAGCTGTTGGAAAAAGCAACGAAGAATCAACACAAAAATTACAATAAGCTATCTCCAAAGTATATAAATGGACTACAAGATGGCGAATTAAGCTAAATGAAACTAAATCAGTTCACATAAATTTTACCAACAAACGAGTTGAACATATACCTGTTTCAATAAATCGAGAAATAATACCGTATGTGTTGTAGACACCATCGATGTACTAATAAGATGTAAATTTCATTCTCTATTGCAACAACATAGACATCCATCGTCAAATTTATGTAGAATCTATTTGTTGATAGATGGCTATTTCAATAGCCATCTATCTACATTAGGCAAAGTAATTTATACCTTTTATAATTTACATTTTCATAAGTATTAAAAAAAATAAAAATAATATCTCTTCTTAATTCAACCATCATACCGTGAAGTCGTAATTAATAAAAATTAAATCAAATCGAAGCCGAGGAATTTTTATTAGTGAATTTGGCATACCTATAGCCATCAATCAAAATATTACCTTCAATTTCATACCAAGGCTAATATAATCTTAATACCATAGATTGGTATGAAACATTTGGTCCTTCGAGCCGGATTGAAAACATAACCTACATTTGGAAAAGTAAAACCGCAAGTATCGCATTTCACTGTCTAAAGACTAAATAAACGTGATAAAACTATAATTGTGTTTCAATCTACAAATCTATTATTCAATAAATATCCACTGTGTCATTTCACGTATTGTTTCGAACACGTTACCAACCATTTAATATTATCGGGCAACGAAAGTGTAATAATCAAAGAACATAATTTGTGAAGTGAAATTAATAGTGCGTAAACAAAAAAACCAAAAAAAATAAAATAAAATGACTGAACTCATTACCTTGAAGAAAAGGCGTGCGTACATAAAAGGTAATATGACCAAATTAATCAACTTCATTAACGCCATAACCAAAACCACAAGTATAGAAGATATAAGGGCGAGATTAGTTAACGTTGAAAGATACCGACTGGAATTTAATGAAACGGAAGACAAAATAGTTTCCTTAAACAACGACGAAGAATTCGATCCAGAGTTTGAAGACAATTACTACAAAGTAGTAGCTGGGTTAAATTTAGCACTCAGAAAAAAGGATGAACCAACTATATCTCTCAACGATACCCTACTTGATGCGTCAGCAGGAGCAATGCATATGGATGTGAAACTCCCTAAATTGTCTACCCTGATATTTACAGGCGACTACACCGATTGGCAGTCGTTTTATGATTTATTTTGTGCAACCATTCACGACAACCCAAGAATTACTCCATCACAAAAACTGCAGTATCTCAAGGGATCATTGAGGGGAGAAGCCGCAAGCTTACTAAAACATTTTAGTACCACTGATGCGAATTATATCGAGGCATTGCAAAAACTGCGAGATCGCTATGATAGGAAGAAACATATCATTTACACATTCATCAAAAATTTTATGTTTCAACCATCCGTGACGACTGCAAATAGTACGAATGTGAGGCAACTCTTGGACACATCTGATGAAATTCTACGTGGACTAAAAGCTTTAGGCCAAGAAGCAGAAACTAGAGACCACTGGTTGATCCATATCCTAATCAGTAAACTAGACAGCGAAACCACGAATCAATGGGCTCAAATTTCAGCTAAATACACGATGCCTACTATGAAACAATTTTTTGATTTCCTTACACAAAGAATAGATGCGCTTAATTCAATAAAAAGTGCAGGTAAGCGAATTCATCCACAATATAATCAGCAAAAACCAAATGTTAGAAGCCACGTCGTCTCTTCTAAACATCTAACCTCTAACTATCCAGAATTACCAGAATGCTCTTTATGTCCCAAAGAGTTCCATAGGTTGTTTGCATGCAACAAATTTAAAGACATGATAATCGATCAAAGAAAAAATCTCCTGAAAACACAAAATCGATGTTTTAACTGCCTGAATGATAATCACCATGTTTCGATTTGTAAATCTAAATTTCGATGTAGGCAATGTAACCGAAGACACCACACTCTAGTGCATGACGATATACTAGAAAAGAATACATCAACCAATTGCGCTGTGTCTAGTATTTCAACGAAGGAAGACAACCCATCCAATGCTGACAGCCAAACTTACACCACAACAACTAATCAAATCGCGAGTGCATTACTACCAACAGCACTAGTTAAGGTGGCAGATAAAAACAACCAGTTCCAATTATGTCGAGTACTCCTTGATTCAGGATCACAGAGCTCGTTTATTACCGAGAGATGTGCACAAAAATTACAACTAAAGAGAAGAAACGTTAAGCTGTCCATATCAGGCATATGCGGAATCATGAACGGATACACGAGGGGCGCAGTATCGTTGATAATCACACCGTGGAACAAACCTAAACCAGAGTTTCAGATAGAAGCACTAGTATTGCATAAACTAACCGCTAAACCACCATCACACAATGAGTATATCAAACCGGAAGATTACAAGCATTACGAATTGGCTGATCCATACTTTTACAAAGGCTACGAAATCGATATAATAATGGGAGCAGACACATTCTTTGAAATTTTGTCTGATGGAAAGATCATCACCGAAAACAAGCTAATTATACAAAATACTAAGCTCGGGTGGATAATCGCTGGCAAAGCAACTCAAATATTCCCCAAAAAATCCTTTACTATTTCCGTTAATAAGAGCGAAGATAATCACCGTCGGTATTAGGCGATTCGTACCCAAAGGCTGTGCAGAGAATGTATTCCATTGAACGAAGATTTCTGAAAAACCATGAGTTCGCAAAAATGTACAAGGACTTCATGCGGGAATATCTAGCACTGGGCCACATGAAGGAAATTGACAATGATCGAGAAAGAAATGATGAACACCAATATTACCTACCACATCATGGTGTCATCAAAAACTCAAGCAGCACTACAAAATTGAGAGTTGTCTTTGATGGCTCTTCAAAGACAACTACCGGAAAATCGCTGAATGATTGTTTAGCGGTCGGACCAACCGTACAATCAAGTCTCTATGACATTCTTTCTCGTTTCAGGAAATTCAAAGTAGCAATCACTGCTGACATTGAGAAAATGTATCGCCAGGTGCTCATAGCAGATGGTGACACCAAATTTCAAAAAATTATATGGCGAGAAGATCCAAGCAAATCATTTACCACATACGCATTGCAAACTGTTACCTACGGCACAGCTAGTGCAAGCTACTTAGCTACCCGATCGATCAATGAAGCGGCAGACAAATTTACCAAAACATTTCCTCAAGCAGTCAATAGCATCAAAACAAATATGTACGTAGACGATTTGATGACCGGCGCAAATACCTTGCATGAAGCCATTCATCTCAAAGAGCAAATACAGTCAATACTATCCAAGTCAGGATTTCAACTTCGAAAATGGTTATCAAATGAACGGGCATTGAATGATAGTATTGAACCCAGCGACAAATCAAAAATATTTAAATCAGAGGAATCTTCAAATGAGACCACCAAAGTATTAGGGCTACATTGGGATCCTGTAAGCGACTGTTTCAAATTCAAGGTGCATTTGAATGAAGTACCCACCACTACAAAACGAGGCATTTTATCCGAAGCAAGTCGAATATTCGATCCCCTAGGATGGTTGGCACCCGTCACGATCAATATAAAAATTTTCTTTCAGTCACTCTGGGTTGAAAATCTAAACTGGGACGATCAATTACCTCCCAACATGCTAAACGATTGGCTAAAATTAAGAAGCAATCTTAATAGAACAGAGAAAATCCAAGTGCCAAGATATCTACACACCAATACAGAAAGTAAAATTGTGCTGCATGGATTTTCTGACGCATCCAAACAAGCCTATTCAGCAGTCGTATACGGCAAAATTACGAACCAAAACGGAGAATCTTTTGTCAAATTATTGTCAGCCAAAACCAAGGTAGCACCAGTCAAGCAACTATCAATTCCACGACTGGAACTATCCGGTGCACTGTTATTAAGCAAGCTACTATTAAATGTTAAACAAGCCTTGAAGACCAAAATTACCGAAATAGTCGCATGGACCGATTCCACCATAGTGTTAGATTGGTTAAACACTCACCCGAGCAAGTGGAATACCTTTGTTGGCAATAGAACCGGCGATATTCTGACCAATTTCAGCAGGTCTCAATGGAGACATGTAGATTCTCAGGATAACCCAGCCGACTGTGCTTCTAGAGGGCTTGATCCAGACAAACTACAGCATTTCAAGTTATGGTGGAACGGTCCAAAATGGCTCATAAACGAAGATGATTGGCCAATACAGAAAACAAATCGTTCAAATACCACAGAAGAACTTAATATTCAGTCGTTGAAAATTCAAATTTACCAATCCAGTATAGTAGACAACCTGCTCGCTAATGTATCCAGTTTTAATTCCATAGTACGAATTTTTGCCTATACATATCGGTACATTAATTTAAAACTTAAACGAATTTCAAAGAGCTCTATATCATCGTATCTGGAAGTAAACGAAGTACTAAAATCTCAACAAATCATTTTCCGTCACATTCAAGCCAAGTATTTCGCAATAGAGATACAACTGATCAAATCTCAGAAGGAAGTTCCCATATCAAGCATAATTAGACACCTCAAACCATTTATCGATGAATTCGGATTACTACGTGTGGGCGGAAGAATCACAAATGCAGATATCCCATACAACACAAAACACCCAATAATTCTCACAGCACAAGACAAGTTAGCAAAAACGATCCTAAGAGAACACCATATAACTCATCTACATGCTGGACCAACTCTAATGATGGCTACACTACGAATCAAATATTGGATAATAGGAGGCAGAAACCTGATTCGAAAGGTGGTACATAACTGCGTCAACTGTATCAAATATCGCGCAAAGACTCTCGAACAAATCATCGGTCAGTTACCAAATCCAAGGGTCGAGTTAGTAAGGCCTTTCCACAAAGTCGGTGTCGATTACGCGGGACCATTCCAAACATACATAACCAGAGGTAGAGGCCAAAAACCCCGCAAAAGCTATATTTGTATATTTGTTTGCCTAGCTACAAAGGCTGTTCATATCGAGCTTGTATCCGATCTAACCACAGAAGCGTATCTAGCGGCACTCAAAAGGTTCATTTCTCGAAGAGGTATTTGTAAGGAGATACACAGCGACAACGGGACGAATTTCATTGGGACACGCAATCATCTATACCAATTATTCACACTATTAAAACAAAATATTAATCCAATTTCAAAATTTTTATTGGCAGATCAAATTACATTTAAGATGATCCCACCTAGCGCACCCCACTTCGGCGGGCTTTGGGAAGCCGCAGTAAAAAGCATTAAACACCACCTACAGCGAGTCACAAATGGGCATATCCTCACCATAGAGGAAATGACAACATTGATCGTTCAAATCGAGTCAATGCTTAACTCGAGACCACTTTGCATTCTCTCGGATGATGATATCGATTACCTAACACCCTCACACTTTCTAATTGGTCGATCATCAACTCAAGTTCCCGATCATGATTTAACGGACGTCAAGTTGTCCAGATTATCCAGATGGCAATTAGTAGACCAAATGAATCAGCATATATGGCGCAAATGGCACCTCGAATATTTAACCAGCCTACAAAAATCAAACAAATGGCGCAAAAATCAGCAAAACATAAGCATCGGTAACATAGTACTCGTGAAAGATGACAACTTACCTCCCTGTAAATGGTTATTGGGAAAAATATCGTGTCTTTATCCCGGTACAGATGGAAACATCAGGGTCGTTTCCGTACAAACAAAAAATGGAACAATTAAGCGGCCTATCCACAAGCTGTGTCTACTTCCAATAAATTGAATCAGCCGATTCAAGGCGACCGGTATGTTGTAGACACCATCGATGTACTAATAAGATGTAAATTTCATTCTCTATTGCAACAACATAGACATCCATCGTCAAATTTATGTAGAATCTATTTGTTGATAGATGGCTATTTCAATAGCCATCTATCTACATTAGGCAAAGTAATTTATACCTTTTATAATTTACATTTTCATAAGTATTAAAAAAATAAAAATAATATCTCTTCTTAATTCAACCATCATACCGTGAAGTCGTAATTAATAAAAATTAAATCAAATCGAAGCCGAGGAATTTTTATTAGTGAATTTGGCATACCTATAGCCATCAATCAAAATATTACCTTCAATTTCATACCAAGGCTAATATAATCTTAATACCATAGATTGGTATGAAACAGTATGCGAACACAGATAAGTATCTTGGCATGACCCTGGATGCTAAACTTAGATGGAAGGTCTACGTCAAAAAGAAAAATGAAGAACTAAAACTAAAATATAGAAAAAAGCATTGTCTGATAGGCAGACACTCTTCTCTATCATCATACAATAAGCTGCTACTTTATAAGCAAATACTGAAACCAATATGGACTTATGGTATTGAACTCTGGGGTTGTATAAAACCCAGCAACGTCAATATCATTCAAAGGTTTCAGAACAGGGTACTAAGGAACATCGTCGATTAACCATGGTATGTCAGGAATAGTGATTTACATAGAGACCTTAAAGTGGACCCCGTTTCTATTGAAATTAAAAAAAATGCAAGGAACATGAAGAAAGATTCTAGCAACATGTAAATAAAAAAAAATAGAAAGCAACTCAGCTGTTAAGCAACACCAATATTATACACAGACTGAAAAGAACCAAACCCTTTGAACTGGTTTAATTGTGAGAACAAACAGTGGCTTGCTGATTTAGATTGATACTAACGATGTGGCATAAACAACAACTTACCAGAAACTTGTGAAACGCCAATGGGTGGAGTCATAGATATATTTATCGTAGTAAATTAAGTCAGAAACAAATTGCTCATTAGTCCAGGAGACTAGATTATAATAAAATTAAATAAATAAACTCAATTTATTTAAAATAAATTTTAAAAAAAATCTAATTTTATGCTGTGTGCCTCATGCCAAAAACTTCGTCAAAATCGCCGAATTTTCTAAATTGTTCATTAGTTATTCTATTAACCACCAGAATTTTTCATTTAGCTTGGTCGTGAGGTTGCTTTTCGTTTTAGTTGTCAATTTTTGTGTACGTACATATAAATACAAATAAAATTTTACAAATTCAGTATTTCAGAAGTTGTAAAACTACACAAACATTAATTTAATACAAACATTAAAAACGAATATATTAAAATTATAATATATATGTGTAAGCATAAACAAAATATTTTTTAATCAACTGAAGTTTGAAAAGTCTACAATTTAGAAACGTGAAGGCACAGCTGGCAATATTAAAACTAGTTAGTGTCATCTATGAATCATTGATACGAATTAATCAACAATTTAGAAAAATCGACGATTTAGAGAAAATTTTTGGCATGAGGCACACAGCATTAAAGCTTAATTATACTAAACCATTTCTAATTTAGGAGCGGCTTTCCATGATAGAATTGTTGCATAATATCACAAATATAAATTAGTTTTATAATCCCGCAACAATGTATTTTTAAATATCGTTCGGATAATAAAATGAAACTATTCAATGTACGTGATGCATGCTACAAAACGAAAACAGAAGAAATTAAATAAAAAAACTTTTAATTAAAATTAAAAACTATCTCATGGGTACAACATATTTTTAGCTACACTACTCTGGGTCCCAACAGCACACCAAATAGCACAATGTTTCCTACCATAACCGCAAATGATACATTCTTTAGCCCAAAAATAGAACATATAATATGTAGACTATAAAAGTCTAGTATTCATTAAGGAATAATAAACAAAAAATTGTAAACATATTTTCTGTTAATTTCTGGAAAATTTCATTTATAGTTTATATACCTCCTAAACAACATAATTACTATTTAAATATTAAACTGGACAGAGAAATACAGAAAAAAAAAACAAATGCAGAACATTAAAATTTTACTAGCCTGCTGTGAAGATAGTCATGTGCAGTTTTACAAAAAAAAAAAAAAAATAAAATTGTTAGACATTTTCTTATCATCGTCGTCAGTCCAGTTTTACTTATTTACTTTTTTTTTTTGTGAAAGGAATAATATTATCATCCTAGCCGGCAAGCAACGAGCGAGCACTAATAAACCCGACAATTGATGAACCTAAAATCAACTTTAATAATACACTACGGAAAAATAAAATATTTTCCATGGTAATTAATTAGGTGCCTGGCAACCCTTGTCTGTTTATTTTTGCATTTTTCGGGTACGATTTAATTTTTCTTGATTTTATTTTATGTATATATATATTCCTTTTTATGATTTTCACTGTAATTACAGACATACAAACAACCAAAAAAAAATTACGAAATTTATTTTATTTTTATTCTAAGCATATACCTACATATGATGGTTAGTTGATGAAGAGATGGAGGCAAAAAGATTTGTAGAAATAAGAAATTGACGAGAGTGTTCATGGATAATAGATTTTTTTGGCTGTAGATTTTCACAAAAAAATAATTTTGTAATGTTTTGTAAGAGTTGGGAATTTTTTTTTTATAATCGTAATGTTACTTAATAGCTTGTGAATTTTGAAAATGAAAGTATATGTTTGCTGTAGTTAATGGATGTCTTAAAAAAGTCGTAAAGTCAGTTACAAAATGTTTAGAGCAAAAGGATATAAATAAACTGGTGAAAAATTTAATAGTTTTTACCATATTTTAGTACAGCTTGTTAAATTGGTGGTATTTTATTCGACTTTAATGGTGTTTAAGCTTTTCTTTATTTTAATTATCTGCAGACCTAAATCTAAATAGATTAAAGCTAAATTAAGTAAGATTGACGACGCCCTTAAGCTAAACATGTTTGCTATTTGAAGTCTTTGTCTGATATAAATAGTTTCAGATACAAGATTCCATAATCAAAGCTTTAATCTAAAATTTAAGTAAAATCTCGTCGAGGTCATAAAAACTTTTTTTTTCATGCCATGCCAACAATTTAAATATACAACAAAGTATGCTTTGGTGTTTAAAAGTTTCAGTTTTTTATTCTTATTTTTCCACGTTGTCTGAAAAAATAATTGAACTGTATAAAGTTCAACATTTTTAAGGCCCAAAGGGTTTATCAAGTATTTTCGATGTAAAAATATTTAATCGTAACATCGTTTATAAAAAAAAGGTTTTACGTTTATATTGTATCTAAGCTCAACAAAATGAAAGCTCTGGTTGACGATATAAGTTCATTGTGGTTTAACTTTATTTTGATGTTATTTTGAAATGTTGTGAGAACATTTTTATTGGATTTTTTTGATGTAGGTACTTTGTAAGATAAAGTCTAAATCACTGCGGCGTTAATTGATTGTTGTTTTACCAAAGTTACAGTCAGTATCAATAACATTGTTAAAAGTATAAAAATTTGTAGTATATTCAATAAAAAAGCTTTCGCTTAGATGAAAATTGTTAAAAGCTTACATTTTAACTATATGAATTTTTCTGATTTATTTTATTGAAAGAAACTTTATGGATATTTTTATGGCTGTAGCCATTAAAAGTTGTTTGATAAACTATATACGAATAAAACTTAACTTTTTAAGCTTATCAAATTAATGCAGTTCCATATAAATTCCATAAAGCTTCCATATAAATACATATTAAAATTTAAAATTTTGGTTATAAATCCTTTCACATTAAATAACTTAAAAAGCTTTACTTCGCTGAGGTTATGATATTTTTGCATTTCCTGTTTTACTTGACATAACTAATTCTTTAGTAGTCTGTGCTTTAAAACAAATGATTTTATGGCATATTAGTATTAAAAAAAGTTTTTACATCAACTAAGTTAAAAGCTTAATTTTATATTGCTATCAATTTGAATAGTTTTAATGAAATGTTTATAAAAATATACATGAAGAGCACATTATACCACATTAAACTTTATGTACTTTTTAACAGTTTAAAATTATAATTTATCGAATAACTTCATCAACTGTTTAGATGGTATAGATAAAAGCCCTAAAATAAATATTGCCCACATTAATAAAACGTTCTTAGATATCCTTTGTATAAGACTAATTCTTTTTCTCACTGGGAAAAGAACTGTTGGTACATGTTGAACAAAAAAATGAAAAAATGTTTTTTAGGTAAACAGTATTAAAGTATTAAAAGCTTACATTATAACTAAGCAATACTTTGAACTCTAACTTTATTTTATTATTATCTTAAATATCACATTTCTTTACGCAGAGTAAGCTTTAGACAAAATGTTCAATTGTATCTGTTAATTAAACAAATTGAGAATCAGTATTGGATAAAAGCTCATTGATGTCGTTTATTACAAAAAAATTGTAATAAATGGCACAATAACAATGGTTTTAGAAATGCGAGCCCAAGCAAAGATTACAACCTTTTTTGAGAGCTTTTTTTAGAACAACTGTCATAACATATTGCTATTGGTAATTTTTTTTAAACTTCCAAACGACTAATTTTCATACTTAACTTTCGATAAAACTTATCTAAAAAATGAACGAAAATATTGATGTAAAAAACTAAGACTAATTTTTTCATATTAATGGTGTGACCTTACTACGGTTGGTAATAATTAGGTAAAGGACATCCAAAGCATTTCGTCAGTGGTCAAAGCTTAAGTTTTTGGATCAAAAGCTTAACGCAATTTATTTGAGTAGCGATTTGAACTGGAAATATTTTAATTTAAAATTTCAAGGTAGGCGTAAGATAATGTTATCCTAGGAATGCTAGGATACAAACAAGTATATGCATTCTGTTATTACAGAGTGCACTCTTCTTGTATGCATAATTTCATTGCAGAATTTACTCCGTGTTTGCCTATTAAAACCGATAAACTATTTGATGTTCTGTCCAATATAATGGTCAAGATATTCTTGTTTCCGAACCAACACGAATTTTTAAGTGTTCAGCAACAAGCATTGAATGTACTTTGTAGACTTGATTAGGGGTTCTTTTATTACGTTTCGTGTAAAATTTTAAACTTGAGCATATTTGACCACTGTTTAATTGAAACCAACTTTGCTAGTACAGCTAGGTCTAGATCCATTACTTTAGAAACTTTTGAGATTGCTCATATTGACAATACTCAGCTGCAAAGCGCTTTTTTAAATCTTGCAAAGTATAGCCGGAAACTTTGGAACATTGTAAATTTGAAAATCGTCCGACTAAAAAAAGTTTTACCATCAATTTTGTGCAAAGGTAAAAATGCTCGAAGATACTGTGATATTAAAGAACTACATGGTAGGTCAGATGGTAATATCACTGACCCGAGGAACATTGTATATCTAACTATTAATTTTCTTTCCAATAATTCATCCCCATGAATAGATGGTGTTTCAAATGTACTCGGTAAGAAAATGGATTATTTTCTTGTGGATGTTTTATGTTTAATTATGAATTTAAGGGTGAGCGTAGAAATTTTTCCGTCTACTCTAAAATACCCTGAAGTTATCCTAATTAAAAAATAATAATAAATGTATTTATAATAATAAAATTTTCTCCAAAGTTTTTGAAATGATTGTGACAAGTGGAATGGTTAATTTTCTAGAAAAACTGAGTTTCTGTCTCCACTTCAATTCGGGTTTAGGAAGAATATGAGCACAAAACTAGCAATTTTATCAGTTCTTGAATTGAGTTGATTTTATGAACTATTTTAGTCCTAGTATTTAACACAGTTCGGTTTAAAGCTCATAACTTACGTGATAAAACTAAAATAACACATCTTAGGGAAAATTTGGGTTTGCCTGACGGAATTTCCTTCCATAGCTTTGGCTGTGATAGAGTTCGGGTCTGCACCTCCGTTTAGCTGCTTTATTGTAAGTGTCGTAAACAAAATATAATACTTTATACTTAAAAGGTTTGATTAACTCAAATCTTAACTGGAAGACCCACTTAAAAAGCTTCAAACAATTATTAGTATCTGTAAGAAGATGTAAGTTTTACGCCTTTTTTGTCCGTTACACCTTTTAATGATAGTTTACTTTGCTCTGATGATTTTTTTTATCTTTAATGGCTTTTATGCTGGGGTGGGCCTGCAAAAATCTTAAAAATTCCTTATATGTTCAACAAAAACATATCCTCAGGTTAATGACTTTTCAAAGCACGCTGTGACCATCTTAGCCCATTTTCTAAAAACTAGACATATTGCCACTTCAACACATGTTTGTATTCAAGGTCTAAAAGATCTTTTTATAATTAGCGGACATATTTTTTCAATTATCTCGATTGTAGTCTTCGATTAAACTCTCAATTTCGAAAACATATCCCGAACTGAAAACTTGAGTTTTGTACGTTTATTCAATGTGATCTCACCTATTATATTTAACAATTTGCCGGTTAAAATAAGAAAATTTGGAAGCTTTTCTTTTTTCTACAATAGCTGTATACAATCTCTAAAACAATAGCTGTATACAACCTCTGGAAAAACTCCCAGAAAAATCAAAAATCAGTTTTCCTCCTTAGATTCCAGAAACGACGATATTATAAATTGCTTCCAAATAACCCGACAAACGTTGTACTCTAGGCTGGTATTACATTTGGCCCGATACCTTTTAAATTTTTTTGAAATAATTCTTTTCTTCATTGTATGACCCTAGTATAATCTAATTACATACTAAGGCCAGTTGGTTTCTGTGCCTACAGCTTTTTCCACTAGAATTATTACTAAAATTCTAAAAAATCTTAGACTTAAAACTAATATTTTAAAAAGTCATGGTTGCTGACCTTATTATTGTGACATGAAAGAAAAGTACTAAAGAATTTTTGTAAGCAACACTTGATTATGAAATATTTTGTATGAAGTGCTTTGTTTGCTCATTGTAAAATAAAAGTTCTTATATTTACTTTAAACTACCCACAGGACAATTAAACGATTAGCTAAAAAAAGCTTAACTTGAATTTCTTGTGTCTCAGTTAGATTCTAATAATTGTTTACAAGTATAAGTGGAACTCTATATGCTACATTAATAATAATAATTGATATTTTCAGACCATTGCTGGCCCATACAGTATCAAAAGTCCGGCTCAATTGGCGTCGAAGCTCTATATTTTGTCCTAGACAAACTCCCCGAGGACGAAAAACATGAGGAGAGTTATCTGAATCCGTGGTGAAGTAAATTAGCCATCAATGTCGTGCTGTTTAATGCCATTGGATTTCTTTCTTTGGGGCTAACAAAATGTGTATGCCAATAACCTAAGAACAATACTTGAATTTAGCACTGGCGCAATTTATTTGTGCGCCCCCTTAAATAAAGTAAAACACAAGAAACAACATTTCTTAATTTTGAATTGACTTTGAATCTTATGGTTATTTAAAATATGCTTACTGAAAATAATTATGGCATCGCATTGGCCAGGCTACAGGATCGCTATGACCGGAAACGCCACATGATAAATGCATTTATTCGGAAATTTATTGAACAACCAAGCATTCAGCGTTCAAACGCCAATAACTTAAAACAAATGATGGATACATCGGACGAGGTCATCCGAAGACTGGAAGCGTTGGGTAATAACGCAGAGGCGAGAGACCTCTGGCTCATCTGTCTCCTGTTGGAGAAACTAGATGATGCAACTAAGAAACCCTCATCAAATGTTGTTCAAACGGAAAATAACGGTGTCACTGCTGTTTGTTACTCTAACGATCTGTGTCTAGCAATACTGCCTTTACTGTCTATTTAGAAACTGTGCATTCAACGGGTACTGTATCAAGGTGTAAGGCGATACTAGATTCGGGGTCTCAAGTAAGTTTGATTACTAATTCATGTGTGTAACGCTTAAACTTCGTCACAGAATATTCAAGTATGGCAGTGAGTGGGGTGGAGGAATCTAACCCGAAGAAAACGAAAGGTTTAGTGCGGATGAAAGTGACGGATGTTGCCCAAAACCTGGTGGAGGTAGTAGCGTTCTTAATTCCACGGATTACACATAAAGTTCCAACTCAGCCAATTACTATAACTACAACCGAGCTAAATGCGTTTAAATTAGCCGATCCATGTTTTAACAAACCATCAGAAATTGACATTCTGATTGGCTCAGATTTGTTTTTTGAAATCATTCGCGATGGTACCAAACGGCTAAATATATCAAATTTATACTTACAGAAAATAGCGTTTGGTTGGGTGGTTGCTGGCAAAAGTCAAACGCAGGAGGTGGAGTCGATCAATCTTTTAACGTTGCATACCTCTATAAATTTCTTAGATTTAGACGTAACATTAAAGAAATTCTGAGAAGTCGAATCAGATACAGTGCAGATACAGTGGAATCAACTTTAGAAAACATAAATGAGCTCAAAAAAATCTTCGAACAATATGGATTTATGCTAAAGAAATTGAGAACTAACAGCAAGTCACTGCTGAAAGATATTCCTTCGACTCATTGTGAGTTAAGTGATGAACCATCATCAATTGATGTTCCGACTATGATTAATACGGTGAAAGTTTTGGGCATATGCTGGAATCCTACTCACGATACAATAACATTTAACGTGCAATTACACCTAATTATTCGGTTCACAAGAAACGTACAGCATTATCAGATGCAAGCCGCTTATTTGATCCGGTTGGTTGATTGGCTCCAGTAATTGTGAGAGTAAAAATCTTTGTGCAACAATTACACTAAACATGCTTGTCCGTCGTAATTGGTGAACATAAATCGCCAAACATATTGGATCCCATCACTCAAAAATAATGCTAAAGGTTTAGTAAACAATGGTGTAACGTGTCAACGAAACAAAGCGCTTTTCCGAACTCAGATCATGGCTAATTTACCAAGTTCAAGGCTGATAGCTACCAGACCATTCAACAATTGTGGCGTGGATTAAGCAGAACCGTTCGATTTCCACCTCATCAAAGGAAGACGTCAGTGAACCTACCAAGGTTATGTGTGCTTATTTATTATAAGCACACATAACCTTGTACACACATAAATATGTACTGCCTTATTAACCATTAAGGCAGTACATATTGAATTTGCTATTGATTTAACAAGCGATTGTTTTTTTGGCTGCGCTTAAAAGATTCGTAGCACTTAGGAGTATACCAGAGTATGTTCAGCGATAACGGTAGAAATTTTGTGGGAGCTGAAGCTAAGTTAAAACAAACGATTTTCTACTGCAAACTATATTAAATGGCACTGCAATCCACCCCAAGCCCCACATTTCGGCGGCATTCGGGAGGCGTCAGTGAAATCAATGAAATTTCAATTTAAGAGAGTCAAGCTCTCTGAGGTCAAACCGTCACATCTAACCCCATGGCAGATGATCCAAAAGATGATCCAACACTATTGGGACAGATGGCACTTATAATATCATATGACACACCAAGGATCCAGTACGTATAAACGATATAGTAACAATCAGCGATAAACATGTTCCACCATGCAAATGGCTTCTTCGCACAGTAACAGAAATCCACTCTGGTCCAGTTGGACACATTCGTGTTACAATTAAAACAGCAAAAGGTATGTTGCAAAACCTAGTACATAAAATTTGCGAACTCCCTGTATCTCAGCCTGAAAATGAATACCAGCGAAATACAAAAAATGATCAGCAACACCAAATCGTCAATAACACCAGTGAACGAGAATAGCACCAATGTACAACTAAATGGCTGACTACACGTGGTAACATTCGACCCCCATTAGTCATTGAAAAATCGAGCAACAATTTATTAAATCCAGATCGCCAATCGAAAATCCATACAATTTGTTTTATTGAACCTGGAGGTTCAAAGCGGATGGTATGTTAAGAAATCATCATAAATCGAACCTATACACATTTCACATACTTTGACTTTTGCAAGTACTAATTCCAACATGTACTAAATCAAATCAATATATGGTAATGTTTAACTTGCAATGCGCTGCCATCTATTGTTAAATAATTATTGTTATAACTGTTATACTCTTACATGTGTATAACTTCATTTTAATTATCTTATATAAGAAAATTGTGCGTTTTATTTTTTGTTGTGTTTTCGGTGATGGAGCGTGGAAGACATCATAATATATACATATAAATTGTTCAACTAATAAATACTGGGTTATATATCATTAAATTAAAGGAAAATTTGTATTTTTTGTGAATACTCTTATAACTGCGTTAGTCAATTAGTCGAAGAACACTGAGATTTTTGCACATTTTGAAAATTTCCAAAATTGGTAGTATTTTGACAGTTAAACGGTTATTTCATTTAATTTTGGGGTTCAATAATTTTTTTTGAATCTGTATTTATATACATTTTGGAAGTTTGTGTTTATTTAAATCTATATCAATTGGAGTATCTTGGTATTACAATGATGTGTTTTGTTACTTTAACCGTTATTATATTTAATTTTCGAGGTTATTCATTTTTTTCAATCTGCAATTCATATTCACATTTTTGAATTTTGTGTTTTTTGAGAGTGTTATTACATGTTTTGAGATTTTAATGTTATTTTATAAAAAATCCATTGGTGATTGTTTTAAAAGGCGGTAGTCTTTAGTAGAATAAATTGTTTTAATCTTATTTATATTTCAGGATGATTGGTATAATTTAATTATAATTTGTATAATTCATTAATTGATTTATCACCGGTGGTGGGAAGGGAGGCTTAAGTTAAATGGTCTACAAACAGATCAAATAACATCCTCACCTGCACGTGGCGCACACTGCTAGGTAGCTAACAAGGCTCTAACGGCCGAGACACGTCGGTATAACCGACTATCAGTAATATAGAAAATGAAGTTCTCAAACCAGACCCACTACCAACTCGTACTGGTCAGAGTGGTAGATGCTTCATGACCAGTAAAATAAACAATGAGTACAACTAATTCAGATAACTGTACGCCAGGTGGTAACCCAGCTAAGCAGTTGGCAAATTCAACCTCTAACGAGGTTCAACGGATTCTGGAGTGAGCCAATCATTGTTTAAAAGCCGTATTAGGCAACTAAACGCATTTAGATAAAACCCCAGGGTGGGTAGATCACCACCACCATTAGCGAATACCTTGGAAAGGGATAACGCAGAACAAAAACAAAAATTTCGAAAACTACAGCGAGAAAACAAGGAGTTAAAAGTTGCTCTAAATGCAGTAATATCTAAGAAAGAAACCTCTAAGCTGCAGGAAAAACACGACACCAATGATCATATAAAGGTTATATATGAAACAGACGAGGAAGAGCTGAACAGAGAAACGGGATGGTTTCTGAACCGTAACAAAACAATTAAGAAACGCAAGATGAGTAAACCCTCCTAGTTTCCACCCGAACTGAAACAATCAATTGAGCAGCTTCCGATCGGAAGTAGGAATGTACTCCAGGAGGAAAAAGCTCAGGTTCCAACGGAACAGAAACGGTCAAGTAAAGAACTCTCAACCAGAAGCAAGAATGTATACAACTGGAGAAAAAAGTGCCAAGACCACCTCCATTGATAATAACCAATTGCGAAAATTATCATAGTATTAGAAACATCATGAATAATAATCGGATAGAATTTCAAGCTACAGCTCTAAATAGTGGTGATATCAAAATAAATGTCCCAGACAGTGATAGCTATAGAAAGTTAACAGGAGCTCTTAAAGAAAACAAAACAACATGGTATTCCTACGAAGATAAGCTGACAAGACAAACCAAAGTCATTATTAAGAAACTACACGCTTCATGCAAACCAGAAGAGATAAAAGACTATCTTTTGGAGAAACAATAAAAAATTAAAGAAGTTATACAGCTGCTAAAAGGAGGTGACTAAACACCGCTTCCTTTATATATGTTATATATATATATATATATATATATATATATATATATATATATATATATATATATATATATATATATATATATATATATATATATATATATATATATATATATATATATATATATATATATATATATATATATATATATATATATATATATATATATATATATATATATATATATATATATATATATATATATATATATATATATGTTATATGTTATTTGTATATATGTTATATTTATCCATGTTGATTATATACAAGTGCAGGAAGGATTTGACTCCACATCTGGCTAAAACCAAAGAAGAAAAAGCAGAAAGGTTCGCGGATCATCTCGAGAGTACCTTTCACCTCAATTTAATAACACTTAACCAACAGGATATACTGATTGAAAACCATACAACCATCCTGAGACAGGAAATCCCACTAACTAATGCTAAGAAGTAAAGCAAGAAATAAAGAACCATGTAGTTCTTAAAAAATCACCTGGATATGACTTGGGAACTGAAAATATTCTTAAACAACTACCTAATAAAGCTATTAAAAAAATATCGGACATGATTAATGCTTCTTTCAGACTCCGTTATATCCTTCTATCTTGGAAATTTGCGGAAGTGATAATGATACCTAAACCAGGTAAACCACCAAGTGAATTAACCTCGTACAGACCAATATCACTTCTTCCCATCATGTCAAGACTATTATTAAAACGAATTAAACCAGAAATTATAAAATCAGGAGCTGTTCCATCCCATCAGTTTGGATTTAGAGAAAAACACTCCACAATCGATCAAGTCCATAGAATAACAGATTTAATAGAAAAATCCTTAGAGGAAAAAAAGATTTGTTTAGCCATATTTCTGGATATAGCACAGGCAAAGTCTAGATGGGTAGTTTAATATTTAAATTGGAGAAAACTCTGCCATTTGAGTATTGCGAATTGCTAAAGTCATACCTGAAAAGAAGATACTTTAGAGTTAAGCATAAAGAAGCTAAAGCAGGAGTCCCGCAGGGGAGTGTCATAGGGCCACTCCTTTTCGTACTGTTTACAAGCGACATACCACAGACGAGCAATACAATTACCGCCATGTTTGCCGATGACACTGCAATTCTAGCTGTTGGTGACACATGGGTGAAGTCACATTCAAACTACCAATAGCCATAAATAATATACAAGATTGGCTAACTAAGTGAAGAATTAAAGTGAATGTCTACTCACATTAACTTCACTAATAGGTCAATATAATCACTACCTGTGACCCTCAATAATATCTCAGTACCACTTGCAAATCAAGCAAAATATCTTGGTATGAACCTTGATGCCAAGTTAAAGTGGAAAGTACATGTGAAAAAGAAAGCCAAAGGAGCTTCAGTTAAAATATAGAAAAATGTACCGCTTAATTGGAAGAAACTCTCAGTTATCCATTCATAATAAACTTATGGTTTATAAACAAGTGCTCAAGTCGGTCTGGACTTATGGTATCCAACTATGGAGATGCACCAAAACCAGCAATCAACAGATAGCTCAACGATTCCGAAATAAAATTCTTAGAGGGATTGTAAACGCCCCTTGGTACACTCGAAATAATGACCTTCATAGAGATCTTGGAATAGACACAGTCTAAAGTGAAATAAAGAAATGTGCTCAAAAACACCAGGAGAGGCTCCATCATCACCCAAATATTGAACCTGTAAGACTACTTCATCAAGAGGGTATTATAAGAAGACTCAAAGACTAAAACCTTTTGAGGTACCTGAGTAGTGTGTATAATGCAAAATCAACCAAAACAACGCTTTATTGAAAGAATACTTAGGAGTGGCTTTATTATTATATTGTTAGAATCAAACGCCGTTAATTAAAAATGACTAGTTACTTTGTAAAAAAATCTTTTTAAAATAAAAAAAAATAAAAAAAAATAAAAAAATTAATTGATAACTAAAATTTAGGGAAGTATCCTGAAACTCTGAGAAAGTGGCAGTTATAGGTTGTTAAGAATTGTAACTGGATCGTTCTATCTGTATAGTTAACCTTACACAGTCATAAACCATCGCTTTAAAATTTTACAACAGACTTTTAAGATTCAACTAATATTTTTAATTATGGTGTAGGCTTTAAAGATTTCAAAACATACTATATAGCATGTGTACAAATTCTCTATTTCTGAGACAAACACACAGTACACACATAACAGTCGAACAAAAAAATATAAATAAAATAAATGATAAACATAAACCTTTTTCATAATATATTATAGGTAAACATAGGACCCATAACCCCAAAAATATAAAAAGATGAAAGTGATTTTTCCATTTCTATTTTCATTTTTCCTTTTTTTTTTTTTACTGTGTTTGTTTATTTCCTTTACCATATATGAATAATTTAAAAGCCACAGATTATTGATTTTACATGTAACTTATATATAAGTAGTAAGTAACATAACATTTTCTTAGAAATTTTCCGAATTAAGTTTTGATTATTTGCTTTTTTTATAAAAGCTTATTTACATTAGATATCATATATACATAATATGAAAGCGGTTTATTTACACGACATTAAAGAAGAAATGACAAAAAACAAAAATTTAATTCAATTTGATGAATTTCAAAGTTCACAGATGCTTAAGTTAAAGTTTATTGAATTGTGGTTTATGAGTCTCGGTAGCCAATGAAATGTTTAAAAAAAAACATGAATCATTAATTTTGTACCTAATAGTTTATTATTCTTAAAGATTATATCTATAAATAATTTTGAAAAGTAGCTAAATTTTTCATGGAAAACTGTATGACAGTATAGGTTATAAAATGTTAAATGTACTGTCACAAATTACACGATGACATATATTACGAGTATAACTAAAAATCATAACACATGTAACACTTCACATATAACCATAAATAATTTATAGCCATATATGTAGATTGTAGACATCTAATAAACTATGCTATATAATTTATGGCCATTAACCCTATATTTTATAATAAAATAGTATAATAGTTTTTAACAAGTTATTAAATTTATTTAAAATTATTATAATCGACAACATTACAAAAATAAAAAAAAAAAATTAAATTAAATTTGTTATTTTTCTGTACTATATACGGAGTATTTTATGTCTAAAACGCTATTACTCATTTTCCATATATATAAAAGTACACAAAACTTTTCCTATATCATGTATTTATAAAAATGATAAACGATTTTTATGGGCCATTGTTGCCGCTTGCCATTGTTTTAGAAAATCTGAAGTCAGTAGGTCATTACCAAACTATATGCATACATGTAGGGTTTTGTATTTTCGCCTCTCGAAAAGCACTATGTTACTCGACATCAAACCAAATTAAAACATCAAACCAATTTTGGTTTGGATTTATTCAATACATAGAGTCATCACCCAAGTGGCATCAATAACCAATAAAATTTCAAATTTTCCAGTGACTGTATGTCTAAAACTTTTTTACCACGACAACATCGACATATATAGTTGAATTAACATAACAACAAGAATAATAGCATAAAAACCAGAATAATTCCATTATAACATAATTTTTTGAAAACTTTGGTAACTACTTGCATGCATGTATATTTTGTTTTAATTTGTATGGGTGGAAACTACTTTTTTCCTTTTTTTTTTGGAAAATGTATCCCGACAATACATGTAATTGAATATACATATTTGGTATGTATAGCTTTAACGTTTTTATTTTTAGTTTATGTCTAGACGAGACAAATTTATTAAATTTAAAATGTGCGATAGCCTTCGTTTATCCAATCCATCATCATCATCATCATCATCATCATCATCATTATTGTCTAAATCATTAAAAAGTTACTAAAATTATGAGTGATGGTAACATTTTGTTTTCTTGTTTTAATTGAATTTTGAATTTAGAATTACTCGTAAAGTATCATACATATATAGACTTTTTGTAACGTGATATATTTGACACACATATTGCAACATTGGCCTACTAGTGTGTGCTTAGAAACAGTTGTTTGTTTCGCAAAGCACATGTAAACGAGATAGGATTTCATCATAGTATCCTTTACTTGTTGTAAAAGGTTTTTCTCGGTTATGTTTTTTCTGGATTTTAAAAAGTTTCGACTTTCGACTTAAGCTTCCCAATTTTTGGGGGCTAATCATCATGTATTTTTTGGAATTCCGGGAAGTTTCGATTTGTAGCAAAAATTTTACAATTTTGATTTGCAAACTATCATGTATTTTTAGGAATTTAGTGTTAATGGGCGTTTCTCGATTCCCGACTTATGGTAAAAATTTCACAATGTGCGTTCACTTGTGGTTGTGTGACGCTTTCTGAAGGAGGGATGGTCCCCAAAGATCTCCAGACGATATCGCTTGGAACCACGAGCACGGAACATTTGTGCCATTGTTGCACTATAGTTATTACACTATAATTATGTCTGTATTTAGTCGTAATGTAAAAAGACGACACTATTTTGATGTACACTGGATTATGATTTTTCTTTTTGGTCTTTTCTGTACGACAACGAACGACCGTACTGACATCTCTCTTTGTTTTTTTTCCTTTTTCTGTACTAAACATATCGTTTTCAGCGTCGTCGGTGCTTGTCGGTGATTGTCGACTGATATCGCCACACTACCCCCACCCCTAATGAACGCAGTGAAAGATTATTGAAAGCGCAAAGGACGTCTGACATCGCGTCCAGACCGCATCGTTGTTTGTGTTTTTGCTCCCCGTGCTGTCGGACTTAAACGGTACTTGTTTCTTACTGGTTTGGTCTGAAGGGGTTGACTGTAAAACAGGATCTGAATCCGTTCGTTGAAAACTGTTGTCATTTTTGACCGCCCAATCTGCTCCGTGTTGCTGACTGTTGTTCTCGTTGAACTCTGCCTCATTTTCAATGAAACAAGGTTTTATCCGATTATTGGATACGTTAGACTCGACGCCTTTAACTAATAATGTGAAGCAGTTTTCGGCACGGCGTCTGTGTGGACCAGGATATGTGAACACGCTTACAGGTCTTTGAATTCGAAAATTGCTGATTTTTTAATATGTCTTGATGGTGGAGTCGGCTGGATGAATTTGAAATATTCTTTGATTTTAGCAATAACTTGGGTTTGTGTTGAGAATGATGACGGTTGTATCAAATCTCCTGGCAGTCGTAATTTCTCTCCGTAGACAAGTTCGGCCGAGGATGCTGCGAAGTCGTCTCGAAAGGCCAGTAAGGTTCCATACTTGAATATTTCTAAGAAGAGAAATAGAATTGTCCTTCACTTATTGGTTTTTTTCTTTAATTGTATAATTAAATTTGATTTGTATTTTTTTAATTGCTGCTTTTCTCATCTTATTAAAATAATCATTGACTTGATCGAGTTTACTGTCAGTAAAATTTATCTTCAACTATTTTTATTCTTCTACTTAATATTACTTTTCTTCACTTTAGAGAATCTATGTGAAAAATTAATTAATTTTCATCTTACATATCGAATTTCATTATAATCGGTTAAGAACTCTCCGAGTTCCTTCCTAATTGGCCATATTCTAGAACTTTTTTCGTAAAAACTCATTTTAAGTTTTAATCACTTGTCGAAATATCCCGTTTTGAAATATCCATTGTTGTACCATATCTCGTTTTGTACCTTATCTCGTTTTAAAATATCTAGTTTTGAATTATCCTGTTTCATCAAATCCAGTTGTAAAATATCCAGTTTTAACCGGTACCCAAATTTAATACAAAAAATTTAATACAGTCAATAGGTTATATTTTTTAATATGTATCTGTGAATCGCGGGAACCTGCAAGCTACCTAAAATAGATTCAAGACGGTTTTAGTGATGGTACAACAATTTGTAATCGAAAATATTGCTCCAGTTAAGTGGACCAATGTTCAACGTAGGCTTTACAGTTCTTCGACACTTTTCAAAGTTTATATGTATTTTATGCTAATTTTGTTTTTACGTAAACAAATTTTAATAAGAGAAAGTGCGGTGACTTTAACTCACAAGCTTTTATGTGAAACTGGGTGGAAAAAATAAAAATTTTACGTTGGGTTAACTTGAAACGTTTCGTTAAGTTAACTTAAAGTAAATGTGTTACAAAAAAAGATTAGATTTACTAAAATTCCAATAATTGAATCCAATGAAGTGTTTAATCGACATTGATAATTTTCGTTAAGTTCGATTTTAAATCATTCTTGTCTAAATGGCACAAAAACATATTACAATCTAAGCTTAATCTGTTAAATTTAAGCTCGTTGTGCTACACTTTTTTAACCAAACTGCTAGCATTTCATTGAGTTAAAAAGAAAAACATTTGATGTTGTCATGGTTTCCGAATAACTCAGCAAAGTTTGTATGACTTTGCTAAAATTTTATTCTCAAATTATATTAATTTTAATTACTCTAATTATTTTAATTTTATATATGCCCGGATCCTTCAAAGTTTAAGATGAGGAACTGTCAAGTGAATAAACCATTTCAGTTTACAATTGTTAATTTGACTTACAATCAGATTCTTAGTTCGTTGATTTACTTTCAAAAACTTGTAAAATGCATGTATAATAGGTTTCGTTAAAATTCGTTAAGTTATTTAAGTATAACTTAATTACTTTTTATTGAATAATGTTATAATCGAAATACACAATTATTCGTTGTTTCGTTAAGCTTCAAAAGTTTCGGTAAGTTAACTTAACGAAAACAAATTGAATGGTTTAAATAAATTAGTAATTATATAAATAGTTATTATAACTATAGTTTAAATTGCTAATTTGTTGTTTTTTTGGTAAGTTGTTTTCGTTAAGTTCGTTTTTAAATAGTTCTTGCGTTTTGGATCAAATAGAATAAAGTTTAAGGATATTAATATCACACTGATATCGGTCGTCACCTTCTTCTATTACAATTTCATAAAAATTTTTGTCGTTGTATAGGTTTATTTTGTTGACTATACAATTGTTAATTCATCTTAAATTAGGCCTTCCGAGTAATATCAGTTTAAGGTGAAAATCTATCAAATAATTGGCCACACCTTGAGCTAAATTACTTGAAGTTTAAAACTGTTTCGTTCAATAATTTTAATTTATCTTTTAAAATCTTTTAATATTTCGTTAAATACTCGTTAATTTTTTTAAGTAAAGTAAATAAAAGATTTGTTACTTTTTGAAAAACGTTATATAGTAAAAATAGAAAAATATTTCGTTGGGTCGTTAAACTGAAAAAGGTTCGTTAAACTATCTTAATCGAAACGTGTTTAAAAAAAGAAATTGGGTTAAATTGATTATTTCGTTAAGTTCATTTTGCAACCGTTAATTTTGGTATTTATTTGATATATATGAAGCTCTAGTGGAAACGACAAGGACTCATGGACGCGACACTCTGGTTGAAGTTTAAGACAGTAAAATACTGAATTTCAATAAAAATAATTTGCATAACTAATTTTTTGCAAAGTTTAGTTTAAAGTCAGAGAAACACTTTACCTATTATAGTATAAAGCTCTACAAATTTTAATGACGATACCTGTTACGGTAACTTCTGGAGAAGGGACCTTTTTGAAATTAAAATTCAATAAAAACAATCTCAGAACTTCTATGGTAAAAGAAAAATTAATAGGATTAGAAACATTTTCAACATACAGTGAACTTCTTGAAAATAAAGACTACAGTACCTTAATAGATGTTTTTTCTAAAAATTATAGGCGCGTATAACTAATATGTTGCAAATAGTTTTTAAAAACCCACTTTTTATTTTTAACTTTATTTTAATTTACACCAGGTGAAAAATGGTTTAGCGCCGACCCTGCAAAAATACCACTGTAAACCGATCCAAAAGTCACAAATGAAGGTTTACATTTTTAAGGCGCTATTATATTATCAAAAAAGACAGAACTGAAAGTTTTAACAACAACCGCGTCAAATAAGTCATTTAAGTTTTATTTAAATCTTTTGGCCTCCAATTACCTACTTGGAGGCCAAAAGATTTAAATAAAACTCCTGAGCTTAAAGAATTCTGTGTAACAAAAGGAATATCTGACAACGACATACGAATGCAAAAAAATGAGGAGTTTACATCAGATCCCTCTCCTGTTATCATGACATTACGCGAAACTATTATTGAAAAAGAAATATCGCCTTATGATTTAACAACAAAAATACTAACTGGAACCTTTTTCATGAAATGATTACTCAAAATATCAATCTTCAAGTGCTAATAGGAAAGTCTATGTTGAAGAGCCCTGCAAACAATATCAGAGGTGAAAATATTCCACTTGAAGTCAAAATGGCTTAGAAACGTAAAGCACGTAACTTATCGCAAATAAATCGAACTGGAGCAAATAAACCCGAACTAAATAACCTACGTGAAAAAACTGAAATCTGTTTTCAAGACAGTAAAAAATGATATAATAGTTTCATATTTATCTTCACTTTCTGCTCAAAAATACTTTGGATACTTGCTATGAAAAGCAATAAAAACGATCAAAAGACCAAAAAATTCGACAGCACCTATTAGAAATGACAATGGTATCTCGTCCATCATTATCATTGTGAATTCAGATAAAAACATCATGGATATCATGTTTTTGCCGAATTTTGGAAATTTTGGCAATGATGGTGGCAGGTTCCAAGTTCTTTTCAGTCATCAAATTTTAGATTTTAATAAAAAAACTTGAGATCGATAGTGAAGTAAAACATTCCTCTGTGAAATTATAAACTATTTGGAAGTTAAATACAACTCGGGACTGAATTCAATGAAGACTGATACGTTACTGGACATCAGCAACCAATAATTCGATTTATTACTATATAAAAATCCTTATAGCGTTATACGAAGTCTTTAAATTTACGAAATTCCCAATGAATAAATTATTCTATATTTCAAGAGATGAAATTTTAGTTCCACTTTTTACGACTACTGTACATACATATCCTTTTATTAGTATATTGTATGTGTGTGCTGTGCCTTGCTGCCACATAATATTTCTCAATTTATGTATTCATAAGTTGCTTCGGGTTATCTTTTGAACCAAAGCATCACAACAACAAAAAATGTATTTAATGGAAACACGTATGATTTACTGCTTAGAACAAAATATATAAAATTGTAATAATAATGGGCGAGCTTAGTGTACAATGTACAACGATTGGCTTTTTGAAGAGATTCCAATTTTATGCATTTCAAATATATTTTTTTTATACAGTCGTAAACATTTTATATTTTTTTACGAGTTTTATTTTACTCGCAGCCGAATTTTTTTTTGTTTATCTAACATCCAATTTGGCGTAAGGATCTAGTTAAATAAGTTTTTTGGCAGATGGAAATAAGAACAACATTTTTATAGATTTTATAATTTATTTGCGGTTAACAGTTTTAATTTAAAACTACATATAGTGAAGTCTTAAATTCTCTACCGAATTTGTAGGCAGAGAAAACTTTTTAAAACTTAAAAATATTTGTTTCAATAAATATTGAATTTAGTGGAGTTTCCGAAGGTTCATAAAAATTCAATGCATATGCCGCATTTTAGCTTATGTTTTCTTCCCAAGTCAATTTTTTTGCTGTTTCATAATATATGTATAGTAACTCGTAGTGAAAATTACATAAACATAATTTACCAAAATTTGTTGGTTCAAGCTTAAAGAAAATTCTCAAAATAGTACTCAGCACTTTACAATTACATGGAAAACAGCAAATTAGAAACATTGGATCACTCTCATGCCTCCAAAGATTTTTCTCAAAAATAATTTATGAAAATGTACCAATATTTTACAATAGTATTTTTGCTTATATCGAGGGCTTTTGATTCAAGTATCACTCATCAAAATCGGACCACTATTACGTGTTTGATTGTACAATTTATGTATATTGAAAATTTTGTAGACTAACCCGAATATTATGCTCCAAAATAACTTATGAAAATGCTTGAATAATTTGCAACAGTATTTTTATCAAAATATTTATATTATGTAAGCCCCCGAAACTTTGCCATATGGTATTATATCTATATTAAATTACTGTACAAAGTCAGTTCGATGGGTCTCCGGAATAGATTCTGTCTAGTTTTATATTCAATACAAAATACGAACGTATAAGATTTGTGTTGGATTTCGAATTAGAATCTGCTTTAATCCCAAAACTTTCGAGCTCGTGTCATATTCAGAAGTAAGACTCCTGAAAAAAGTTTGTACTTAAGGTTAAATGTTACAAGTAAATACCTTTTTGGGTCTGATGGCAGAATAAATCTATCAAGCTTCAATATAAAATTCAAACTTTTTCAAATTTTGCGTCAGACAGTTGAACACGATGTCGATTTTGTAATTATTTTCCTAAAAAGTTACGACATTTTTAAGTACGAACAAAGTCCAGTAAATAAAAAAAAAAAAAGTTGTGAAAAACATAATATCAAAATGTTGATTAAAATCAAACCGCACCAATCTAATTTTGCGCATATATCGTACGTCTCACACACCCATTCCAACATACATATATAGAGCACAAACAAATCTCTTTTGGATTTTATAATTAAGCGAATAAACATAAAAATATTTACCTAAATATTTTCTTGATTACTTTCCACCATCATTAGAACGACGAACAAAAATGAAAATTAATTTAACAAATTTCGGTTTCTGTTGTGTTACCATTTGTACTCGTATGTGGAAAAGTACATACCTAAATTCGAATGACCATTCCATGTTATGCTTTGTTTTAATAACAAAGCCATTAAAAAAGCTTACAATATTATGTGAATAAGAAATTCTTGTTACAATTTTATTACTTCACGTATATGAATATGTGAACACAGTGTATGCAGAGAAATATAAACACAAACATGTAAACCAACACAAACACATACATTAAACATATAACTATTTAATGTTACATTAAATTTAATTTTAAATTTCGATAAACTTCAGCACGTAAAAATTACGAAATCATACACGATAAAATAATGAGATAAAATTGTGGAAAAAAAAACAAAAAACTGCTAGAACACATAGAAAAGTGGAAAACTTTTAGTTTTAATACCCTGCTTAACTACAATTTTTGTTTCGGGTCTAAAACTGTTACCTTGCATAACACGTCCGATACCTGATCAAAAATTGTACCAATTCTATTGCAATATTTTTATATTTAGGCTTTTGACTACAATTTATACAGCTTATATTAACTTTAGCCATTAATAGTTTTTTTTTATTAAATTAAATTAACTACCACAAAAAATACCGAAAGTTGTATTTAGTTGAAATATTTTACGAAAACTAAAAAAATACTTTAATATAATGGAAAAGGGGTAAATGAATAAAAAAAAATTGATAGTTTATAGATTCGTTTTATTATTAATTACTTAAATAAAACTAATAAGACGACACGATTCCTTATAATTGATGAAATTGAAAATTATTTTTGACTAAATTTAAAAATAAACTGTTATTTGATAATCGACCGACTTATATTTGAATTAGTTTTCATAAATCGATTTTTCACTTGAACGTTTGGGAAAACTTTGCCCATTCTATAATTTTTAGTTAGTATAATTTTAGAAAAGGCATAGTTCATTTTTTTAGGATTTAAGGGATTTGATAAACTATTTTTATACCTAAAGGTTAAATGAGTAATTTTTCCTTTTTGTTATAATTATAATAATATAGTAAAAGCTCGACATCGAGGACTAAATCGGTTCAGAGGTATTATACGAATTTTATAATTAGTGATTTTGTAACCGCAATTTATGCACTTTAAGAAAAAAAAAACCTTCTTTAAAAATAATATTAACGACAGTTAGGAGACTATATCTATGGGTTCCATCAGCTTTAGCACAAAAAAGAACTGATTTTTCGTTGCCTACGACAAAACGTGCTTTTATATCCTCTCCTACACAATTATTATGATTGACAACGGATCCAAGACATCGGAAGTCCATAACTCCTACAAGTAACTGTTTTTTTGGGCATCACTAAAATCAATTGCAATTTGGTCTCTAAAACCTGTGATCATATATTTGGTTTTAGATTCATTGATTTTGAGACCAGCGGAAGCTAAAAATCGAACAAGTATAGTTCTTTTACACCGTTGCCATTCAGTCTAATCATAAACAGATATAACCTGCATATTCCTGGTACTATTCGTGTCAGCCACTTTAGGGACACCCTATATATATATATATATATATATATATATATATATATATATATATATATATATATATATATATATATATATATATATATATATATATATATATATATATATATATATATATATCAAAAAGAATAATATTAATGCTAAACTAATTTGCAATTAAATTTGAAAAAGTACCGTTATTTTATGTGTTATAGCGATCTAGATATGTGCATGGATTTTTACCAAGAAGGCGTAGCCACCAATATCTTTAAAAATAGGGGTAATAGAACTGCAGAGTTAATTAAAACTAAAGGTAATAAAATTAGGGGTAATTATGATAAACATAATATTACGAATGATGATTTACCAACACCTGTTTTACTGCTTGCTATAAATAGTCGGACAAATCTGTACTGTACTTAGTTAATGCTTAAAATTGCAAACAAAAACTAGTATTTTCCGTAAATTTTTTAAGTGAAATTAAATTAAACGATGGTACATGCGCAGTGCTGTCATCCATTCAATTTATAAAATTTAAAAACTAAATCGAGAGCTGTTAGTATTAGCTGAAAAAGCCAAACAGTATGTGCAAATTCAGGTCTACTGATAAAAATGTGCGATATATTTAATCAGAGAATTTGTGGCAAATAAAGCATAAAATTGTACAAATTAAACAACGTGGTAATTACAAAACTTCCAACAACCAAACCTTTGCCACTGATCACCTCCGCTTGCACACCCTCGTCATTAAGCACTTGCGCCTCAGATCCATCGAATCTGATATTAATATCACCAACAAAAGTTCTAGAAGTAGTGTATCATGATGAGTTCTCTGAATTTTGCGTACGATTGGGTGGATCACCAGTATGAAAATACAGGTTAATTGAGGCAGGCTATTGTCAAAAACAACAAGAAAAAGTAGTAAACCTCACTTGTGAAAACGTGCTACGTTTGCCTATTCCAAAAATATTACCAATATCTGAGGCAGATGATGAAGATGACCACACAACGTTTTGGAAGCATATAATCGACAGGAGATATATTACGCAAATCGAGTGTTCCTCCTGTCTCTGATACCAGAACATTGGCCCGTATCAAAAATCATGGAAACATTTAAAGCGACAAAATACATGGTACAAATGTCGAAAAGTCTCATAAAAAGAACGGACATGGCTTAGCTTCCCAGAATCTAAAAAAGCAAAACCAGGAATCTTCTTTGAAAGAATTACGATAATAGAAGAATTTTACTGAAGTATAGATATTAGTCGTCATTTTCCTGGGGCAAATGATTTCGGTAGTGTTCGTGATCCTAATGGAGGACAAAAAGCATAAAATGCTAGTTATATGTAGTTTAGCCGAGGGTTACCAGCATTTTTTAGAACAAAATCCAACTAAAACTATTGGATGTTTTAAATTTGTTGAACTTTGTCTAAAAGAGTGCATAGAGTTACCAATTTTTGAAAAAATTTTGACCGACTTTAGAAAAAAAATAAAAAAAATAAAAAAATAATATTTTATTATGACGGCTAATTCAATATTACATATTTACGTAATTAAATGATAATAAAAAAATAAAATTAATTCAAATCAAATAAAATTAATTCAAAATTAATTGTACAAATTTAATAGAACGTTATACTAAATTATTTAATAAATTTATATTTTGTTTTGCTTCTGGCAGCCTTCAAAAAATCCTTTTTGCCTTTTATTGAGTCTTTAAGCTCGCTACATTGAATTTTTAAGTTTTCTAAATAGCCAACATTTTTGGATGTAAGCCGATTTCTATCATCTCGCCAAATTTTTCCCATTATGGTGAAACAACTTTCAATATAAGCATTGCTACTAGGTACTGAAAAAATATGTTCTATAATGTTTTGAAGAAACGGCAAATTATTGTTCTATAGAATGAGTACCCAAATATCACTTTTTTCCATTTTACTTATAGCATCAGTAATTATTTTTGATTTAACGATTTATATCAGCAAAATTGCCGTAACTATTATCTAATTCGAAATCTATATTGAATGTTTCTGCAACATTTATAATGTCATCTACTGATAAAAAGATTTCGGATTTGAAATTAAATTTAGAAAACTGTTGAAATATATTACTATAAAAATCAAACCACTTTTCAAGGTAGTTCAATGCTCGATCATAAACGATCGCTTCTTTTTCAAATTTTTGAAAATCACTACTGGACAAATTCTTCAAATTTTTGTTCCCTTTAAACCCATAAAATTTGTGCTCTTTCCTTTGATTTATTTATTTTCGAAGTTCATCCATTATTGGATACAGTTGCGTTATATCATTCTTTTGATATTCGAAACACGATTTAAGCCCATCCACTTTTTTAGCACTGCATGAAAATTCTTTAAAAACTTTAAAAATTAGAGTTTCAACATCGTATGACATAGTTTTAATAGCATTTTTTGCAGTATTGTGAACGATGTGGCAATTACAACCTGACTTAATCAATTTCTGATTGCTTTCTCTCAACTTTGTAAAGACGGATGCCTTTTTACCGAAATTAACAGGCGCATTGTCAGCCGAAAATGCTGTTAAATATTTTAAATTAAAATTATAGCAGTTTAAAGTTTTTAGAATGAGACCTGTGATGCCTATAGATGTTTCATCTGATTGTTCACAAAAGCCCAATAAAGCATTTGTAATACCTTTTCCATTAACATTAAAAAATTGAATTGGAATTGGAAACATTTTGCGGTTTCCTTTATTAGACGCGTTCGCACTAACGCTATAAGGTAACGGAAGTTTCGTTGTTCTATTATTAACTATACCTATCACAGTTTCGATTAAATAAGGAGTAAGTACGTTTTGCACCAAACATTGCATCTTATAGTTCGTCCCAATCGAATTTTCTTACATATATCGGAATCAGGAAATTGTTTGATCAGAAATTTGTCACCGCAATCCATAGACAGAAAACTTTAATGGTGCTTGAGGCCATGATATATTATAGACAACACGGTTACCGTTATTGCGTCTTCTTCCAGTGAGTTTTAATCATAAAATATTGTGCATAAAATATTAGGACATAACATTTTTCTGTTGAGCAGCTGCGATCTTTGTTTTATGTTTTTTCGAATTAATGTGATTTTTAATGGCTTTTATTCCATCAAACTTAACTAAAAATTCCAAATTGCAATATTTACATTTTGCTAATGTTCTATCATTTTCAACTTTTGAGAGCCAAAGCCTCTAGTCCGATTCGTCGAGCCATTTATCATTAAACAAACGATTTCTCTTTCTGATTGTTTTTTTTTTCAAAGCGTCTGATTGATTTGTTTCCTTTTGTTTGTCGTTAGATTTTTTTTCATACGGCATCATATACAATTTTTACTCATTGTAAACGATACTAAATTAATCACAAAAAATACATAGTATTTGTGATTTCAATTAGAAATATATTATATATTATAAAGAACTAACCTTAATCGACCAGCCATTTACAGTTTACTTTGAGTTTAAACTTTAATTGCCATTTGACATTAGTTTAGAATGAAGTATGATTTGGTTTGAATGTACATATTATTTTTGTACTCTCAACCCAACAAACCGATAAATGTAAGTAATAGAAACGTATAACTTTTTGTTATTTTATTGTTAGTATAATAAGAAAAATGGTTTTTAACTTAAAATAAATGAAATTTTATTAAAATTTTTACAAAACCGGCTTTTCTTCTGCCGGTTCAGCGTATTGACCGGCAACCGGCAAACATTCATTCAAACCGGCTAGGCCGGTCCAAAACCGGCCAACTGGCAACCCTAATGGAGTGCATATTAGCTGGACAAGCCGGTACACATTACATTTGTGTATACATAATTCATTAGAATAAAAATTTATTATGCCCGGTTATATTTAAAATTTAAAAATGTGATCCTGCTATTATAAATGAAAAAGAGTTATGAAAAAAGCGTCATGTGTAAATTTGACGTAGGACTGTTGTGAAGGTAAGACTATTACTCTATTCAATGAGTAATTTCTTACTCAAAACTAAATTTTTTAAATTTTTAAAATCAAATGGATGGAGCAGTATCCCAATTTAAACACAAAAAGAACTTTGCCAACATCAACTTTCACAAAACAGATTTTGACGTCGATTGCGAATGGAACTTCTTTATACTTCCCATTTTCATCCTACATACCGAATTTCTACATAATCGGTTAAGAAATCACCGGATTCCTTCCTTACTGGCCATATTCTAGAACTTTCTCAAAAAATCATTTTAAAATCTCATTTTCATCCTACATAAATAATTTCATCATAATCGGTTAAGAAATCACCGAGTTCCTTCCTAACTGGCCATATTCCAGAACTTACCCAAAAAATCATTTTAAAATCGATTTCCCATTCTACAATAGAATTTCATCAAAATCGGTTAAGAACTCGCCGAGTTCCTCCCTAATTGGCCATATTCCAGAACTTTCCTAAAAAAATCATTTTAAGTTTAAATCTCATGTCGAAATATCCTGTTTTGAAATATCCAGTGTTGTACCTTATCTCGTTTTGTCAAATCATATTTTGAAATATCCAGTTTTAAAATACCAGTTCTGAACGGTCCCCTGAAAAAATATACGGTTACCGGATGTAAAACTTACTAAGTTTAGATCTGTCCAATCAGAAAACCCTTTAATAGACCAAAAATCCATAACTTTAATGTGTAGAATATCAATTCTAAAACTATTAATATATAAATATTTTATAGCATTTGAACAAAAATCAATAATAATTTAAAAACTTGTAATCAAATCAAATTTTATTTTATCCGGACAAAATTTTAAATTCTTTCCATATATCATAAAAAATTCATAATTATTATCATTTTATCAATTAAAACTTTTGAATCGATGTTGAAGAATAATAAAAAATAGGAAACTTTTGCAAGCTCATAAACACATTCGACTTTATTGCACTACGTGAGTATATAAAAATTGTATTGAACTTATTGTCCATATATAGTCCATATATAGGGTAAATAAAGTTTTATTTTATATTCGAAGTTTAAATAAGTAAAAAGTTATAGTTTTAGATTTTTGTTTGATTCAAAAATTTTATATTAGATTTACAATGTTGGTAATATAGTTAAAATGTCGAAAACTATGTAGCAATAATGTATATTGACAGTACTACTGTGATTCTAAAGTTTTTTTATTGATCAAATTTACCCAGATCCTTTATGTTAGATAGTTGTATATGTTAAATGTTGTATTGTGGAAGCTCTTTTACTTGATCACAAATGACTTTTACTCCTACCGAGCAATTGACACAGTGGTTAAAGCTACAGTGTTTAAGTCGAGACGTTTAGGTTGGTTGAAACCCAATGGGTGAGGGATGTAAAGGGGGTTTTTATCACTTGATTGCGATGGAGAACAGAATCCATAGCCCGAACCATAGTCCATGCCAGGCTGGCTGGAGCAAAGCAATGTGAAGATGAATGTTCAAAGTGAACTTGTATATTCATGCACTGACGACGACGTAAAGTAGGATGTTAAATTAACCGCGTAAGAGTTGGAAGAGCTTGACCCCAAAACAGATTGCATGGATTAAAACAAAAATCCTTTTACTGTTCTACTTTCCGACGTTTGTAGCTAAATTAGCGAAGGAATCTTCGATGAAATTGACTTGAAAAGCTTTACACTTTGAAATTTGGATAGTATAATAATCGGTTTACAGGGCATTGTGAACCAGTCGGGCATTGCCGAGCATGCTCTTTGTATTCTTCTATAGACAACCAGAACAAGACAAGTCGTTCTCTACCCCGAGGAGCTATTGTCGCCATCGCCAGTGATCTCTGCAACAGTAAAATGTCAAGAGGAAGCTTTATTTTTAGTTTCTGCATGGCTAGTATGAATTTTTCGTTAATGATCGGTCCACTATGTACATTTCCACAGTCTGCGTTTGAACACTTCATACTTTCAAGCACAGCATTAGAAACAATATTGAACATTGAGCAAATCAGAGAAATCTAGTCTGAACTGCAGTCCTGTGACTCTTTTAAGAAGTTACGTGAACTGCGTCCATTACTGAGTTTTTCTCCTCTTAAGACTTCAGCGTTCCACCATTAATTATTTTTTCTTCTAAAATTTAGCGGTTCTGCTAGCAAAAACTGCTTTGTGGTTGCGTGTAATTATAAAACATATTCGCGGTTCTTAATAAGCTATGTTCTGTTGATCGATAGCAAGACGACTTGTTTCATCAAACCAATGATTTTTGGGTTTAGTTTTCGCCAGAAGCACAAACCTATAGTCGTCTGAGTGGCATTGTTAACTAACTATATCAATACCACTCATTGAGCATTCAGCATACCATCAGGATGGTGATTGGTTTCCTTAATGCTATTGGTAACAAGATTTTGATAATTAATTTTATCATAATTGTTTATCAAACCTTTTCAGTTGTAACGTAAGCTTCGTTTTGCTGCGATCTTGGACTTGTAAGAAAACTGCTATTTTAGCTTTGCAGTGACAATTGCTAACAATTTTGGAGCCGACCGATATGATGTCACTTCATGAGTTACCCTGGACTGCTCCTTAGCAATAAATGGAATGCATGAGGTCAATTTGACTTCGAGACGTCTTACACAGGTGTGTCCATGTTTCCATGTGGATGTTTTTATGAGAAAAGAATGTGCTAGATACACTGAGATCGTATGCGATCGCTGATTACATCATTCTTTCCTCACTATCGGTCGCTAGTTCGTGTCGGGAATATCAACTTAAATTTTCACATAAGTGAGTCTGATTTTTGCTAGCTCTTAAGTGCTCCAGAATGAATGTAGGAATCTAATCAGATCATCCAATTTATTGTGAAATAACCCTTTATCTTTGGCTAACATGTTGTAGCATGAATACAAACATTTGACAGGTTTGCTCTTAGCAATTGTAAGCGAAGTTACCACTTACGATTAGCGACTGCATGAAGTCCTAAACATTTTTCATCCCTGTTGCTAAAAAAGAAATCAAACGTCAACATTGAGTTTCTTGGGGAGCAACGAGTTCCAGACGATATTGTTTCATGGCTGATATTGTGACCATCAAACGCGCCTGCTTTTCTTATCGTTTTCTTGTTTATTTTTCGCGCTATCCAGTTCTTGTTGGTAGGTTTTTTAACAATCTTAACCATGTAAGTTACCAAGAACCATAAGCTCAATTCTTTTATTCTCGGAGGTCAGAACCATGCGGGAATCAAATAACTTAAAAAATATGATATTAAATAGAGATCGACAATTTTGATAATTTCGACAAAAAATTCCGAATTATTTTATAAGTTTGCGTTCCCTAAAACAATCCATTTTCAATGTGGACCCATATTCTGTTGCCCAATTTAAATTAACGTTAATTTTGTGGTCCATTTCAAACTGTATTTTTGTGAGCTTTTGCTATTAAAGTAAAAATCAGTCATAAAGTCTTAATTTATGGCTTAATTTTCTTATTAACAAAAAAACATATTTTAGAACCATGGCAAATAGTGACTTCAAAAATTCTTTAGTGTGATTGGATAGCCCATGCAAATTTCGATATTTACGAGTTCCATTTCGAATATTATTTTTGTCGGTTATTTTTTATAGTAATCATATAGCAACTTACTTTCACCATGGAACCATAATTTAAAACTCAGTTACTCACAGAGATGTGGATACATACTGTAGAGCAGTAACTTCGAATACATAATTTTGATGTTTGATTTTCTAATAAAACATTTTTAACACCTTTAAAAATCTTCAACATCATGGGATTGAGCTTTTGTTGTTTTGTATAGTAAATTTATTTCAGGCAATTTTGGCCCCAAAAATGGTATGTATTATTCCTTACTTTATCCTTTACCAATCATAAGTGGCATATTATGTACAGATCAGTTTTTGTTAAACAATATTAAAAATTTCAAAATCTCGAAAGTCATTGTATATAACTAGTATACAAGTATATTTTCATATTCAAAGCTTTCCTATATGCATAATATAAATACACATAGTACTACCATCATAAGAAAAAAACAGTTTACCCATTGATGTTCCAGATGTCGGGTCGATAGAATATCGTCAATATTTAGAATAAATATATGACATTTAGGCGTATATTCATATACAAATATTTTGATTATTTTAAAACGATACCATTAGCGACATCTAGCACGTCAATGCGCTAACATACCATGGTAGTACTATGTGTATTTATATTATGCTATATGTATACGTAATTTTACCACTAACACAAATGTAAATAGATTTAATTTTTACGTATATCTTAAAGTCGAAATGATCAAATTTGTTTTTTGTGACAACTTTAAGTTTATTTTACTATTTGTTGTTGTTAAGAATTATATTTCGGTTTGGTTTTTCAGTCACGAAATCCTTTTTCTTCTTTAACTTGGTCTTATGAATGTTTTTTTATTTGTTAGGTTTTTCTTGGATTTAATGTTTCTGCCTTTATACACTCACACACACACCAACTACATTTTATTTGTTTTCATTGCGGAAAAATTGGAAGTAGTCTCATGCCAAAAAATGTAAGGAAATTGTTATATAAAAAATAAATTAAAATAATTAGAGTAAAGGGAGTTTGAAGACAATGAAAAAGAAAACTTACGTTTTAGTGATAGTTTTCAATTTTTTATTTTTTTTAATTACTAACATACGAAAAAACGTGCTGACAAGTTATTTAGAAAATTTTGAATTAGGTCAACAATTTTATGTCGCAACCATGTAATGGAATGGTATAGTGTGTATCCATAATGTAATATGATTATAGTTTACAGTTGAATAAAAACGCAAAATCTTATACGTAATGCTCAATTTGTAAGAAATGTATCTTTATGAAAAACGGGTAACCGTAAACAATTGCATTATTACGCTCGCGTATTATAATGTGTACACGCAAATTGATTTCGTTAAGGACATATATAATATAATTTATTTTGTGTTTTCCAAGTTTTTAAATACATAAATAAATTATGTTTAAAACAATTTACATTTTACAGTTTTAAGAGATATTTATGCTGGATCTACGAAGGTTGTATGATAAGTCCTCAGCTTAGACAAGAGATAGCATTACGAGTAATGTAGTATATGCGTGAGTACCAGCTATTTTTAATACTCTTCTGCAAAGTAGTAGCAAATCATTGCTCACAGTATTGATCAAGCAATACTTTAGGAGACATTGGAAATTTCGTATGAATATTTTGCCCAGGTGATTCAAGATATTGTGAAAAGTAAACCAAAAAATAATAGAGGAACGCAAAATTGATTTACAACCGAACCTGATAACCAAAAGAGCCCTTTCTAGGATAATAAAAAGAACATGAATGATGTAAGGCTCAAGTTTTAAAAGTACAACAACTTAGCAATAAGCGCTTTCAATATACGCTTTCTCCGACATTCATTAATGAGAGAGAGTCCTTCTATATAGCATCCTCCTAACAAAACCGTTATAAAATTTAGCATGTGAAGGCTAAAATATATCGCTCTAATACTAACACGATTCACAAACTAAAAGATGCGGAATAGCACTCCTGGGCATATTATGAGTTAAAAATAAAACTGCCGACAGAGTAATGGATCCTAATTACACAAAATCGCGAAAAGATAATTAGAATCGCAAATATAGCAGAGCTTAAAAACGAATATTTTAGCCCAGAAACACCAAAAAACGTACGAGAACCTGCATCAAGATTATTTCAAGATGAATCATTTCATTTCAAGATGTGTTTACCATTATGTATGTCAAGACTATCTTGCAAAGGCTGTTGCAAAATAATCTCCTAAATAAGAAGTACAACGATACAGTATCAAAATTCCCACAGTCTAAATACCGCGTTTTAACGGAGATTATAAACAACGGACAAGCTTTCAAAGCCTATTTATTAAGACCGTCCATTGTAATCCGCTCATGCGGTTTGCGATTATTGACTATCTTGATGAACAAGGAAGTTAGACAGGGAAACTCACCGCTTGTACGAGGCAACTTTGACGAACCCGCAGAAAAAGTCAACCGTTTCTACAAGTAAGATCCCAATATCTGGGAGTCCTATCTCCAGATATAACTTATTAGAAAAAGGAGGCAAACTATCAACTTACCTCATCCAGTAAATTGCAAATGTTCTGTAACTAGAAAGCCTGATAAATGCAGAGTTTGTTATGGAGCACTAGTATTAGTAAGGCATTAGTAATTAAAATTTACCGAGGTATGTGCCAGAATAGATTCTAGACCCTTGGAAATAGAAACATGCCAGAAATTTGCTATGGGCTGACCCATTATTTTATATTCCTGGTTTAATCAAGCAGGATTAACCAATTGCACAAAAAAACAAATTGGGCTGGATATTTCTAGGCCGCACCTCAGGCGATTGTCACAATTCAATAGTGGTATAATCAATGGCAATAAGACCGGTTGATTTAGATACACAATTGAAAAGCTTTTGGGAAATAGAAGAGGTTTCTCATAAACGAACATTCACCAAAGAAGAACTGGAACATAAAAAAATGTGCGCAACCAGTCACAGGCGGCATCTCAAAAATGACCGTTGCGTAATCAAAATTCCTTTTGACACTTGTATTCTGCCAAGCCATTAGAATGCGCACAAAAGATCACATAGTCACGTCTGTTACAAGTAGAAAAACGACTTGCTTAAAATTAAAACAATGTTAACTGGCTCTACTCTTCAATGGGATCTTTTATAAGGTGGCAAATACATAAATACGTATATCCATACAGCTGACATCGAAACATATTCCGACAAATTAGAAACCGAGTATAATTCTCATATTTGGACTGGAGCACCGAAAACTCATCTGACTGCACTCAATTGGGTTCAAAAGTCATATTTAGTCGAAAACAAACCATTGACTTACCAAACAGTGGCGGATTTACCTTAAAAAATGGCCAACAAACGATGTGGTTCTTTTGAAAGCCATACCAGCACATATAAAAAATCAAAATCTTTTGGAATTTAAAACTGACAATACCATTAAAACTCTTGGACCATACTAGAATCTCGATGTACTGTCTACCAAACGATGCCTACTTTCAGACAGCGCAAAGCTTTTTGATCTGTTAGGTTGGTTGGCACCAATAATAATTGTAGCCAAGCTTACGATGGTTTGCAGGTCGGTTGGGATGAGGCTACTAACAACTAACAGTACGAATATGAATGGATAAATTGGTTAGAGAGAGGAACACTCGACTGTTACACTTCATAGAGTTCTAGTGTGGTTAAACTTCAAGAGAAAAAAAATGTCTACTGGAATGGTTCTGTTAAACCTTCAAAAAGATTTCGACTCTGTTTGAAGTTTGAACAGATCTCTGTTTGAACAGGCTATTATACAAATTATACTCAGGTTTCCTTTAATGTTAGAAATCGTTGCAAAGTGTAAGTTATAACCACCGATATAGTTTTACAATTTTTTGTGCATGCGTGTGAAAGATGCAACTCAATCACACGCATTGATACAACATGAAGGCTAAATAGTACACAAATTAGTGCGGTGAATCAGTTTACTGCCAAATGATGAAACTGTAAGTGTAAAGTTTGAATTGTAGTAGTATGCAAAACCGCACAGCATTTATAAATGCGGTTTACTTCAATAATTATATAATACTACTATAGAAAGAACTGGTATTGTAAGCCAAAGTGATTGAGTTACATAAGCGTGAGTGATTTTTAGAACTTAGCTGAACAAAAAGTTGCATTTTTTACATTTAAAGATGTGGAAACATCCCTCATTAGAATTAATTAAGATGATGGCTATCTGTTTGAGAGGAGGATTACAAACGTATATGAGGCTGTAAGAAGCTACAGTTAGCAGACCGTCAAAAACTATTAATGGGAAGTATCCTGGAAGATTCGACTATCAGAACATAGAAAGCTTTAACAACATGGACAGGTTTAACATCATTTTTGCGATAAGAATTAACATATGTTCACCATAGCTCTAAAATTTATCATGTGATAGTGAACCGAAAGAGAAAATCAGATGAGTAATTTCAAAGATATTTGATAGAATTGAGGGAAATTGCGAAATTATTGAATATTGTTTAGATGAGATTCACGACTGGTATAAGAAAACAAATCTATTTTATATGGCACCGCAGTAGTACGGAGGAATTCAAGAACCAATAGGTTTGTAGGTACGAGGAAAAAAACAAAAAAATTACATCAAATTCAAACCAAGGTCATGTTAATTCGGTTTACAGAAAATATAGGTATTTTCTGTTTCTTGGGGATTTCAACAATGTGAATAAGAATTGTAAAAATAAGAGCAAAGCCTCTTAATATTACCGTTGTATACTTAAGGTATGTAGTTTATTAGGATTCGAGAAACGATCTTTGTGGAAAAACTAAGAAATTGTATCACAGCTTTATTTAGAAAGCTGTTGCACTTATACTATGTTGGTTACTGATATGCCATAATGAACATATATTATTATATTTTGAAAGGTCGTGCTAGGCCTTTTCAAAATACCCTCGTATTATATTTATATATGCGCATAATTTATAAAAAAATTTGTTGTTTTCTTGTACTTTGTATTTTTTTTTCTATACACGTAGGTAAATGGAACCCGGTGTTTTACCTATTAGTGTAATGATAAATATGAGATTTTCCTTAACGAATTCAATACGGTGAAAAAATCTTCTTGAAAATGTAATGAACATGAGTTTTTCTCCAAATAATTGTTGTAAATTAAATATAGCACCAATAATTCCATATTATTTATTTGCCATAAAGAAAATTTTAAATTAAACATGCCCCCATCGTTTTCAAAATTGTTTCGTTTATCATGTAAATTATGCTTAAAAAAATATTGAAATAAATAATAATAACATTAAGACAATCGACCAAAATTTCTAAGAAAATATTTACAATTATTATTGATTAATAAATAAAACAATTTTCCAAGCTCAAACCACAACCAATTAGCCAATATACAATGGAAAATGGGGTTGAAATTTAATTGAGTTTTTTCGTTGTGAAAACTAATAAATTCAATTATATTTACAAACGAAACGTTAGAGCTATTTAAAAAAAAAAACATTATTCTTTTAAATTAGGGATCTAAGTCGTTCTAAAAATGTCTGAACGTTCATTAAACAGATGGTTAAAACTAAAATGTAGGGTTGCCCTAAATCATTAGGCAATAAATATTTAAAACATTGAAACCAGGCGAAACCCAAAATAATTTTATTCGAATGATTGAAATTCTGATACATAAACGTGTTTAACATCACCTTTTCAGCTATGGCCTTTGAACAAGGTAAAAAAATAAGAGAGTTTATGTGATAGATCCTCACGGTATTAAAATATCTAGTTGAAAGTCGGGGCTTCAAATAACGCTTTAACTGATTCCAATTTAATATATATATATATATATATATATTTATATATATATATATATATATATATATATATATATATATATATATAACTTGTACCTTCGAACATTTTAAATTAAAAAAAAAAATTACGAGTTCTCCCGGTGATGATGTTTGTGGTATGGGATATTGCAAATCTTCGGAATAGTCGTCGACGTCTTCTGTATCTAATTTCGCAGTGTTTTTTTGTGGGCCTCAACCACAAAAAAAAACGCTGCGAAATTAGATACAGAAGACGTTGACGACTATTTCGAAGATTTGCAATATCTCATACCACAAACATCATCACCGAGAGAAGCAGCAGTGATGGAAATAAAATCGCCACAATTAACAATGGTAAAGTACGATAGTAATCCAATTGAAAAAGGCAAATCATTACCGAAGCGCGAGCAAATACGAAAAGTTGCATCTGCAACCGGACAAGCCGAAGTAACGACGATTTTGGGATTGATTCGAAATGCCTTATTGCTCCAAATCAAATAACAAGTGCAGCAACAAAATGAAAAGTTTGATCAAATGTAAAGCGTGCTGGCAGGAAGGATACAAGAGTTGAAAACATTCATCGCAGCTCGTATAACGGGAAAGATGCAGCAATATAAGGGCAACAAAAAAGAAATCGAAGCTCTAGAGTAAAGTTCTACAATCTCCATTATTTTATGGCAAAATTCCAATATAGACCTTTAGAGTCAGTTTGAGGTGGCGATATAGCATAATGAATAAACTGCCCAAACACAACTCAAACCCTTTTGTATATCTCTGCTGGGTAAGGCACTAGATGTGTTACAAATCGTACCCATCACAAAAATGAGCTACACAGCCGATGCAAAAGGAACTACGACAAATTTAGTATATAACAGACGTCACTACCGAAGAAAACGCCTTTAAGATATGAAACAAAAAATAGTGAAACTCGCACGGCAAGCATGTTGTCAAGCTCCTGTTGATATTTTGAATGGATTACCCGTAGATTCTTCCATCAATGCCATAAGAAATAACCCCATATAAACCAACCTCTTAACACAACTATGCGAAGGGAAAATCTATAGAAAATCTATGCAGCCAAATCCACCTTATCCACCATCGATTCAGATAACCAAGTTAAGATTCCCGGTCAAAATGACTCAAGTGTCAAAAACCTGGTCATCACTGATAAAATTGTAAGGAACCAGAAACCATTTTTACGACGAAGCATTTTGATAATCAGAAAATTGATAATCAATTACCGGAGAGATTTCCGGCCTACCCGTTTAAAACCAAACATAGGAAGCGATTATATCACAATAACGCTGATTGAATATCATTTAGACTGTGTGCTGTACAGTGTTAGCATTTCGTAAGGCAGATCTAGAAATACCCTGCACGAGTTGCATGAATCAGTGTCGACTTAGAAGAGCAGACAAAATAATAGCTAGCGAAAGAGCAATGACATGATGACTCAAATGTCTCAATGATGAAATGAATGAGCAAGGCAGAAAACCACAATGGTAGGAAATTGTGACCAAAACTTCAATCGTGAAAGACCATTGAGTTCGGTGGCAGTCATTAAAACTAGACATTGGATTGATCGTAAGACTTTGGAAATAGACTGATGGTAACAACGGATTCAATAGCAAATTACGCTACCAGCAAACAGAGTCAAAGGGGTCTTGCATGTGATGTATAACGTGGATCTGGGTAGATCCATGTGGATCTGGGTGGATCACATGTGTGCATTAATAAATAATTGGACAAAGTAAGAGGTCGGTTCTATTGGAATAGTTGCCAAAGGGAAGAGTGGAGTAGGAACAGTAAGGTTTGCGCTGCAATCAAAGTACCCTAAAAAAAAAAGAGAGAAGATGAAACAAAACAACGTTGGCTCCATTCGAACGAACAGTAATCGATACATACTCGGATGTGTACAGATTATTTTAGTAAATGGCTAGAAACATACCCGATCCAGAAGCTCGGATAGTTGCGGACACATTTCAGCTAGGATAATTTGGATCAATGCATTCTTCTGTTTATGATGGCATATCGTAGCGCAGTCCATGACCCGGCAGGAAACTTACCAGCATTGTTTGTTTTTAGCAAAGAACTTCGGTTGCCGTGTAATAATAAATTTTAATCAATCGAAGCAGAACCAGTCACCAAACATGATTACGTCATCATCCTAAGACAAAAGATGCTAAATGTTCACGCTTCAGGAAAAAATAATAACGGGTGATATTTTTAAGCTGAAACTTTTAAATATATCGGAAAATAAGCACCCAACAAACAAAATTTCCAAGATCAAAATAAAATCATTCCTCGGGGAAACACATTAGTGCTAAAATTAGTAACCTCCTCACACCCTTGTAGGTGGAGCATGGGGTAATCTTGAAATTAAATTAGGAACTCCTATTTTTTATTGTATATTCGGATTTTCCCGCTAAACATAAGTACGTACGTTAGTTAGTTTTGGTGGAAATCGGCTAACCGGAAGCGGCTGCTTCCATAGGGAGTTTTTCAAAATTTTGTAAATTAGCTTACCTAGGTACTTTTTTTACGGAAAATTGAATATGCAATAAAAAATAGGGGTTCCTGTTTTAATTTCAAAGTTAACCCCACCCCACATACAAGGAAATGAGGGGAGGCACTAATTTTAGCACTAATGTATTTTCTCCATGGAATGATTAAATTTGGATCTTGGTCATTTTGTTCGAGTGCTTATTTTCCAAGATGTTTAAAAGTTTCAGCTTAAAAAAATGATCCCGGTATCGTGAAAGGTGTGACTTTTGGTCAAATAGTATAATGAATTTGAAGAGGGAGATTAGGTTTGGCTAGAAGAAGATGAATCGGGATGAATAGAACAAAATTTAGGTCCCGGTAATATGAAGATTTTGATCGAAAAATTTCAGTTAAGCTCTTTGCATTCATAAGGACATTATGATATGCTCTACAATGGCCAAATTTAGTGCACTGTAGAAGCAAACATTCAATGTCGCCTACATTATACAAGTCAAACTCATTTACTTCACTAAAATTATGTTTCTGCAGATATTCCTTCCAATTGCGATGATTCAGTCTCACTCGCTCCATTGTTTGAATCATAATTGTGGTGCCTCTTTTGATTATCTTATTGAATGTTTTTTTATCAAAAAACCACAGCACGCATAGTTCTTCTTGCCTTTTATTTGACACTTTTCAACAAATTCACTCTCCCATTTTCTCCACAGATTCATCTGGAACATGCGAAATACATCCATAAAAACATATCCATTAATCTCCTTACTCAAGAAACTCCCTTTTGCAATCATATTACCTTTTTCATTAATTCCCACAAGATCGAAAGTACTCAAACAACTTATTCATATAATATACGTTGCCCTTTAGTACCCCATCCCTTACTCAACTTGATTTATTCCATAATCCCAATCAACTCAACATCAATTAAATAGATGCTATCATTTACGCTCAATTTGTTTTTAGTGCTGGAATGCAAATTCCAACACCAACCCAAAATCACACTGACCCTTTGGGTTTTTCTGAAGACTGTTTCTCCCTGCAATGCGGCTATCATTTCACTAACGCATTATATTTCATAATCATTTGCACATAGTTTTACTCATGGTGATCCACTCTCTTTTATAATTGAGATGAGAATCACCCATTTTAAACCGTATAGTGTTTATTGGGGTTTAATTAATCCCTTCCAGTACCACTCTAGTACAGGTTCTTTTAATTTTGATTAACGCGTTAAACCCTGCCTTAGAACTTTCACCATACATGCTCATTCCATTTGAAATTTTGGAAGACACCAGTGTCTAATTTCGCTTAATGTCAGTTACACTCGGATGAGCTCTTCATTTTGGTGCACTCGTCCTTTTGATAATTTTTAATCTGCTCTTATAGTTATCAGTTAATTTCTCAATGTGCGATTCCTTAAACATTTTTTTGTATTTACACACAGATTTAGATCATTAGTCTAACAGTTAATTACCTGATCCACACATTCCTAACCTTGATCATATGCCGTTTCTATATTTGAACCTTTATCCATTATGGCAAAGTCATCTGCAAACTGTAGAGTGATTTGACTTTCTGAGTTTAATACATGAGTAAACTCGTATATAGATTGAAGAGGGTTTAGGAAAAATGAAAATTGAAATTGAGGATTGTGGAATTTTACTTCCTTGCGGTAGTCCAATGCTCGCCTCTCCCTCTAACATGTAATCGCTTCCACTCACAATAAATTTACTTGCATTCATAAAATCATATGCCTGTTTAATGACCAAAAATACCATCACAATTTTCGGCATCATTGTTGGCCATTGTTGGTAATCATTTAGGATTACAAGATCTGAATCCAGAATTATGTAAGTCAACAATAAGTTTGCTAATCGATCAAATCTTTCACACTTCACATCTTCGTACTTATTCTTTGGCACTCACACATTTAATTGGTGTTACATATACGTATTAACAATTACCAAGTTTCTAATTCTGAGTTTTGGCAGCGGTGGCCTCAAAATATTCAAAGCTAGAAAGAAAATGGTATTCTTTAAGATTTAACAATCCTCGTCCTGCTGGCCTTTTTATATTGCCCAGGACGTTAAAAATTTGACGTTACTGCCCTAAATCGAAAATAATGTACGACATTATTTTCGAAGGATACGGTTGTCTTAATTTAATGATATTTTGAAACTGTCGTACTTGCATTTGCATTTTGCTGTACATTTCAGAAAGATGCAAATGCAAGTTGACAGGATTTCTGACCAATCCTGACGTAATAATTTGTCTAAAAGATTTAATGAAAATCCTAGATTTTAGTATTTATTTCCATTATAAATCGTTAGTAAAGTTTTGACAAGTCACAAACCTAGCAAGTACTCAGGACAAGTATATGAAATCATAATTTCATTTATATTTTTAAATCTAATTACTGACTTCACTGTTAATTATTTAACGGAAAAAAAAATCTCTTATGCATTACAACGAGTAATTTATAATGAAAATTAATTATGCTGTAAATGCATTTACACGAAAAAGCTCTCATCATATAACAGCATAAAATAGCTAATATTCAAATAAAAATATTTTCTAATGCATTGTATAATTAAGTATACGTTTAATTGTTTAAGATTTCATAAAATAAAAATTATAATAAATTATACATAATTAAAGAGTGGAAGCGATAGCGTAGCCGAACAGTTCGTTGGCTATTTAATTTAGACGAAAAATATTTTTAATTTACTCCGAAAAATAAAATAAATTACTTTTTAAATTAAACACTTGTTGAGCGGTTCCCTCCCATCACAGAAACATATTACCTTCTGCATTCCACACATTTTCCAATGTTGAACAAAAACAAGATTATTGCACTTTATATATATCGTAAACATAATTTTTTTTTTTTTCATTTTGAATGTAAATTTTTTAAAGTACCTAGTACGTATATGAAAAGCTTTTCATTGTAAATTATAAATTTCCACCAACGTATATTGTTTTAACTTCGCACTGTCACTAAAAATTAAAGTATGCAAATACGATATGAACCAACTGTAAGAAAAACGTTCAATCTGGCGGTAACCTTTTTTTTGTATTGTTTTGATTTTTAAAGTACTTCGCAAAATAACTTAAATATGAAAATTTATAATAAAAACATCGTATGATAAGTACCAGACCTCGGCCATAAAAAAAATCGATAAAATTGAAAATAGGTCATAAACCAAAGTGTCAGTTTAAATAACCAGAGTTATTACCAGAGTTCAAATTAGGGATTATCAAACTCCATTTATACTTCCCTTGCATTTACTGACAGGTTTAAATCACGAAAGTTACTCCAGAAAACCCCAGAAGAAAGGAAATAGTTTTCTTTGTAAAAGGACTAAATAAAGATTTTAGTACACGAATCATCTTTAGATGCAAAATTTACTGATAATAATCAGATTTGCAATCCACAAGGTAATCTTAAGGAAACAAATGCTAACAAAGAAAATGCGATATCTTCACACGTGGTATCTACCGATACACAAATTTTGTTAGCAACAGCGCTAGTCAAAATACAGTCAGCATTTGGTGTGCAGGTGACGGTTAGAGCTCTTGTGGATTTATGTTCCCAAGGAACTTTCATTACCGAGACATCAGCCAATAGACTTGGTCTCAAAAGGAGATCTATCATTGTGCCTATTAGTGGGCTCGGCTCCTTTACAAATGCAGTAGTAAAGCTCGAAATTCAGTCAAATACAAGCTCCGGCACCAAATTAATAACAAACGCGTTTGTGCTGAAAACTATTACTACAGAACTCCCTTCGAACGCAGTTACAACGTTAAATTGGCCCCATATTTCCAATTTATGTTTGGCCGATCCATTCTACTATGAACCAGGCCCAATTGACATATTAATAGGGGCGGACGTGCTTGGTGATATATTAGTGGATGGCATTATTAAAAGCCACAACACATTGCACAATACACAGTATATAATATTCCAACTACTGTGGTGAATTATCATTCGTGTATCGACATTTCAAACCAGATGAAATTGTTTAAGAAAAATAGAAGATGTAACTACAAAGGCTCAAGTTCCAATGAACCAAAAATGGATTACCGCCTAAACACAGTAACTTATGGAACAACAAGTGCACCGTATCTGGCCATCAATAGAGTGAAGCAATTAGCATCTGACGAAAAATAACGATTTCCGTTGGCAGCTGAAAGTCTCGGTCATGAAATTTATGTTGACGATATACTGTCTGGTGGCGACTCTATCGAAGAAGCGATTACATTCGGAACTGATTGAGCTGCTTAAGAGTGGTGGCTTAAGAGTGGTGGGAACGCAGAAAATGATCATCAAATCATATGGATCTCTTACAATCAATTCCCATTGAGATTCATGAAAAAGTCACCACAAGATTTATATAACGATGGCTCCATCAAAACTCTTGGATTGGTTTGGAATCCAACAAAGGATGAGTTTAGCTACAACATTTCTCTGACCAATAAAGATGTCATAAATAAGAGAACCATCTTGTCAGAGATATCACGTATATTTGAACCTTTGGGATGGGTTTCTTCATGTATTATTTCAGCAAAGATCCTATTACAAAGTGACTGTAACAAGTGGGGTGGGACGACCCATTACCTGAAGCCATCAAAGGTACATGGGTAAAATATAAAGAAGAATTACCATTGATTGAACGTATATAAAAAAAATACCAAAATGGCTAAACAATCATTCGAACCACCAAAATTGTGAACTACATGGCTTTTGCGAGCATCCAATGCAGAATATGCAGCCGCTGTTTACTCACGTATATTACGTTCCGACGGTACAATTTGTGTTGGCCTTATAGTAGCCAAAACAAAGATTGCACCTATAAAACACGTGTCATTACCACGGTTGGAGTTGTGTGGAGCACTTCTCCTATGGCCAGATTATTTGAGTCAGTAAAATCCACAACACCCTTTAACTGTTAAAGGGACATCCAAATAGATGGAAGACGATCACCGCCAACCGAGTTACAGAGATTCTCAACATCGGTCGATGGCAACATGTATCTTCTGCAGACAATCCTGCCGATTGTGCATCAAGAGGGATAGCATCAGCTGCACTACAAAACCATTCACTATGGTAGACAGGTCCGTGGTTGCAGCTCCATTCATCTCAATGGATAATACAACAAGATATAGTAGACCACAACGCGGATTTAGAGGAACGCACTAGTAAATATGAGCGTGGTCAAACACGAATCCTTGGACTTGATCAACAAATATTCATGTTTATCGAAGTTGGTTCGAGTAACCGCATATTTACTACGGTTCCGTCATAATGGAAGTAGTCATACTAAGTCAGATAGAAAATTTGGGGTTTTATCCACAAAAGAAATCAAAGCCGCTCTAAGGTTCTGGCTAAAACGTGAACAAAGCGTCCATTTCTAGGAAGAAATCAATTGGGTCATCAAAAACCAACAGATTAAAGGTGTATTGGCATCTCTGTATCCTTTTTTGGACGAATGTGGCTTACTACGAGTTGGTGGTCGGTTAACTCACGGAGATTTACCACACTCCACCAAACATCCTATAATATTGGCTAAATCCAGCTCATTTACAAGGATGATAATTGGTAACGCGCATATCAGTACACTACACGGGGGCATTACTCAAACATTAGGATTAACTCGGCGAGAATACTGGATCATTAACGGCCGAAATTTAGTGAAACAGTTTATTCACAAATGTATTACGTGTTTTCGTCACACAACACGCACCAAGAATCAGACAATGGGATGATTTTATTGCAGCTTTCAAAAGATTTACCAGTCGTCGTAGTAAAACCACGGATATGTACAGCGACAACGGTACTACATTCGTTGGAGCAGCATCAGAGCTAACAGCTACACATCTTAAAGCTATGAAGAGACTTCAAACAGATATAGCTGAGTATTTGGCCAATGACGGTTCAACTTGGCATTTTATTCCACCAGGCTCGCCACACTTTGGGGGCTTGTGAGAAGCGGGAGTTATATCAATCAAATTCCACCTGAAGAGGATTAACACAAAGAATGTACCAACATTTCTGGTAACGATGGTCAGTAGGTTACTTGTGTCGCCTACATCAACGATCAAAATGGAAACATAAATTACCGGAAGTCGATGATGGCAATCTTGTTCTACTCTTATATGAACAGTTTTCATCATCCAAATGGCCACTAGCAAGAGTCATTGACAAACATCCCGGAGCGGATGGCCTAACTAGAGTTGTGACACTTCAACTCAAAACAAAATGTATTAAACGTCCAATTTGCCCATTACCAATCAACACTATCGATGAAACTATAGACAACAGCGTATCAGTAAAGTGAGTCGGAGCACTATATCTCCCAACGGTCCTCAAATGTCAGATATTACTGTCAGTTGTGTTGATTATGTCAACGTTGTTGACAGTGGGTCTGAATGTCTAACAAAGACATAAGTCTACATGTATAATATTCCTACATCTTTGTAAATAATTACGTCACAACACAATTTGACACTTTGACAACCCATCACAATTAATTGTCAAGCTCAACTTAATATTTTGTTATATTATCAATCCTACTGCCACCTATTATCGAATAGTATATACAAGTTGTAAGCTTTATATTGTCACGGTACCACCTAGTGTGCGATAGCATAAGTGTAAATATATGAAGATTTCTCTAGGCTTAACCCTAGAGACATCTATTAGGTATCGATAGTACTGGTAGTACTAAAAATTGAGCAAATTAATTGTAGTAGTGACATCTCGATAGAAGTAGAAAGTTCGAGATATTTTAATTTGCGTATATAAGCGAATCGATGTTGTATGCGAAAAATAGATGTACTTGAACTACGAAAGCGATAACAAGCGGTTAAAATAAAAAGTGATAGAAAGTGATAGTAAGTGATTTTAGTTAAGTGATGTTTGTGAAATAAAGAATTGGTAAAGGGACTAAGTTGTGAATAATTGTGTTTTATTGAGGCAATTATTGTCTGTGCACGTGAACAGTGTCTAAAGTGGAACTTGTGTAGTTTTTGTGAAATTTGGTAGTGAACAGTGTTATTCGGGTAGTTATTCACAATCCAGAGATACGAACCTTAAGTGACAAGGCAAGAACGTAGCAATATGTTCATCAATAGCTCAATATGAATGTAAATAGCTTAATCATACTCTAGGAAACATAATTGTAACTAAATTGTAAAATTCATCTCTAAAAACTAAAATAATCTTTTTTTTTGGATTGAACTGTGAAGACGACAAAATCGGTCTAGATTACAAAATTAATAAATCATATCAAAAATTAAAGTAATTTTTTATTGTCTGGTAATTTTTAATTGTACAAATTAAAATTCTGTTAAAATTGTGGTTTGTAATTGAACAATCATGAACGAGCAGCTTTTCCTGCAAACAAGGCAAATCGATATAGAGAAAGAAATTAAGAAACGAAAATGGAGATGTATAGGATACAGACTTCGAATGCCATTAAGTGACATTGCCAAGATGTCATCAAAATGGAATCCGCAAGGAAAGAGAAAAGTCTGCATCATCATTTCTTTTGAATTTTGAAAATTTGGTGTTTTGAAAACGATATTTGTCTTTTATGTTATCGACAATTTAGCTTAGTGATTGGACAACATCTCCATTAATCTTCCAAGAAGTATATTGTGTAATTATAATGAATTTGTTGCTTCAGGGCCGGATTACCATATTATGTATAAAATAAATATTTACATTTTAAAATTTAAAATATATTTTATCCATATCGATTTCGATTTTTATCGAAAAAGGGGAACAATACGGTTTTATCGGTCGACAAATTTATAACCCGAATTTTTTTTCAACACATATGACATATTCAATTTCGAATTTATCCAATTTATTAAACCATTTCAACGACTTGAAAATTGTTTTCCACAGACAATGCACAGGTGCACGCCGATTTATTTTTCTAATAATGGTTATTAGAAAAATCATATTTTAAAGAAGATATACCCAAAAATTGGTAAAATGAAAACGGTAAATCAAAATAACAGAAGATGCAGAAGATACAACAAAAGATGAGTTCTATGAGCAGTTACAAGCCACAATAGTCTTGCTACGCACAGAAATGATATTAAAATCATACAAGGAGATTTCAATGCAAAAATTGATACAGACAACATCAACTTAACCACTATCATGGGAAGAAATGCATTGGACTCCGTGCGAAATAACAATGGAGGAAGATTTGTCGACTTCTGTAGCACAAATCAATTGTTCATAGGCAGCAGTAGGTTTCCACACAAAAATATTCATAAATACACAAGGACATCACCGGATAGCAGAACTAAGCACAGATAGATCACGTAATGATCAATAAGAAGAATCACTACAAAATGTAAGAACAATGAGGGGCGCAGATGTACACAGCGATCATCAACTGGTAATAGCACAATTCAAGATCAAGCCAGCAGCTGTAAAACATTTGAAGACAAATAGGAGGAAATTTAACACAAATAGATTGAGAGACATTGAAACAAGAAACACTTTCAATGAAACGCTCCAACTCAATCTCCAGTCTGAAGCCACCCGTATAGAAGAAAGATGGAACCAAGCAGAAGAACCCTACATCAAGACTGCCACGGACGTACTCGGCTACAGTGAATACAATCGAAAACCTTGGATCAGTGATGATACATGGCAGAAACTTGAGGAACGTCATCAATTTAAGTTGCAAATTTGCCAACATAACACGGAAGAGGTGAAACGTAGTTACGAAGAAACAGCGCGTCAAGTAAAGTCGATGGCAAGGAATGATCGAAGAAAATATACAGAAAGCATTCTCAAAGCTGCTGAAGAGGCAGCAGCAATCCAAAATATGCGAGCACTACACCAGTGTGTAAGAAAGGTAACTGGTAAAATTACAAATATACCACCTATAAGGGACGCTAATGGTCAAGTACTAACAACAGATAAAGCACAGTTAAAGGGATGGAAGGAATATTTCGAAGAAGACGTCGTCGCCGACCCCAAAAATCTCCAGCCATCAATTGACATCAATAACGAAACTAGCAACACCCATCCACCAACGGAACGGGAAGTTAAAGATGTCATTAATAGACTGAAGAACAATAAGGCCGCTGGAACAGACAATATAACCGCCGAAATATTCAAAGGAGATTCATCTACAACTGCAAGCATATTAACACCAATAATCCAAGAAATCTGGAATTCTGGGAGAATTCCACTGAAATGGAAAGAAGGCTTGATAATTACGATACCCAAGAAAGGTGACCTAAGAGAATGTATGAACTGGCGCGATATCTCCCTCATCAACACAACAATAAAGGTACTTGCAATGATCATCCTTGACAGAATCTCACCTACGACAATGCAAAATTAAGAATCTAACAAGCAAGATTTAGACCAGGAAGAAGTTGCACTGATCTCATCAACATAATCCGTATCATCACTGAGCAATCCAATGATTGGAATTCACCATTGTATATGCTCGTCGTTTTCGAACGCGCATTCGATACGATAAACAGGAACGCAATATGGCAGACACTTTATGAAATGGGCATCCCAAAGAAATTAATTGAACTCATACAAGAAATGTATCGGAATGCTGGAAACCGAATCCAATACAAAGGCAAACAAAGTGAAACATACTACAACACTCGAGGAGTAAGGCAAGGTTGCGTACTCTCACCAATGCTGTTCCTAATCGTATTAGACAGTGTAATGCGGAAACTAGATAACAAGTCCCCTAATGGCATTCAATGGGGGTTAACTGGTAAACTCAATGATTTGGACTATGCAGACGACATATGCTTGCTCACACACAAACACTCCGACATGCAGCAGAAAGTGCAACAGCTATCAGATCTAGCTAATGAAGTTGGTCTCAAAATTAATATCAAGAAAACCAAGGCGATGAGACTCAACACAAATATAACCACACCGATGCACATCAAGAATATACAAATTGAAGATGTAAATGAGTTCGTATACCTTGGTTGCACAGTAACGAAAACAGGTGGAACAGAAGAAGACATACACAAACGTATAAATAAGGCCAGATGTATATTGAACATGTTACACAAAGTCTGGAATACTTCTGTCCTGTCGCGCAAGACCAAGATACGAATGTTCAACTCATGTGTAAAATCGGTACTACTGTATGGGTGTGAGACATGGAAGCATACAGGAAAAATCATACAGAAGCTACAGGTATTCGTAAACAAATGCCTTCGACGAATGCTTAAGTGCTTCCTAACACGATTAGTAACATCAATCTGCACATAACATGTCAGTCAGACATTGAGACCGAAATAAAGCGACGAAAATGGAGATGGATTGGCCACACACTGGGGAAGGCATCAAGTGATATAACGAGGATGTCATTATACTGGAATCCACAAGGAAAAAGAAAGGTTGGAAGGCCAGCAATGACATGGAAGAGAACGATGCTAGCAGAGGCAAAACACTTGGGAAAATTATGGTCGGAAATAAAAGCAATAGCCCCAAATAGAGTAAGATGGTTCAGAATAGTAAGATGGTTCAGAATATGCTCCTAAATTGGAGATAAAGGAAAAAAAATCAAAATAAAGGTAAATGTAATGAAAAGTATAATAATTCATCATTTTATGGACGATAGCAAGTACTTATTATACGACTCTCACATTTGCAACATATATAATCTACGCTTTTAAATACTCTGAGCTTTAACAAAAACCAAATAAATTTTAACTAAAAATCTCAAAATACTATATAAAATTTAACTTTTCTAAATTGCATTTAAAATAAATTTGGTTTATTGCAATTTTTTAAAAACCAATTAAACTATTAATTATACTATATATATTTGTTGTTGTATACATAGTTTTATGTCGTTCTTATGACGATATAAACACACCTATTTACTGTAGTTGGTATGGAACGACGTTGTTTTCCTTGCATTAATCTATAAAAATGGAATAATAATAAAAAAAAAAAAAATAGTAGAGGTATGGTACATTATATATAACACGGGGAAAATAACTATTATATTATATATACGAACTATAATAAAACTACATATATTTATTTCGATACAAATATATGGCACTGAACTGTTACTAAATAAATTAAATTCAAATATATAGAACACAGTTTGGTGCCATCATTCCATTATGCTTTATATAATAAATGTATTAACTTAAATCTAAATATTTTAAGTATTTGTAAAATGCAAAAGCTTAAAATTATCAAATAGTTTTTAATAAAAAAAAAGAGAAAAAAAATAAAAAAAAGCTTTATGCATTCGATTTTCAATTTTGTTTTACAATTTTGGGGAGCATTCTAAAATGAATTGACTTTAGTAAAAAACGAAAGCTTAATTCATGGTGACAAACTTAAAATGCTGTTCGTGTTCGAAGTAGTTTTTGATTATAAAAGCATTATGTGATTTCGTTAAAATATTCAAACTTTTTTTTTAATATTATTGAATTATTTTGTTAAAGCGCTTTCGGGTTCTATAGAACAGATTTATAGTATTAAATATAATTTTTTTGTTTGCTAGTATTTATAGCGTTTACTACTAAGTTGTTTTTATTGATGTTTTAAAAACTTTACCAACGAAGAATTAGCGATGCTGAGTAATTTAATGAATTAAGATTATATATAGTGGTTTGTGTAATATTTTTTAACTTTTAAATTTGTAGTTGTTCAATAATATATAAGCTCCAAATCAATCAAATATTTTCCCCTTCCCAAAAGATTTTTAGTTCGTTCGCTGGCTTTATTTTTGAATTTCATACTGAAACTTTGATAGATCTTTGATAAATCTTGTCTATTTTCTAGTATGTATGCTAGAATTTCCTAATTTAATACCTGGATGTCTCCTTTGGTTAAGCGTATGCCCTTGCCTCAAACAATTAGTTTGGGATCGGTACGTAGAACGTACAATCACCAAGAAAGCCAGGCGCTTTTAATAGCAAACCATACCAGCTATTTGAAAGAGTATCATTTGTAAATCCAAGCAATCAGCGCAGAGGTTAAAGCTTCGGTGTTTGGGATGGGACGTACCGGGTTTGAATCCCAACGGAGGAGGGGTGCAAAAGAGATTTTTCATCACCTGATTACGATCGGTGATGACAAAGAACACAACTATGACCCCCTGTTGGAGTGCAGAATCCATGGGCCGAACCATTGTCATGTCAGTATAGGCTGACTATACTGTTGCTTTTCAATGAAAATGATTTCGGTAATTTTGGTGTTGGAATTCTTCTAGAGCCCCAGGTGACAAGACTATTTTGGATTTCAAGGCAATTGATAATTGTTTGTAAAAATCAGTGTTAATTTTTAAGGGAAGGTTTCGAGTAATTCAAAATGCGAAAACTTATCGGCGGGCTGCTGAATTTAAGGGCAGTGATCATCAATTGGTAAATGCAAGGCTAAGATGGCAGTTTTCGTACAAAACAGGAATCATAAGAAAACGAAACTTATGTTTCAACTGAGAAGGTCTGATAAACGAAGATGATAAAGCACAATATCAGGAGAACCACCAAGCGAATTTGTAGATGGAAGAAGCGTGGGTGGTGGAAGGCTAAAGTCTTAAGAGTAACACAACTCAGCAATGAGCGCAGCTCACAAAACTTCTTTAAAGGGCTGCACGATATTTTCATCCTAGGTGTATTGCAATTCGCGATCAGAATGAAAACCTTTTACAGGATCGATGGTGCTCGACTTGTGAAAGGAGCATTTTTCTAATTTCCTCACTGTTCAACAAGTGTCAAATGCTGTATTTGAAAGTTGTCAAATAAAAACTGCGAAGAATATGTGCATATAGGGGACCCCTCCTACGAGAAATTTGCACTGTACACGCAGATACTAAATAGGAACTGTCTCATTGGAGTTAATTGAATTAATTCTGACCTCTGAATTTTCGGAGGAAATTATTTGTGGAACTATCTTTTCGACATTTTTTGGTTTGTAAGTTAGCAAAGCAAAGTTACTTCTGATGAAAAATCCAGAAAATGCTCATGAAAACTGTGAAATTTACATCGTAAACCAAAACATATCTATAATCTAAAAATTGCATAATGGTAAGCCCACGAAAACTGTAAATTTTAAGCCATAAATTGAAAATTTCCAAAATTCAGAAAATGCATTTGAAAACTGTGGAATTTACGCCATTAATTAAAATTTTCCAAACTCCAGAAAATGCATAGTGGTTAGCCCATGAAAATTGTGAAATTTACGCCATAAATCGAAAATTCTCAAAATCCAGAAAATGCACGATGTTTCATGTTAGCCCATGAAAACTGTGAGATTCACGCTATAAATCGAAAATTTCCAAAATCCATAAAACCCATGATGGTTAGTTAGCCCAAGAAAACAGTGAAATTTACGTCATTAATTGAAAATTTCCAAAAGCCAGAAAATGCATGTTGAGCCCATCAAAACTGCGAAATTTACGTCATAAATCGAAAATTTCTGAAATCTAGAAAATGCATTTGAAAACTTTGGGATTTAAAAATGCAATTGAAAACTTTGGGGTTAGCCCATGAAAATTGTGAAATTTACGCCATAAATCGAAAATTCTCAAAACCCAGAAAATGCACGACGTTTCATGTTAGCCCATGAAAACTGTGAAATTCACGCTATAAATCGAAAATTTCCAAGATCCATAAAATGCATGATCGTTGTTAGCTCATGAAATTTGTGAAATTTACTTCATAAGTCGGAAATGTTCGAAATCCAGAAATTGCATAATGGTTAGCCCATGAAAACTTTAAAATTTACGCCATAAATCGAAAATTTTAAAAATCCATAAAATGCATGTAGTTAGCCCAAGAAAACTGTGAAATTTACGCCATAAATTGTAAATTTCCAAAATACAGAAAATGCATGTTGAGCCCATCAAAACTGCGAAATTTACGCCATAAATCTAAAATTTCTGAAATCCAGAAAAGGCATTTGAACACTTTAGAATTTTCGATATTAATCAAAATTTTCCAAACTCCAGAAAATGCATTGTGGTTGTTAGCCCATGAAAATTGTGAAATTTACGCCATAAATCGAAAATTCCAAAAATCCAGGAAATGCTTGATGGCTATTCCATGAAAACTCTAAAATTTACGCCATAAATTGAAAATTTCCAAAATCCAGAAAGTGCATGATGGTTAAGCCCATGAAAATTATAAAATTTAAACCATAAATCGAAAATTTCCCAAATTCAGAAAATGCATGTTGGCTAGTCCCAACTCATTAGTCATTAGTTCATAGCTTAATTAACCATTTACTTTTTCTCATTGGGGCCTCTTACACAGATAGGAAGAAAATCATTCCAGTATTTATTTTATCTCGGAACCTACAATGGTATAACGCCTTTGTCCGGAATATGAATAGACCGGACACTTTTAACCATTACTGCTACTTTCGGTAATTTGTTCTGGGAAGGATAGGATCGCTTCTTCTGTATTCTTTTTTTTCTCTGAAACCGAACGGAGAAAAAGCTATTCCTATATTAAAAAAATTGACGATCCTAAATTTCATAATTTATCGGTCTTGCTATATTACTGTGTGAGCTATAGTTATTCCCTACACTCGTTAAAAACAAGTTTAACTCATTGGTCATTTGAACTGGATCAGCAATCCTGCAACTTAGAGTACCGAAGATTTCTTTTATCTCGGAGGACTCTAAATGCCTGGCAATTTCCTCGTTTACTGTTCACCAGTTTTAACGTGAACTTTTGCTATTTAGGTAAACAGTTTTCCTAAATGTTTGGTGCTGTGATCTCTGACATCGTACTATTGCTATCCACAGGCACTTCTACAAATTATCAGATACCGGTGGATCCAAAATATACTTATATTTTTTCATTGTTCAGTTAAAATTCTAGAGCCCTGCATAAAGTAAATTTGTAATTAAAAAAGTTTCGCATACAAAACCAAAAACGAATAAATCGAGTCATGCAGTAATATCACAACATTTCCAGAAATGAATATACTTTTAGCAAAAAACAAAAACATTTTTTTGTTACCAAATGAACATTAAAGCTATATCATAAATCTTTAGTTTCAGAAAAATGAAAGCTTTTTTTTCCCTATACATTTTTACTTTAATGCGGGTAAATTCTTTAAAATTGTAAAATATACAAAGTATTTTTCCTGCCGGTTGTTATGGTTGGAGTTAAAATTATGGTTGTTGATTGGTTGCATATAACACAAATGTTATGTATATAAAGAAAGGGTTTTGTCCTCACATTTTCATTTACAAAATAAATTCATTAAATTGTATAAATTCTAAAAAGACGTTAGTTTAATGAATTAAAAATTACCCTAAAAACTATTACTATTTTTATTACTATACATAATATATTGAATGGCATAAAACGTCGTACATTACATATACTATTTGTAGATAATCGTTTTTTACTGAAACATTATGTTGTTTTTCAAGATTTATGATAAACTATTTAATGACATATAGTTTGTAGCAGCATAAATCCTTTGTATATTATGGTAAATTTTCATCAGAAATATGTAATAATCATAAAATAGTACAACAACAAAAAAAAATTCCATTAGATTTTCGATTAGTTTTATGTATGCAATATGCACTGGAACTGGCACGAAATGACATGACGTTTATACATTTTATGCAAAATGCAAATATACTTTGTATGTACTTCATATGTACATAATATACATAAGTGTTTGGTTTTTGGTTGCTAATACATTTAACGTTACGATACCGCACATTTTTTTTTCTATGTATAAATTCATTTTCTGAACATTTTTTTGTTTCGTTTCATATGTCTTGTATATTGTATGTAGATTGCTGGTAGTAAATTGTAAATTGAATTATGGGATACGCCACCATGGATTTATGGGAGGATATAGTTTTTACATTTATTGTGTTTGCACCACATTTTTTATATGGATTTCGTTTAAAACGGTTTAATCATTATCGTGTGAATTACATACTTTAATATTAAGAAAACTTGATAATTTATTTCTATTTGCGCCCCATTTAGATAGTGGGTGGGCACATCAACGCATTAAGCTGAAGTTTAAAGTAACGCAATGATCATGTTTTTAATGATAAAGCTACAAAGTGTTTGTTGATGTTTTGTTGGGCTATCAAATCCATGAAAATTTGTAACACAAATCGGAAGTTTCCAAAATTCGGAAGGGCTATACTGGTTGGGTACCGGTTGAAACTGGATATTTTACAACTGGATTTGATGAAACAGGATAATTCAAAACTGGATATTTTCAAACGAGATAAGGTACAAAACGAGATATGGTACAAAACTGGATATTCCAAAATTGGATAATTCAAAACGAGATAAGGATATAAAACGAGATATGGTACAAAACTGGATATTTAAAAACAGGGTATTTCGACATGTGATTTAAACTTAAAATGATTTTTTAGAAAAGTTCTGGAATATGGCCAATTAGGAAGGAACCAATTAGGTGAGTTCTTAATCTATTTTGATGAAATTCGATATGTAGGATGAAAATGTTAATGAAAATTAATTAATTTTTTCACATAGATTCTCTAAAGTGAAGAAAAGTTATATGAAGTAGAAGAATAAAAATAGTTGAAGATAAATTTTACTAACGGTAAACTCGATCAAGTCAATGATTATTTTAATAAGATGAGAAACGCAGCAATTAAAAAAAACCATTAAGTGAAGGAAAATTCTATCTCTCTCTTTAGAAATATTCAAGTATGAAACCTTACTGGCCTTATTCCAGAACTTCCCCAACAAACCATTTTAAAATCCCATTTTCAACCTATATATCGAATTTCATTAAACTCGGTTAAGAACTCGCCGAGTTCCTCCCTAATTGGCCATATTACAGAACTTTCTTAAAAAATTATTTTAAGTTTAAATCACATGTCAAAATATCCAGTGTTGTACCATATCTCGTTTTGTACCTTCTCTCGTTTTGAATTATCCAATTTTGACATATCCAGTTTTGCACCTTATATCGTTTTGTACCTTATCTCGTATTGGAATATCCAGTTTTGTACCTTATCTCGTTTTGTCAAATCCTATTTTGAAAAATCCAGTTTTAAAATGTCCAGTTCTGAGCGGGTCCCATAGTGGTTAGCCTATGAAAATCGTGAAATTTAAGGCACAAATTTTTTATTTCAAAATTCGGAAAATACACGATGAAAACAGTCCACGAAAATGTAAAGCTTTTCCAAAAATTAAAAAAATTCAAGAATTATGTGATGTTTAGCCTTTAAATCTGTAGTATTTGTACCACAACTGTTTTACATCCCGAAACAAAATTTGTGTGAATTCAGAACTTTAGAAGATTCAAATAAAGCCGCTATTCCATTATGAAACATTGTTGCACCACAAATTTTTGTAGGAACACCAGAACGAGACATCAAAAATGCGTTAGAGTAACAAAGACAGCATTTTTTATTATAAACCAAGTTTTATAAGTAATTTTTGGCAGATTTGGTTAACATTATATAGCTATGGCAAGATTCCCAGCTAATCTATACTTGCCTCAAATATCTTTGACCCTCAAATACCTTGCCACAGTGAATTACAAACGAGCCTAGCCATTGCGAATATACGTTTAGTCGTGAGTGAAACAGCAAAATGCATAACCAAGGTTCCAAAAGAGCAGTGTATTTCCCAGACTCACCAGAGAGATACTAAATAATTCCAGCTAGTTTTGAAGATTGATGTGTTTTGCGCATTGCATAGAAGCAATTAGAGTGTGCAACTATTCGACATATATCAATTTTGAAGTATCCGGATTATCCGGATATTCAGATAATTTAGCAATTTCAAAGCAGTACAGGTGAAGCTACAACCATTCTGGACTAATAACCCACACATTAGTTCAATATGGCCAAACTAATGTTCAAAATTAAAAAAAAATTGAATTTGTTAAATGCCGACATATTTTCGACATTCTCATGGAACCACACGAAAATAATTTGTACATGATATTCAAAACCGCCTTACTCGGCTGGTTAGCACCATCATATGAGAAGCTTACTTTCGGGGACAGCATAGGTGATAGATGCCTATCCGATTTAGCAGAGGACTTAGCAAAGTTAGCAGATAGGATGCATGAAGCAATGACACCAGGGGCTTAATAGCAGCATACAGCGTATTATACAACACACGTCAGTTAATGCGAAAGTACTCCGCGACAGGTCTCGTCGGGGTTCACCGAGCCTGGGGCCCTCGAATACAGTTGAAAGTTGCCTTGCAAGTCTCAAAGCAAAAACCGATCGTTCCTTTTAAGGTAAACAATAGCAATAAAGTTCTCGCCGTTTCAATTCAAGTTCCAGAAATCGCAGTCAATCACGCAGATCCATTAATATAATGGCAAGGCCGTTGTTGGTACCACACCACATTCGGCAACTGACTTGTTTGAACTTGCAAGTCGATTCAAAAAACGACTAATCAACCGGGTCGAGATTCATTTATATTTCACACTCAATATACAACAGGCTTATTCACTTGTGACAAAATAAACAAATCAACCTGCTTAGTCGATACGGGCGCTGATCAGATTTAGTTTTAGCAGCTACCAATGGCTAAATCATAAATTCATCCAGAACAAAATTGCTTCAGCTAGATATCGGACTTAAGAGAGCTTTCACGCATGCTTTCATCTTATACAGCAGTGAATCGTCCAATCAGTGAATCGTCCAATCTCTGCTGGATTCAGAGGCTCTGCTATCCATCAATGCCCCAACGGCCCTGGTTAATACACCAACGCTGATTCACTACGTGATCAACAACGGATTTAACAAGCTACTAAAGTAGTATCTTTCCCTAACAGCGGGGCCAAATCAAAACAAGCCAGTCCAACACAACGTGATCCATCACTTCAGTCAATGAAGGCCATCTTTCATAGTTTCATGGCCACGATGACTAATCCGGTGCATTCATTGAATTCCAACATATGGTGGAGTTAAGAGTTTGTCGTCCTCCTATATCACCAATATCTTGTCCATTATATTCATGATCTATATTGAGCACCTTGTAGGGACTACCGTCGACTTAATACATTCACAACACTTGACCGCTATCCGATACCTCACAGCCAAAACTTTTCAATGCATTTAAATGTCAGAGCATCTCATCTTATCCCAGTTGCAACTGAATACGGCCATAAAACTGCAGTTACGACCCCATGTGGTCTATTCGAATGTACCCGAATACCATTCGGTCTACATAATGCTGCACAGAAGTTTCAGCAATTCATGAACGAAGTTGTTCCGGAACTTGATTTTTTTTTGTTGCATTGTACTGAGGAACAACACCAATTGCACTTGCACTTCACATTCCATTCAGCGAATACTCGGTATGGTGAGCTACTATCACCGATTTATTGCAAGTTCGACTTTTTAACCTTCACGACTGTAGAAAAAGTGGTTATGATTTTTTCGTATGGGTTGACAAGAAATATCAAGCATAAAAGAGGAAACGGGGAAAACGTTTGGCAAACGAAATCGATTTTCCCGCTAAATAGCATCTCATAATTCTCTTGTAAGTGCTTGACCAATTGCACGAGGTTCTGCAACCTCAAAAACATGTGTTTACTTAGTACTTGCTCGACATAATTTTCATCCTTATCATTGCATCAAGCGCTTCTTGGGGATAACTTACAAAACCGTTTCAATTTCTTACAAAAACTTCGTTAAACAAGTTTATTGGCTTTGGTAAATGTCAAAATAATTTTATGCAAAAAGAATGTTCCATGTTCTATCTTTTAGAAATTATCGTTGAAACGGATCAAATTTTGAAACCAAGAGAAAAAAGCATTTCTCAAGTTGTAAATGCGAATACAGTTCTAGAAAATTAAGTTCCCAAAACCCTTTTTAAAAAAATATCCAATTTAACGAAATGTCCGACTTTACGAAAGCGAAATTGTCTTTACTATTAAAATTGATCGCTTTAAGTCATTATTGCCTCTAGTGGAGTGCCTGTGAAATAACTTCGAACGATGACAGTCAAAAATAAACAATTAGGCAATTTTTAAAATCCGAAAAACCCAGAAAAAACGGGATGGTTACTCTATCAAAACTGTAAAATTTATCCAGGGTCGGCGTTTTCATAGGTGCAGATGATGCAGTAAAACCGGGCCAAAATTATGGTGCGGCTCGGAAAATTCACTAAACAACATAATTGGCAAAACAAATTTAAACAATTTTAAATTTGATACGGTCAATAGTTTGTATTTTTTAAAATGTATCTGGGTACGATGGGAACATGGCTACTTAGAAAAGATTCGAGACGGCTTTGAATATGGTACAAAAATTTAGATAAAATTTAGTGTTTGATCAAACAAGGTTTTGATATCGCGGCATTTATAAAGTGGAAAATATTGGAATACAGGCGCGAATTTAAGGATTAGAACCACAAACGTGTACATTGCATTCTGCTAATTTAATTCGACAAACGCAGTTCAAAGTTCTATATATAGTTTTTCGACACTGATCATAGTTTATATTTATTTTATGCTCAGCTCTATAGGTGGAGAAAGTGAAGACTTTAATTCACAAACTGTTATGTGAGACTAGGTGGAAAATAGAAAAATATTACTTTTGGTTAAACTTAACGGAAATCTCTTTACTAACTTTTAAATGATGTTTGAACGAAGTGTTTAATCGATATTGAAAAATTTCGTTAATTTAGTTTCGTTAAGTTCGATTTTAGATCATTCTTGTTTTAATGGCATAATTAGAAAACATATTACGATCTAAATTCAAACTATGAAAACCTTAGCTAGCCGTGCATGACTTTTTAACCAAACTGCAATTGCAATCATTTGAGTTAAAAAATAGAAAAAAATCTTATATTCCCACGGTCTCCAAATAATTTGTTTGTACGGCCTTGCTAAAAGTGTATTCTGTACTACACAAAGCTTTTATGGTTTTATAATTATTAATTAATCTTAAAATATGCTTGGAGCTTTCGAAGTTTAAGATGAAAATATAAATTGAATAAAACATTTAAGTTAAAAAATTTGCTTCGTTAAGTTTTTTAATGTAAACCTAATGTGTTAAGTTACAATACAACTTCTAATAGCCATTAAAACCCATCACTAGCTTCATAAAAACGTTTAAATAAGTTATTCAAACATATTCTTGATGCGTATTAAAACTTATCAGCTTTAGTTTGTATTTTATATTTTTCATACAAACAGCTAATATATTTTAGGTGGTAGAAACTTTACCAACTCCAATAATATTTGACTTCTAAATGGTGATCTTCCTTTACTTAATATACAAGAAATGTAAAAAGTGATTCAGGCTCATAATTCGTTAATTTACTTTCAAAAACTTGTAAGATGCATTACTAATAGGCTTCGTTAAATACTCGTTAAGTTATTTGAGTACAGTTAAATTAATTTTTATTGTTAGTTTTTAAATAACTTTATAATAAAAAAAAAAATATATTCGTTGGTTCGTTAAACTTGGAAAGTTTCATCAAGTTAACTTAACATAACTTTTTTAGCTTTTAAAAACTTTTAATATTTCATTAAATATTCCTCGTTAATTTCTAGAGCCTAGTTAATAAAAATTATTTGTGACTTTTTGAAAAACGTTATAAAGAGAAAATAAAAAAATATTTTATTGGGTCGTTAAACTGAAAGGTTTCGTTGAGTTAACTTAATGCAGACGTATTCAAAAACAACAAAACAGTATAGAATTTCTAAGACACTAATAATTGTTGAATTAAGTATGGATTAAATTGATAATCTTTGTTATCAAACGAAACTTCCATCTTGTTATGAAATTATCTGTCAAAAAATGTTCATCAACGCAGTGCTTATTGAAATACTTTAGTTTTATGTCATTTGAAGTTTTAACAAATGGCGACTAAATAAATTCAAATTTATTACATTATTTCACTACCAACCACTAAATATAAAATTATTGTGCATATACATTTTAGTAGCAGAACAATTTATAGTTCACCATTTGTGATCCAACAATTAATTTGGTTCAGTTTGCGTCTTTGCTTTTTATGTAATTCGTGATCTGGGGTGCTATTCTTGAACTATGACGAAAATTTTCGGTATCTTAAATTTTCGTAACATTGTTTTCGTAATGGTAATGGAGAAATCATTAATTGGTATTCTTGAAACTATTACGGAAACAAAACCGTGGTGAATAAAAATTATGGAATAGTTCATTTTTTGACAGCAAAAATTGTTCGATTTTGACATAAATTGAAATTTGTGTTTTATATGAAAAAAAGTTAAAAAAAATGTTTATTTGTATTTCTTTATTAATTAGAAGGATAAAATTGAATTTTAAATGATTGATACTTATACTATCGTAAGTTTATTACGTGAAACCAAGTGATTATTTAAACAAAAGGGACTTCTTTTGGTTGTAATTTAAAAAAGAAAAATGTGAATTGCGAAGAAGGAATTTATTTAATTTATATTTTATGTTTTTATTAACTAATTTGTAAATAATTCCAATAACGAGCTCGGTGCCCCAGTGTCAGACTGTATACGGTCAAAATGGCCACCTCAGATTTAACAATTTCCAACAAAAAAATTCTTATTTAAATATTTGTGTTGCGATATTTTTAACATCGATGACGATTGACGAACTAAATTAATGACATAAGACTCAGAAAAAATAATTATGTTAATTTTTTCTGTGCATAAGAGGATGCGTTTCGAATAATTATATTACTAACAATTAATTAATTAATAAATTTAATAATTACTATACAAATTATGTTTTTCTTCTAAATATATTAATTTTACAAAGCACATGAATTTGTTTACGTTTGTTTAGTTATCGCGTTAACAAAAAAAAATCTTAATGCAGGTAAGAATGGATCTATACTGTGCAATTATTATCATCTTTTAATGTATCAATTAATTTAAAAGTGAAGACACATAAATTAGTTATTGTTTACCAAATTTATTATCGTTTTCTCTAATTTTCATATAATATATCTTACTCTTATTCATGAAAAATAAAATTATTCCATGCAATTTCATTACAAAAATGAAATAAGGAACCAAAATACCATTACAGAAATTTTCGTAACGTTCTGTTGCGAAAATTTTCGTAATTCGATTTCAAGAATACCATTTTATGATTTTCGTAATACTTTGATACTAATTCGGTACCGAAAATTTTCGTAATGGTTCAAGAATAGCACCCCTGATTTGGATCACATTTCGTCAAGAAATTCAACTAATATTAGCACATTATCAATATATAGAGAATTTTTTGAAAATAAGGACTACAGTACCCTAATAGATTAGTTTGATAAAACATAGATGTATTTTAATTTTTTTATTTACAAATCCAGTCCTGAATTATGAGGCATTAGTTAGAATCAGTTATTTAATTTTCTAGTCGAATTATTGTATGTTTTAAATTAGTTATGAGGAATATGTCTCAGTGAACACCTCAGTAAGAATATCGCATTAAACATCCTAGCTCCGATGTAACATGGGAGCGGATTTTTGTTTGGGGCGCACTTTTGGAAATTACACCAGGTAAAAACTAGTCTAGCACCGGCCCTGAATTTATCCCATAAATTTATAATTTCTAAAATTAAAAAAAAAAAAAAAACGTAATGGCTAGCTAGCCTATCAGAACTGTAAAATTTAAGCTACTGATTACTAGATATCGGCGGCAGTCGTTCAGTAATGACTGCGATCGGAATCTACAGTACGAATTCGACCACATAAATGCCAAACGAAGGTAATCGCTTTTAATAGTACGGGCCCTATGACAACTACGTGTTGGAAAGATACAACAAAGTGTTTGTTGAAAGCGTTGCTTCCTGATGACACAGTGACAAATGACACAGATGCGCTCTTTATGCGCAAAGATCTGTAACACCAAGGACTTGCGACGTGGAAGAATTCAGCAATGATGAAACCACGGACGCAATATTGTCAATGAAACTAGGAAAAGCACCCGGCCTCGATAATATCGAGGTCGAAGTGATACAAAGAGCATGGCCTATAATAGGGTCTGGTATCACGCGGTTCATGAACCATTGTCTTCAAAGAGGGTATTTTCCAAAAGCATGGAAAAACGGCAAAGTCATTATTATTAGGAAGGGAGGTGAAAGAGATCCCACCGACCCAAAATCCTATAGACCAATCATGCTTCTACCAGTCTTGGGTAAATTACTCGAGAAACTGATAACTGGTAGGTTGATGCGTCTGTTCCATGAATCTGGGACATTTAGTGACAAACATTTTGGATTTAGAGAAAATCGGTCCACAGAGGATGATATGGTGAAAATGATCAACATAGTAAAGGAATCGGAGCACAAATATGTTCTCGGAGTATTCCTTGACGTATCTGGTGCCTTCGATAATCTGTGGTGGCCTAGTATAATGAATGAGTTGAAGAAGTTTAGCTGTCCAGCAAACCTTTACTTAATCATTAATAACTATTTCTCAGAAAGATTCGCAACTGTTGTCACTAACTTTGGTTCATTACAAAAGAGTGTGACAAAAGGATGTCCGCAAGGGTCCATCTTAGGTCCACACCTCTGGAACATAGTATTCAACATTAGTATGAATGAAAACATCCAAGAAGTAGCATTTGCGGATGATAAGGTAATGATATTTGCAGGAAACTCAAGACAAAACGTTTAAGAAATAGCGCAGAGTGCTATCAACATAATGACTGATTGGTGTTGCAGATATAAAATGGAGCTTTCATCAGCCAAAACGGGTATGATCCAGCTTAAAGGAACGCTCGACATTAGAAGACCACCACTGGTGTCTGTAAATGGGGTGAGAATTAAGATGGTCAAAACTGTGAAATGGCTTGGAGTTGATTTCGATGAAAGATTAGGTGTCACGTCACATGTCAAAAGAATAGCTGAAAGTAGTAAAAAAGTATTCTTTACTTTAAAAAGAGTAGCCAAAGAAACTTGGGGCCTTAAACAAAGGACCCTCAAGACTATATACGAAGGTCTAGTGGTTGCGTTACTTACATATGCTTGTGCCGGATGGGCTGACAGAATGAACTGTCACCACCGAAGAACTTTAATAAGTGCACAACGGGGAATACTTCTTGGTATTACAAAAGCTTACAGAACTGTATCAACAGATGCAGTTCCTGTTCTGGCTGGCGTAATACCCATTGATATATTATTGCAAGAAAGAGTAGCTAGCTTTAAACTTAGAAAGCGCAAAAGTGTGAGCTACGGTAACGTGGTACTACAAGAAGGACAAATACAAGAAAACCTTATTAGTTTGCTCAAAAGGCAACTAAGGAAAGAATCAATTGCAATCTGGCAAGAGAGATGGAACACTTCGATGGATGGAAGAACAACTTATAGTTTTCTTCCAAACATCAAAGAAAGGCTAGACAAAAGGCTTGAGCTTAGTGCTCCGTTTACGCAAATGCTAACGGGGCACGGCAAAATAGCTTCATACATGGAAAGGTTCCATATAAGCGAAACAAGCAGATGTGAGTGTGGCCATGATAACGAAACCATGGATCACTTACTCTACAGCTGCGATCTTGTCGAAGATGAAAGACAACAATTGATGATGGAGCTGGGCACAGAATGGCCAACAAGCAAACTAGTTTTAATGACTCCACGAAACATCACGGCTTTTAAAAGGTTTTGTGACACTGTTCTAAGTAACAGATAGTTCCTACACAACACTGACACTAGACTTTATATATGTATGTATATGTATGTGTATGTATGTGTATATATTATATATATATATATATATATATATATATATATATATATATATATATATATATATATATATATATATATATATATATATGTATAAATGTGTGTATTTATATATGTATATATGTATATATGTCTACGAAATTTAACAGACAAAGGAGCTAGATAGTAGAAAAGTATGCGCCTCCACGTGGCAGGGACGGAAACAGGTTCATTTAAACCTGGCTAAGCATACCAAGAACAGGAAAAAGTCCAAGCACGACGGAGCGAGAATGTATATAGGCTAAGCCTGGGTGACATTCTCACGCAATAACACGTCAAATGATAACAATGACAAAAAAAAAAAGTACGGGCCCTATACATATGAATATAGTAGATATACGGAATATCACTTTGGCTCCTGTGGTCGAAGGGCGACGGTCTCTTAAGACTTATAAACGAACATGCTGTCCTTAAAATTCCACAACAGCATCAGTGCATATTGATAAGGAGACGACTAAATAAAGAATGGTTTACTGCGCTGTCGACCTTCATTCTTAAAAAGGTAGACTGTCAAAATAGCAATGAAAGTAAATAATGATAGCGCCAAAAATTTAATTGAGCTCACGTGAATGAAAACCAGGCACCTTTGATGGAACTATATTAGAAATGAAAGATTATCGTTTAGAACTCATTGCAAAAGTCATACTAAAATAAGACTTAGTTACGTAATGATATATATAACCCATGCTTTCAACCCAAACTAGTGACTGATTATGGAGAAAAAATGATGCACATTCCGATCGCTCACGGTATCAGAGTCCAGAACGACTTAAAGCTTCTACTTCAAATTGTATATTTTTAAAACAATTGACTTCAATAATTTTATTTAAAAAATTGTCGAAAATAAATTTTTATTTTTTAATTATTTTATTTTAATCTCTATACAATCTTTTCTGTGGTCGAAGCGCACCCTCCTGTTTCGCGGTTATTTCAACGTCCTACTTTACGCCAACGAGAATCAAACGAGGACACAAGAATACAGGTTCGCGTTTTTGAATATCCCATCTGCGCAATGCATTGCTCCATGCCAGCCTGTACTGACATGGACGATGGTTCGGCCCATGGATTCTGCACTGCAACAGGGGGTCATAGTTGTATTCATCGTCATTACCGATCGTATTCAAACTCCTTTTTGCCACCCTCCCCCGTTGAGATTCGAACCCGGTACCTTTCATCCCAAACACCGCAGCTTAAACCACTGCCCCAATTCCTCGGTGAAAAACAAATTAAAGTTTATATTTGTATAGTGAAAATATTTAATGTTGGAATACTTCTGCCCTATGACAGTATATCCCCGAATCGAATAACGCGACCAATATGCCCACATAAAATCCCCCCTATAAAAATTAATCACCCTAAACAACAAAAAATGTTATGTAAAACCACATATTTTAATTTTTTCAAAACAAAGATTAGAAAAGAATTTTTCATTCAAAACTTACCACCAAAAGAATTTTCCATTTTTTCTGTGTGTATATTATATTGAAATTAAAAAAAAAAAATATGTGTCTGTTTAGAAGATTAGAAAATAAAACCTAACATAGGGACATTTGTATAGATATTAAAATTGTATTTTGGATCCAAATAGCTTTGTGAATATATTATCGTGTTGTGCTCCCAATGGATGCCAGTTAAATCGTTTTGGAAGGAATTTGTTTATATAAAATATTTCTATCTCAGTATTTATTTAAAAATATTCGCAAATTTTATCAAGTTGGACACATATTACACAAACCATTATATAAATGTATATATTTTTTTAATCGCATTTAATATACTCGCAGTCGCTTTCGATGTTGTTATAGAGGTGTCTGAAAAACTTCAGCATATAGTGAACAAAAATTAAAACAAATCTAAATTTTTTATAATTATTTTTATATGGCATGCGCTAAATTTTCCATTAAATAAATTAAAATAAAATAAATTGCATTAGCTGCACACTCCCATGTATGGACAAAAATACGTTAGTTAAAAATTATACATATTACTAATAGAATATTGTATATATATATGGATTAAAGTCATGCAAATATTCACGCACACTTTTTATGGTTTAATTAATTTTTATTATGATTTTTTATTATTTTATGTTATAAATTATTGTTTTTAGATAAAATAAAAAAATAAAAAAAAAAAAAAAAATGAAATTAAAATGTAAAAAAAAAAATAGAAATTTGGTTTGATTTAAATTTTGACAGAGACCTGGCCCAAACTGGTGTACGTAGTCGCCGTCTTTGTACAGCACCTCGTCCCGGTGGTCCCGTAGGACCACTATGTGTTTGAGGTGCTTTCTGAGAACCTGTACGCGATTCATTATGTTCACTACTGCAGCTGATACGCTCTCGATTTCCATCATTACTATATTTGTTTTAGCACATAATACATAATAAATAAAAACTTAAATTTGATATTCATTCCAAATAGTGTTGAATTTAAAAAAAAAAATTTTGTTTTTTATAGAATTAAATCATAAAATTTTAATTTTTAATTTTCCTGCCCCATTTTAAAGTAATATATAATAAAATCTTTTCAGATGAACACGTTCTAATGTCGTAAATTGCTTAGAAACCAAAACGAAGCGTAAATGTTCGGTGAGTTAAACCAATATATTTTGTCTCTTTCCTTTTGCAGTATTTCACATTACGATTATCCTTAATTAATAAGCCAATCATATTAATCAATTTAATTCCGATAATTACTTGATCTTGGATTTATAAAGCTCGGGTCACTAATATTATTTTTACGCTATTTTTCGTGATCACTATGTGTTTGCTTTGGAGGACGTCATTGAGCTAATGATGAAGTCATTAAATAATGATCCCGATTTTGCAAAACGAAAGCTCAGAAAAAGCCACAGTTGAATCTGATTACAATACGGGATATTCGTATGGATCTGATATAATCCTGTGCAAAACTTTAAGTCACTTAAAAGGGATAAACCCGCTTTGTTGTGAAACGAAAATATTATCCTGTTTGGGTTGTTTAAGTTCATCGATGGCTGTGTCGCTGATTAGTGTATGTAAAAAATTATATTTAAGGAAGGAGTTACTTTAAGTTACCTTGATTTAACGGTTTGATTGTTTACCCGTAAGCCGCATGGTTGTTGAGCATTTTATTTTTTTAAACACTGCTGCTCGAATACTTTTGAGCCCTAATTGAGTCATAAGAGCAGCTTTTAGCTGCTCTTATGACTCAATTAGGTTGAGGTTTTCTCAAAATAGGTGACTGATTGGGAACACCAAAGTAGGCCAGTGTGCCTTATTCAGCAGCAATGGAAACTGGTTAGGATTCAATGAACCACTCATTTATTAATCGAAATTCAATATTACAGAAACGAATACAGTTGGATAATGTACACCAACACGAATTGGCAACTGGATCATACAAACTTTAACAGAAACATCAAGGTTAGCACAAGTAGAAAAGGAAAGGCAGCGGTATAACATCGAAATATTAGGCCTTAGCAAAAATAAGGTGGAAAAACAGTGGGGATTGCACTACGAGGATAGGTAGCTTCCTGATGTAATCAGACAGGCGTGACAAACACGATCAAAGCGTAGGAATATCATAAACAGCTAGAAGCATGAAAGCACCTGCTTCAATAGAATCCAGTAAGCAGCCAAATAATAACAGTAATGTTCCAGTCAAAAGAAAAATACTTCCATTATTCAGTGCTACGCACCTACGGAAGATGCTGATGACACTATACAAGTTAAATTCTAATAATACAGGTATGACGTCAATTATAAGTAAAGAAGCATTAGAGGTAACAAGAAACAATAACGGAGATCGACTCATCGATCACTGTGCCACAAATCAATTATTCATAGGTGACAGTAAGTTCCCACACAAAAACTAATAAGCACACTTGGATGTTTGCTGGTCGTAGAACAACAAACCAAACAGAACATTAGCGGGAATTCGGAGTACAGGTAAAATACCAGAGAGTTGGCAATAAGAAATAAATAAAACAATCAATCCCGCAAAGAAAGGCAATTTAACAGAATGTAAAGGAATCTCCCTCTACAACGGCATAATGGAAGTACTGACCATAATCATTTTGGAGCGTATCTCATCTGTAGCCAACAATCAAATACGAAATGAGTAGGCTGGAAATAACCGCTGTACTTATACTCTTCGTGGACTTTAGGCGATCTTTCGAATCGGTGAGAATGCAATTTGGAAATCATTTAGTGAAATCGGCTCACTAAGTGAATGAAAGAGTAAAAATACCACATCATACGAGGAGTCCGGCATGGATACTACCCCCACTATTATTCTCAATAGTGTTAGACAACGTATTGCGTAGATTAGACATAGCAAGCCCAAATGGAATACAATGGAACCTTATCAGTCGGCTAAATAATTTTGATTACGCTGATGATATATGCCTGCTAACACACAAATACGCCGATATACAAGAAAAAGTTGAGATGTAAACAGAGTTGGCAGAAGAAGTTATAGTCCCAAAATCAACATAATAAAGACTGAACTCAATCATTGATACAATAATTCAAATCAAACAAGGAAACATTGAAATGGTCGGGAAAGTCATAAACCTATGGTTGAACAGATTTAAAAACAAGCGGCACTGAAGAGGATATAAGTCAAAAGGTTAACAAAGTTAGAAATACCTTTAACATGCTTCACAAGATCTGAAACACTTCCGCACTGGCAAGAAATACAAAGTCACGAAAGTTCAATTATTGCGGATTATAAGATACTTCTGACCAAACAAAATCACAAACGAGGAGCTATTCCTGCAAACAACGCAAATCGATAAAAGGAAAGAAATTAGACAAGACAATGGAGATGGATAGCACACACACTTGGAAAGAAATCAAATGGCATTGCCACTCTATACGCGTAAAATGTTAGGTTAGCAGGAATATCCATTAAAAGGGTGGCAAAGGCGTCACAATATCTTTATGAATATGTTTGAAATGTCTTAGTGGTTGGTAGAGTAGTGAGTTGTCCTTGTAAATTATTGCATATTTTAATGACCTGTTATCGTTCCCAGGATATGCATAACTGGGTCCAACGTGTGATATTAATTTATACTGGCCAAAAACATCGAGCAATTTCGTAACACAGACTTCAGTCTGTGGATTAATGTGCCAAATATTTTCCGAACTCGTAAATATTTGTGCACCATTATGCAGACTTCATTCGTGTGCATTCAAAGAGGCCAAATGCGGCTGTTATTGTGACGACGTTATGTCTTCGATAATTCCCACGAGTTATTCAGTTGTGCTTTGTTCTTTCAAATAAAAGAAGTGGATTCAGGCGATGCAGTGATCTTTAAATCCTTAATTTATCAATGTATTGAGATTCTGTTAATTTAAGTTTATGGCGGATATAGGGTCTTGACCCTGAAGAGTGGCCTAAAGTGGCAATGAACATTGCATCGGCCATTGAGAAGGTCCTTTGAAGAATGCCATTGCATTGGTCAACTGTGAAATATACCGATATTATGACCAATGATGGGATGTTTTACTGATGCTTGTAAGGAAGCATAAGTCAACATTTTTCACTTACAAGGTTTGTTCTAAGGTCAAGGTTTGACGAAAGGAGCAAAGTATAGAGAATTATACAGATCATTTCTAAGAACTCTTTTCTACAAACAACCTAAAAGAATTACGAAAATATTGTCAACCATGATTATTGGAAGGAGTGCTTGTGGAAACGATAAAAGTTCAATATCCTGTCGAACGCAAGCAAATAATCTAAAAAATGATTGAGTTCGATGGAGGGAGTGTATGCCAGTTTACGCTCGTTGATGTCACAAAATAATTTATCACGACGTCTAGTATTTAGACCTATCACACCAAGTTTTCGAATTTCAGATTGGACCTTTTGTGAAAGAAATTAGCAAAGTATAGCTAAACGTAAAGAAAAATCGAAAACTGACCTGACGTCTTGGGTATTCATACTCATTCTCTTTACGTGTCTCTTGAGGTGATAGATCTTCCAGTTGAAATTCCTGCTCTTAGTCACGCTGTAAGTACTCTTGTTTTCCAGAAAAGATTTCTGAATTCAACAACTAAAAAGGATTGTGAATATAATTTTAAAGGGTAATAAAATATTAATTGCTCATGCACGTGGTTTCCAATATTTGGATCATTCTTCATCCTGGGAAACTGATAGTACCTTACTCTCTTACATTTGATTTGATCAAACAGCCTTACAAGCCTTCTACTTTCGTACATTTATAATTTTATTAAACTGGCCTCAAATGAGGCGTCAGGTAACACAATATATTGCAATGCTGTTTAAAACAAACCTATGTGGAAAGTTTTGGCTTTGTTACTGTGTTCCTTTTTAGAAAATATCGTGTTTCTTATTTTTTCGCTTTAAACGTCGTCACCTTAACACAATTCACGTCAAACCTGGTTCAGAATTTGTAGGCCAAATATAGCTTGAGTTACGTGGGCACTACCGTATGTTCACTTTGAAGTTTCAAATCGTGTAAATTAAGCTACTTTTTTGCAAATTTTTTGAATTTTTTCGTAAATATAGATGATCGTAATGTGAAACATTTCAGGCTGAAAATTGCTGAAATATATTGGTATTTATCTTAGATTACAAATATTTACCATTCCAAATTTTTATTTTGGTGGTTTCAAAGCAATGTTTTACTATATTATGAGTTCATCTGATAGACTGCATCAACTGTAGTAAAAGTATGGGGTACACAATTATTGAACGTTCAGCAATCATTTCCGTATAGAAATGTCCCATGTTGTGATTTTATTTTTAACATTTTCGAAAACTTATATTACAAACCACAAAATAATTATTAGCACAAAATATTAGTAAATGATTTCTATTTCTATTTCTCAAATTATATATATATATATATATATATATATATATATATATATATATATATATATATATATATATATATATATATATATATATTTATTTTTTTATTTTTTTTATATAATCCAAAAGTTGTAATACAAACTATAAATAAATAAATTTGTGGTTATTCTATTTATATTGCAAAAGCTTTCAATAACCACTTTGCACTAACGAGATTTTCTGGATTCTAAAATTCGAAATTTTTTTATGTTAGTTATTAGTTGTGGCGATAAAAATTGAAGTATATACCAAATATAAAAAAAATAAAAATTTATTGCTTTCGTAAAATTCCATTTTCATCGTTCTATAATAAATAATTTTGTTCACTAAACTTTCGTATTCGATATTAAATTAAATTACCCGACCTAATTTTCGCAAATATATGTTTTGCTCTCGAATCCGTTCAATATTTGTGTTGATAAAAAGAATATTAAAAATTTAAGTAAAAATTATAAAAGTTAAAAATTTATTTATAAAACCATAAGATTTATTATTTGTCGTAGAATATACATAATATATGTATATGTAAGATCAAAAACAAAACAAAAAAAAAATTCTTCGCATACATTATATCTCATCATTTCGTGTGTCGCATACATAATTTATGAAAAAAACATATTTTATTTGGCTAAAGGGTAAAATGTCGTTGATAATATGAATTTAATATTATACATTATACATTTCTTATTTATGAGTATTATGTACTATTGATTTTATAACTTAAATTCCGTAAAATTTCATATTCAAATTTATATATGATTTTACCCCTGCCGCATATTATCTTTTTAGTTTTATCGTCATCATATTTTTCAAAAAGATTAACATTTTTAATATAATTAAATGAAAAATGTACACTTACTTTGATTCATCAATGAATACAGCTTCTAAGACACGCGCTGCATAATGCAGATTTTTTTGTAATAATTCTGCGGATATTTCACCGCGCTGTAACTGCCTTAATAAACAACGTAATCTGAAATTAAAAAAAAAATTAAAAATTAATTATTAATGTGTTGTGTACGAAAGCTTAAATACTAATGCCAATATAAATAACATTAGTTTAGTGGAAAAAGCTCTTCCAACTGTTTCGCGGTTATTTTACTTATTTTAATACGCCAATAGCAAAATAATTTTCCGATTTTAATTTTTTAATTAGTAAAAAAAATTCGTGCTGATTTTTGCAAGGTAAATAAAATATACGCTCGAAACTAAAAAGCTTAAGCCACATTTTGAAAGTTTCCAAACCTCGATAGAAACGTATTGGTTAGTTTATTAAAACTATGAGGTTATGATTGTTAGCCTAATAAAACCGTAACATTTTTGTCATACATATAAAACTTAGAAAATCCATACTCTAGGAAATGAAGGTCACTACTCGAAAATTTTTAAAATCCTGAAAATTTTTATAACTTAAAACAGCAATGTTCGTAAAAAAATTTTTAAACAGTTTTAAAATGTGGAAAAAATATGATGTCTATATTAACACCGGAAAATGTATGCCAAAAAATCGGGAACCGCTCAGAACTGGACATTTTAAAACTGGATATTTAAAAAAAGGATTTCACAAAACCAGATAAGGTACAAAACTGGATATTTCAAAATTGGATATTTCAATACGAGATAAGGTACAAAACGAGATATGGTACAAAACTGGATATTTCAAAACAGGATATTTCAACATGTGATTTAAACTTAAAATGATTTTTTGGGAAAGTTCTTGAATATGGCCAATTAGGAAGGGACTCGGAGTTCTTAACAAATTATGATGAAATTCGATATATAGGATGAAAATGGGATTTAAAAATGATTTGTTGGGAAGGTTCATAAGGCCAGTAAGGTTCCATACTTGAATATTTCTCAGGAGAGAAATATAATTTTCCTTCACTTAATGCTTTTTTTCTTTAATTGTATAGTTAAATTTGATTTTGAAACCTTTTTGGGAAAACCGCTGGAATATGGCCAATAAGGTTTCATACTAGAATAATTGTAAGCAGAGAGATAGAATTTTCTTTCACTTAATGTTTTTTTTTAATTGCTGCTTTTCTCATCTTATTAAAATAATCATTGACTTGAAAAAATCATTTTAAAGTCACATTTTTATCCTACGTATCGAATTTCATCATAATCAGTTAAGAGCTCGCCGAGTTCCTTACTTATTGGCCATATTCCAGAACTTTCCTAAAAAACTCATTTTAAGTTTAAATCACATGTTGAAATATCCTGTTTTGAAATATCCAGTTTTGTACCATATCTCGTTTTGTACCTTATCTCGTTTTAAAATATCCAGTTTTGAAATATCCAGTTTTGTACCATATCTCGTTTTGTACCTTACCTCGTTTTAAAATATCCAGTTTTGAATTATCCTGTTTTGTTAAATCCAGTTGTAAAATATCCAGTTTCGACCGGTACCCCAAAAAATCATTATAAATATTCAAAATTCTGAAATTAATGTGGTGGACGTATTTGTCGTAAAACGGTTAATTCAATTGATTTGTAATGTTAAAACAATTTTTTTTAGAATCTAATTCATATTATAATTTTTATAATTTTATATTTTTAATTATGTAATAAATTAATTAATTGTAAATTTCAGGTAAAAACTAATCCAATTTATTAAAGCCTACCGCTATAAGAAATTAGCCTATTAATAGATTTTTTTTCAGAAAAATAATACAGATTACTGTTGGCACACTAGATATGCTGAAAAAAGATGACAGAATGCAGAGTAGTTCATTATCACTGTGATTATATTATGCTAACCGTAGTTTGAATATTGGCTACCAGGAAACTGGTCCAATTCTGTCATTACTGACATACCTTTCCTTTCCCTACCCTACAAAAAAATTTACTAACTATTGGCCGCCAAGGTGTCTAGAACCGGGTCGATCATAATAATTTAACTAGTATCCTGCCTTATCTTTCGAAGTATATGTAAAAACGGGTGTACGATGGGACCGGCGAACTCCAGGAGATCCTGTTTAATGCTTGGCCGTACATTCTAAAACAATCTTTTAATTAATCAAAAAAATTTGAAAATAATGTGGTGAAAATAACATTAGTGGAACCGACGAAGACGACGACACGCAATTTATTTTATTTTACCTCGTGAGTATATAATTTCAGTTAAGTTTTTTTCCTTTTTTTCTTTTGTTGTTTATTTCGTGTCAATGTCAAAGTGTGAATGTTGAAAGACGGTACACCAAATGCACACTAGTACAATATAAGGCACAACTGAACGGTTTCAGTAGGTTTCGGAAACATCGACCATCCAGAATTACCATCGGACTTTAAAGTGAAGCTTTTACCAAATAGAAGACACATTCGATTTTATCGAAAGAAAAATACACTACCTTCATTTTGAGCCACTGTATGAAGGCATACAAAAATATTTCCTACGAGCAGAAAACCTCGCTAGCAAATATGAAACTCTACTTAAAAAACAATGCGAGATAAATGACGAAGAAATTCGAAATCTGATATGCAACACACACCAGACACACAAAATTAACCAACCATTACATGGTTGACTCAGTAACCAACACGGTCGAACTCAAAACTTCTGCAACCAAAAATTAAAACTTTACTCTTCTAGTTGATTCATGTGCAGATGTATTTTTAATTAATCGAGAATGCCTTACTAATCTTGTCCAGATCAACACAGAAGATCGAATCTACCTGTTGCTCATATGACATCGAAACCAAATTTAAAAATGAATTCAAAATTTCACGTTGTACAGAATGACTTTCCCCTTAAACAAGAAGATAACATGGGCAGAGACATACTGATCAATCTGAAAGTCGACATCCTGTAGAGTAAAACCTACTGATAATCAACTGCAAAGGTGCAGATTCAGCAAATATAAAACTAGAAAGAATCGTGAATGAAATGATCATCCCCTTAGAACCGAGACTTTTATTCACACGTTCTCAGTCATCAATGATGTGAGATATTAATTCATGCTGAAGAGATACTACCACGCCTTTTTGTAGGAAATAGCGCCACAATAGTAATACATAACAAAAAAATCATCCCAACAGTAAACTCAAATGAACACAAAGTTAAAGTGCTTCTTTCTAACCATAAATTGATGCAGCACAGAACTAGAACCATACATGCATTGCGGGAACAAAAAAAAACATACTAGATTCTATATATTAAAGAAACAATAGACTTCGATTTAAACTAGAAGGAACAAGGTTCCATTCTCGAAGTGTGTGTCAAATATACTGACCTTTTCAATTAAAAAAATGAGCAATTAACATGCTCATAAGCTCACGGAAACTTTCAAAATTTTTCGGTGATACAATCTAAAACTTCAATAAGCCAAATGTCACTTTCTACGTTGAAAAAAAAATTACCTAGGTTGTAATAGAACGCGTAATCAAATTTCCCGCACCGAGGAACAAAAAAGAAGTACAATCATTCCTAGGCCTCACAAACTATGGTACGAAGTTCATACCCATTATCTCACAAATTGCCGAACTGATAAATCACTCTCACAAAAGGTTATACCTTCAACTTATCAAAAGAAGGCGGAAAAGCTTTTCTCACTCTAAAACAGTGTTTGACTTCGTCACCCTTTCTCATTTATCCAGATTCCAGCAAAACATTTATTTTTGCGGACAGATGCTAGTGACTATAGAATCGGCGCCTTATTAAGTCAAAAACGAAACTGCGATGGTCTACTTATATAGCTGTAAAACCGCGTGCGAAACTATGCTACTGTCGAAAAAGAAATGCTCGCAGTTGTTTGGGCAGAATACAATTTTACCATATACCTCTAAAGACGTAAATTTGTCGTATAGAAAATCTAAAAAATCTGGTAAAAGATCGCAGTAAAGGTCAAATTTGGTCTGTAATGCTGTTAATCAAAACTATTAAAAATTCATTCCACAAATTGAAAATTTACAAAATCCTGAAAATCCACGATGGTAGCCTATTAAAGCAGAGAAATTTTAAAAATCATGTATTTTGTTAGGTTATGGGTTGTGGGTTTGCTAGTCTATCAAAACCATAAAATTTATGCCAGTGAGTATAGATATCAGGAAAGGCGATGGTCGAAAACACATTCAATTTATTGATTACTTTGTTGTGATAATATATTTGTTCAATACAGTTACCGGTCGATTTATGTTCTTCTCACGTATCATGTGTCCTTTATATTCGCTTTGACACATGATTTTACTTCAGCTAATCTACATATTATATACTATCACGTACTTATTTATGATGCTACCTATTTTGGAACTGGCAATAAAACTGGGTCAAAACAAGTTTATAACAGGTTTACAGAAAATATTTACCGTTTTTGTTAGTCAAACGGGCATAAAGTTGCAAATAATATATAATATTGGACATATTATTGAACTTTACAGCAAAATACATTTTTTTGTTTATTTGTTTTTACCTATATTTTCCGAATTACGAAAATGCCAAGGATATTATGAGTGAAAATGTATATTATAATTGTGCGGTTGAAAAACCAATACATATATAGTCACATATATAAGATAATGGTTGTATTACGAATAACGATCAAATTTTATTGCTATCACAATCAATAATAAAAACATCGAAAAGAAAATTGCGTAAAAAGGAAAATTTAATTAATTTTATTTTTTAGGTGTTTGCTATATACTTTCGATATGATGGTGTGCCGTCCAAATAACTCTATATCAATATGATAAGGGGATAGCAATTGCGAGATATATAAAGGACAAATATCGAAACGAACAAAAACTTTACACAGAATATGATAAATAATATCAAACTATTTATTCGTAAGTAAATAGTCACCAGCTGATTTATATACTATCTTAAAGGTCAGTGTCAAAAAAAAAATTTCAAAACAGTATGTCGTGATGCTGCTATGCAGAAAAGGTGGCAATTTCGACTCTGTAAGCGATACAAGAATAGTATGTGGAACTAAAATCGATAGGGTAGATAAAATAGTCAATAACGATCAAAAAAGATGCGAAATATAGTTCTCGTCTTTCGGTTTGAACAAGGTCGTAAAAATATCATGCTGAAAAGTACAGCGGTATGATGCAGCAATTGTGGGCTAACAGTCATGTATTTTCTAGATGTTGGAAAGTTCTCATTATCGACATAAATTTCCCAGTTTTCATGGGCTAACTATCGTGTATGTTCTGAATTTTATAAATTTTCGATTTTAGACATACATTTTTCAGATTTCATGAGCTAAACCATGATGATTTTTATAGATTTTAAAAACTTCTGATTTTCGACAGCAATTGTTTAATGGAATAACTGACCATCACGTGTTTGCTAGATTTTGGAAACTTTCCATTTTTGACATAAATTTTGCAGTTTTCATGGTCAGAATCCAAGAATTTTCTTGATTTTAGAAAATTCCGATTTTCGGCATAAACTTCCTAGTTTTTGTGTGGTACCCATTTAGTTTTTTGCTGAATTTTGGAAAGTTCTGATTTTCTGCAGAAATTTCCCTGTTTTTTTGGGCCATCCTGTTTTTTCTGGATTTTGGAAAGTTCTGATTTTCGACATAAATTTCCCGGTGTTCAATGGTTAACCATTATGTATTTTCTAGATTTAGGAAAGTTTCGATTTTTTACTCAAATATCCCTGTTTTCATGAAGATTTTCTGGGTATTGAAAAATTGCGATTTTCGGCATAAATTTCCTAGTTTTTGTGGGGTTAACTATCTAGTTTTTTCAGAATTTTGGAAAGTTTTGATTTTTGGTAGAAATTTCTAAGTTTTAATGGGCTAATGTTTTTGTTGGCTTTTGGGACGTTCTGAATTTCCACATAATTTTCCCATTCATGAGCTTAACAATCATGTTTTTGGTGGGTTTTGGAAAGTTTTGATTTTTGATTGAAATTTCCCAGTTTTCGTTGATTAGTCATCATGAATTTTCTGGATTTTGGAAAGTTCTGTTTTTCGACATAAATTTTAAGTTTTTCCGGGCTAACCATTAAGTTTCTTCTAGATTTTGGAAAGTTCAGATTTTCGACAGAAATTCCTCAGTTTTCAAAATTTTTTGTTCTGCATTTTTGGAAATTTTCGATTTTTGGTATATACTTCTCAGTTTATCTGGGCAACAAGTTTTTTCTAGGTTTTGGAAAATTCTGACAGAAATTCCTCAGTTTCACGAGCTAACCGTTAAGTATTTTCTGGATTTTAAAAAGTTCTGAATGAATTTCCCAGTTTTTATTGGCTTACCATCATGTGTTTTTTGGGAAGTTATGATTATCGACAAAAATTTCCCACTTTTCGTTGGCTAACGGAATTTTTCCGATTTTGGAAAGTTCTGATTTTCGCCATAAATTTTCTAGTTTTCACGAGCTAACCCATCATGTATTTTCTGGATTTTGGAATGTTTGGGTTTTTTAGCATAAATTTCCCAGGTTTCATGGACATATACTATCATGCATTTACTGGATTTTGACAAGTTCCAATTTTTGCATAAATTGCACAGTTTTAATGGGCTAACTACAACATGTTTATTCTGGATTTTGAGAAATTTCGATTTATAGCATAAGTTACCCAGTTTGTGTGGGCCAACCATCAAGTATTTTCGAGATTTTGGAAGATCTAATTTTTGACGGAAATATCTCAGTTTTCATGAGCTAAACATCATATATTTTCTAGAGTTGGAAGTTTTGTTTTTTGGCATACATTTCTCAGTTTTCGTGGGCTTAGCATCATGGATTTCCTGGATTTGGGAAAGTACTGATTTTAAACATAATTTTTTTTTGATTTTGGAAAGTATCGATTTTAAAAAAAAAAAATCCAGTTCTCTTGGCTTACCACGATTTTAGAAAATTCTGACTTATGGCATAAATTTCCCAAAAAAGTTTTCCTGGGCTTTGGAAAAATGGTTTCTGTATATTTTCAATGATCTTTTTAGTTAAATCTTATAACATTTTCTAATTTGCGCCAAAAAACAAGCCTTTGACAGCACGTCTTTGGTTCATTACACAGCTGTGCAAAGATTTCAGATTTACAAATGAAAAAATGTGGAGGAGCACAAGCAAAAGTGTGGACAATATCATTTGAGTCAACTGTTTGAGCGGGTACCGGTCGAAACTGGATATTTTCCAACTGGATTTGACGAAACAGGATAATTCAAAACTGGATATTTTAAAACGAGATAAGGTACAAAATGAGATATGGTATAAAACTAGATATTTCAAAACAGGATATTTAGACATGTGATTTAAACTTAAAATGATTTTTTAGGAAAGTTTTGGAATATGGCCAATAAGGAAGGAACTCGGCGAGTTCTTAGCCGATTATGATGAAATTCGATATATAGGATAAAAATGTTGATGGAAATTAATTAATTTTTCTCACATAGATTCTTTAAGGTGAAGAAAACTTATATTAAGTAGAAGAATAAAAATTAGATGAAGATAAATTTTACTGAAAGTAAACTCGATCAAGTCAATGATTATTTTAATAAGATGAAAAAAGCAGCAATTAAAAAAAACATTAAGTGAAGTAAAATTCTATTTCTCTTCTTAGAAATATTTAAGTATGGAACCTTACTGGCCTTATTCCAGAACTTTCCCAACAAATCATTTTAAAATCCCAGCTTCATCCTACATATCGAATTTCATCATAATTTGTTAAGAACTCGCCGAGTCCCTTCCTAACTGGCCATATTTCAGAACTTTTCCAAAAAAAAATTTTAAAAACCCATTTTCATCTTACATATCGAAATTCATCAAAATCGATTAAGAAATCACCAAGTTCCTTCCTAATTGGCCATATTCCAGAACTTTTCCAAAAAATCATTTTAAGTTTAAATCACTTGTCGTAATATCCTGTTTTGAAATATCCAGTTTTTTACCATATCTTGTTTTGTACCTTATCTCGTTTTGTCAAAGCCTATTTTGAAATATCCAGTTTTAAAATGTCCAGTTCTGAGCGGTTCCCGTTTGAGCATACGCTTATGTTTTTTCTACATTTTTTAAATGTTGGGTTTAGGCATTAATTTCACAGTTTTAATGGGCCATCATATTTTTTCTGGATTTAAGATACTTCCTATCATAAACCACAAGGTTTTAAATTTATCAATTTTTATAGGAAATTTTCATGAGAACCATCATATTTTTAGGAATTTGGAAAATTTGCCGGATTGTTGAAACAGTATGGACCAGCAATGGCCTATAAAATCGAATATTATTATGGTTCGGAAAACTGCATCAATCAGTTGTAATGTAGTTATATGCATATAGATGAGAAAAATACTAATTTGATTACATTTATTATAGAAAAAGAAAACCCATTTTTACTGAGTTGAAAATTAAAAACATTCTCTAAATGAAATTTTAACTTAAATGTTGATTTAAAACATTAATTTTAATGTAACTCAAAAATTTGTTTAATACTCGTATAAGAAACGAGTTTAAAGTAAAATAAGTTGAAACTTATTAGGAGTAAAATAAAACACATAAAATATAAAACTCTCTAGAGACTAAACGAACTAAATGTACAGCAATATATAGAACTTATTTAGCAAAGTTCTATCTGAGTAATATGAACAAGTAAGTTTTTAATTAAACGAAGCGAATTAAAAAAAAAAAAAAAAAAAACTAAAAATTAATTAGTACATTACACAACTAAAACTAATTATTTTTATTTCACTAGAGTTTTTTTTGTAGTTTTGTATAATTGACAAGTTGATTTTCTAAAATAAATTTATGCGAAAAGTTGACATAAAGAAATTTAAAGAACATAAGACGTATATATACATACCTTAAGGCAGCTTTATCACATGCATCTGGTGTATCAACGGCAGGTAAATTATCTGTGGCTAAATCGATGCTATCCAGTTCTTCACCGGATATATTTTGTATACCGCTAGATTGCATAATTTCGAATTCGTCTGCTAATAATTCTCGATCGTCGGCCGTATCGTATGGTTCTAACTGTCCTTGATCACCTGAATCAATTTGATTCGGCGATTCTCGATTCGTTTGATTTTGATGACTATTTTTTTTACTACTTCTTCGTACTATTGTTAGTCCACCTTGTTCTGTAATAAATCGATAAAGTCAAACAAAGTATTAATATAAGATGGATTAAAAAAATAATTTAATTTGAAAAATTATTATTATTATTATTATTATATGCTACGTTCATTATTATTATTATTATGATTGTTTTAACCAGTATAATATTTTATTATATATTTTTTCATATTTCAATAAACATAATTTCCAATTTTCTTTGTACTATATACGAGTATATACTCGTATAAGTATCAAAACAGATTTGTTATACACAAATTTCCTCCTCTTAAGCTCAACAACAACCAAGGAAAGGTAAAGAAAACTTTTAACAATCAATTTCTTATTCTTTTATATATCTCTCGCTTCTATCTTATATACAAGAATACATAAATACGAAACCTAATTTAAAAAAAAAAAAATCTTGTTTGTCTAATATGGTGGTTGAGAGGGACTGAGTGTGGTATGTTTTAAGATTTTTGATTAAAAATTATTAATTTTCGTACATTCTAGCTTTTTTTGGCTTTGCAGATGATAAATATAATTCCTATAATATTTTGGCGCTGGACACATTAAAAAAATGGTAATATTTTAATTATGCGAAGAGAGAGGCACAACACAAGATGGTATATATTTATATGTATAGACGAAATCGATTTAAATAAAAAAAAAAAGTCATTATTACATGACATAGTTGATGTCGTTATACCTTTCTGTTATTGTCCAATGTCAACAAATAGATTATGTTTCATTAAATTGTCGAATTAGGCTAATGAAACAATCACCTTTGAGCACCAAAGTACAACAACATTTTTCATATAATAGGAATTGTTGATTTAATTTTTTATTTTATTTTGTGAAAAATGGCTTTGTATATTATAGGAATTTAATTTGATGAACGCGAATTTGGAATCGAAAGCCGTTTCGAATACAATATCGTTTTTGATTAAAGGTAATTTTATTTAAAACTTTTTTTTTTGATTGTAAATAGGATAATACTTTACGAGAATGACAAATGTTTTGTCATCTAACGAATTGTAAATAAGTAAGACAGCGCATTTCGATTAGAGAGCTAATTGCTCGGTAAAGCTCTAGTTAACCTCATCAACCTTAATGCAGCATTCAGAATGAAATGTGTACCCCGTTTGTCAAAAATTGTACGAGTAATCATGATATAAAATTTGGAAAGCCGCCACATGAATTAAAAAACATCCGGATAATTCTAAATTAAAGCTTAAAGTTGATGCTTAAAGCTTAAAGTTGATGCTTAAAGCTTAAAGTTGAATTTACTAAATAAATCAAGAAATATCAATAGTTGAAAGTGCTTATTATATGACGAAATTGGGTAGTTATAATTGCGATTTGAAAAAAAAAATGGTGCTTCAGAGCCGTCATTGGCCTTAACTGAATCGATTGCACAATAACATATTTCATTTGAAATAAGTTTTTGAAGAACACTATTATTTATTAAACGAAGATGATCATTTTTCGGACACAAAATTGCACGTTTTGATATAGATGCAAAATAATTTGTAGTAAATGATGAACCAAAAATATCTGTAATAAGATCATCAGAAATATAACCTGAAGGTATAGGAATAGAGTATTGTGATTTTTTAGAGTGTGAGGTACCAAAATTCTTCCCATCACCAACGTTCAAAAGCTAAATGTGGATCACTTATTGCTCTCATGTTTGTACTTAAGCTTAATACTTTAAAATGATGCCACAAATGGGACTTTCAATTAGTCGCATTTATAATTGACGCACGATTTCCTCTTGGAACAATAGGTAACACTTGCCGAAAAACTCCTTCCATTATCTTTCCACCAAACTGTAAATCATTTTTCATTAAATCGCGAAATATTAAGACCACAATTTCAAGTGGAAGGAGCTTCATTTCAAATTACGCAATCACTAGATACTAAAAAGTCACGTTTTTTTTAAAGTATATAAGTTGTGGAAATTTCACGGCATCCATATTGATAGGCAATGAAAACGCAGAGTGACATGTCATTCCTTTGGGTAAAAGAGTTGTTGCTATTCCTGTCCATGCAAGACATCATACATTATTATTTTCTGCATCGATTTTTTGAATTAACGCTCGATATAAAAATGTTTTTTTACTTCCACCAGGTCCATCTAAATAAAAGCACTTTTGAGAAATTCGATTATGTAAAGATGAAAATATCATTGATGCTGCGATATTCTGATCATTTTTGAGTAATATCCACATATTAGGTTCAGTTGTTGTTATAATAGGAGCAACATTTATGTTTTGATTTAAGATTTATGTTGAAATAAATCAAATTCTGCTTGCTCACTCTGCTCTTTTAATTGAAATACGCAATGAGCCAAAGCTTCATTTTCAGTCATACCTTAATTAATAAAGTCTTCCAAAAGATTGTTTTTAAAATCATTAAAAAGTTGAATAGGATCTGATGGATTGCAATAACACAGTATAGTAACGAATAATGCTCGATTTTGGCAACATATGAGTGTTAGCTTCTGATAAGCAATTATGTCACTCAACACTATCAATAATAGACGTGCCTTAGCTGCTTCTTTAAACGTTGGGAATAAACAATTATTAAAAGTTTTTAAAGCAACGAAAGATGTAGCCTCAGAGCCCTTCAGTTTAAGAAGTAGTAGCCGTAAATGATACAACTCAACATTTTTTTGAGAATCTAAAATGATTCTACCGATAGCAGTCTCCCACAGTATAAATTTGGAGAGTGTTTTTGCCATTTATTGTTTTTATGTACATAATGCAGGTTATGAGCGAAAAGATCTGTAGAATTTTAATCAAAAAAATGCGGTTAAAGTTGTGACTCTAACAGACTCTCTTCTTAAAGCATTTTCAATATTATCTTCGGTGAAAAATATTGACTGACCGTCTTGTAAATGAACAGATAGTGAACAGCATTATGTGATTGGCCATGATTTGGAAGCTCCTGGATAAGCTAAGCAGCTTCCTGCAAACTAATATATCGACAGTTCAGGTATTGATTTATTTCATCATTACAGATAATATTGCTTGTATTGTCAGTAGAATCAACCGCAACTCCAATTCTTGCGCAGTCTCTACCTTTTGTTATGTATTTGTGTATATCCTTTATTGCTTTGACTGTTGAACAAAGTTCAACGTTTATTTGAACGTTACATTTAAGAATCAGGAAAGTGATCTGGGTTGATTTTCTAAATTAGTAATAGAGCACGTCGACTATATTCTGGATAATTATCTTCGGAAATGTCAGTCTCACTGCAGTAACTTTTTGGGAATTTTTTTGAACATTTTCCTTCAACCATGCCAAACACAATTTCTGTTCAATTCTCCACATGGACCATGAATATTTTGTTTTATAATTATTTCATAAAGTCGTGGTTGTTCATTTTGATTTGGAATTTCAGCGCAAATTATGTTGTCAATGTCATCGGATGTTCTAAATCAATCAAACAATTCTTAAGCGTGAATAGACAATGTGCGTTTGGTAATCCACGTTTTTGATGTTCAATTGTATAAACGTACGAAACAACAGTTCCAAATATCTGCTTTTAAAATATCATCTAAAAATAATTTTAGCTTTAAATTAAAAACTCGTGTAACTATATCCGGGCGGTCTAGAGGATTTTGAAAAGTTTTAAGTTCTTATTTAATTTCTGCCCACGATGGATTACACGTGAATGTAATAAATAAATCAGGACGACCAATTTTGCGAACCATTGCCATATTATCTTGATATAATTTTGCCATAATCCGTTGCCCACTAGTAAATGAAGAGGGCAGCATATACAAATTACCTACACTAACATTTCTATTTTGAGCTAAGTTATTGACATAATCTAAAAGACCTTGATAAGATTCCACACAACGAGCAACGGGAGGTACCGGGTTCAAACCCCAACAGGGAGGGTTAAGGGATAAGTATACCCCCAAGCATTGGTGAAATAATTTCCCACCATAATGCAGAGGATTAAAAACGTTAAAACGGGCTGCAATTTTATGGGAATAAAATTGTAGTGCTGTTATTTTGTTTCGAATTGTAGTGGCATTTTCCGAAAAATGATTCATATTAGTTGGCCAGCCATATTGTCCATTAGGAAAAAAAAGTGGAAATATCATTGGATCAAGGTGTTTAGATAATGTATTAATTCTTTTCATGGTTATAGAGTCAGCTGGATGTACAGCAAAGTCGAGTTAAGCTGGTATATTACCATCGCGACCTGAAACAAAAATCAATGCAACATTATCAGAATTCGTCGGAGAATTGTAAACAGGTTGATCATCGTGTAAATCTGTAGAAATGCTATTTTGAATGGTAGTTAAGTGTTGTCATACGATAAGAAACACTGAAATTTACAACACTGAAGACCGAATGGTAGCCCTTAATAGAATTCCCAAAAAACTAAATACTGTCATCATGAATTACGACAGACGATTAGTGCCAGAATTTTCAATTCCATTAAGCCCTTAAAATTAAAAGGTAATAAGAAACTCTACGGTTTATAGAATTTCCATTATATTAAAGAAAACATTGACAAAAATTGAAAATATCATCAGACCGTTAATATACCGGTAACCTATAATTTTTAAATGGTGAAGATAGTGTTTGTGTTAATGATGTCTTTAAAATTTTACAAATTTCTTACGCAATGAAAGATCTACCGAGTTATGAAGTAAGGACTCTGTATACGAGTTTATAAAAATATCGAAGATATTCTTATTCTTTTGTAATGTAACTGATGTCCATCTATGGTGTAAGATATTTTTTCGAGCGATACAAAATAAAATCGTATGCAACATTTTAACGATGTATGGTGTGGCGTTAGAATGGGAACTCGCCTCAAAACCAATCCATAACACTTTACGCTGATAAGTTTCATTGTAGTAAGTGCTACGCAACTCTTTACAGTCTAACGGATGAAAAACTAAGAAAAGCCAATATAAAGGTTCAAATGAACAAATCGGAATTTCTTCGTCGAGAAATTGCTTTTTTGGGGTTTATTGCAATTAGTAACGGAGTTAAGCCCAAGCCCGATAAAATCAAAGCAATTAACGAATTAACTGTTCCTAGGACGAAGAAACGAATTAAAAGCTTTTTGGATTTTCTGGGATACTACCGTTAATTTATTAAACATTTATCTAACATCACCAAGTCCTTAACGGGACGCTTGAGGAAATGCAAAGAAACCATAGTCAATACAAGGTATTTGTGTAATCAGCCAATACTGCAATATCCAGATTTTTCGAAAAAAAATATTTTAACCACGGACGCGAGTAATATAGCCATTGGAGCTGTAATCTCGCAATGTCCCATTGGAAGAGTTAAACCTATTTGATATGCATCTAAAGAACCTTAAAGATTACCGAACAAAATTATACCATCATTAAAAACCAGATATTTTAGATCATATGTATTCCATTAATATTCTAAATTTTAACGGGTCACAATTCATTGACGTCTAAAATAACCAAATTTGGATGATTACGGCTATATACGATTAATAGGACGATCAATAGATCCTGCATTTTCAATTTCTCAGAAATTGCTCTATGTAATCACTCATTGTCCTATGATGAATTATACAATCGTGTACATGAAGAAATACATGCAAAGAAACCAAATTAGTCAATAAACTCAACGCTGATCGAGTAAAACCTATACCAGTCTAAACGTAATTCAAATAATCCACATTCGATATAAAAACCGTTCGAAAATTAAACCTGGATTCGGAATAAGAAAATTTTTTCAAGATAATAAAATGAATACACGCAGAAATATATAAGAAACAGTAGCTATTTTCTTTAAAAAGAAAGCTTTGGGTTGATGAAATCGTCAAGATAACATACACTTTCTCAAGGCAATTGATGAATAATTTTAATAGGTATGATGTCACCTATTTTATTTCTTTAGAACTTTTCTAAGAAATCTCATAAATTTACATAAATTGATTTTATATTAAATCAGTTTAAATTTAGAAAAACTTTTAAACAAATAAATCAATTTTCACAGCAAAGTCAAACAAATTTTGATTTTTCCTTCATAATAAATCATAAATTCGAATCAAACTTTCAATAAAAGTAATATGTACATAAAAGAGAAACTGCGGCGTCTCAAAAAAAAAAATATTATCATGTTCGGTTGACTATTCATCTAAAACAATTGAAGCTTTAAAATCACATTGTTATAAATAGAATAATACTATATTTATATAAACTTAATTGAAAGCACACGAAACACTTGTTATTTAGTTAAAAAATCTTTTCGATTCAATTGAATAAACAATTGACTTTTGTACAATGTATAAACGCGCAATCTGCGAGAAACGAAAGCTTATGCGACACTTTCTAGATTTTGTTGATTTAAAAAAAAAAAAAAAGTTTTCATTTTTACAAAAACAAAATATTATTTATTATATTCCAGTTTTTGTACGACAAGATAGAAAAAGCTCAGACAAAACATCATAATATTTATGATTTTTTATTGTCTGTAGATTTTTTTTTTTAATGTTCATGATTTAAGGTTCATGTTTATAAAACCGCACAAATTTAAATAAATTGTCTGCAATATACGAACATCTATATTTATAAAATTTAATTTTAAATGTTAATGCGAATTTCTTGTTAAAATTTATATTGGCGTTGTCAACATAATGTACGATTTTTAATAAGCAGTTGGATGAGTTGATAATCAAGCATAACATTTTTTTATTTATTTTATACAGAAAAAAAATGCGAACTAACCACCATACATTTTATTCATCACTTATATGACAAATTTTGCTATAATAAATTACTGCTACGAGTATATACTAATTCAAAATAAACACTTTAAAATTTCTACAAATCCCAATTTATTTTTATGACAAAATGGAAACTTCAAACTACTAGTATTTCTGCTTTTCATCATTTCAAGTGATTTGTTGAAACAACAAATTGAATTTTATGTTAGTTTAAAAATAAAATATTATTACGTTGGTCTCTTTAAACAACAGTCGTGGATTTCGTAAAGCTGTTATCGTTTTAAGGATGTATCACCTTTTTATATAAAAAGGAAATATACAGCAATATTGGTGTAAGTCGACCTCTAAAATTCGTATGGATTTTGATTAACTTTGTAGGAATTAATTTAAAATATTTTAGTCATAAGTTGCAAGTTAACTGAACAATGTTTATTCAGCTTGTCAGAAGAAAACTAGCGCTAGCGAATAACAAAGACGTCTCAAAATAAATCTGTATAGATTACAGAAAGATCAACGAAAAAATAGTTACCGGTCTTCCGACGAATTTAAGTGAAGATCAAATATACCAACAGTGCAGTGCTCTATGATATGCTCAACATTATACTGCTTTCAGAACACCGATGGGCCATTATATTTTTGTATGGGCACCATTTGGCCTCCGTAATTCTCCCACCATCTTTCAACGCTACATCAATAAAATTTTTACACCATTAAGTGGTTTAAGAATAGTGTCTTTCTATATGAAAGAACTAGTGCTCTCAGCTGCAAGCGGGTTTGAAGCAGTTACTCGATTGAAGATAGTATTAGAAAAAAGACTGAAAATCATAAACCTCAGATAAATTGGTCAACATGTCAGTCTTTTGATTGAATATCTTGGCTAGGAAATTAAGAACGGATGCATTCGACCATCGAAGAGTGAAAACGAAGTAACATTAAAGAATCCACAACCACATCGTTTGTAGACGGTCAAATTTGTGGACGGCTATGCAATACATATACAAAGCCAATTTCGGACCTTCTAAGGAAAAATACTATGTTCAAATTCGGAGAAGAGCAGAAAACTTCTTTTGAGAAGCTGAAGTGTGCATTAGTAAAAGAGCCAGTTCAACGGATATACTCCATAAATGCTAAAGCACAATTTCACACAGACACGTGTAAGATTAGATAGGAGACCATTCTTCTTTAGTTCACAAGTTCAACGATGATCAACGGATACAGCAGCTATGATCTCAAGGTTCTTTATCGTAAAGGAGCTTGATTATAAATTGGAGCACCACCCATCACGTCGAATGTCTATTTGTTCTATCAATACAAGATAGTGTTACAACGCGAATAAAAGCTGCCCAATACGACGATTAATATATAAAGGCGATATTAGACCTGTTAAAAAAAGCTCGTATAATGGTAAATTCAAGCAGAAGTTATAAAGACAGCAAGGACATTTGTCTATTGAAAAAATGGAGGAGTTAATTGAGCGGCAATTTTATTATAAGGCTACGAGTAAAGTTCAGGATTTCATCCCTTGCATTGTGGCAGAACTGAAATAAATTCAGAGATTCAGAAGGCAATATTTAGAAACTCAGCTATCATAATTTTGGATCAAGGTCCTAAATTTTGATATGAGTTCCACAAATACATCGAAAAGCAAGGTATCAAGTACTTTTCCATAACGGTAGGAATATATTAAGGAAATGGTAAGGTGAAGCGCATAAAATTAACCAAATTAGTAATAGTAAATCCTGAAGTTTTTTTTATTAGTTAAAAAAAAATTAGTTTATTATATTCTAGTGGTCCTATAGTTCTAAATGTTTCGTTCTTAGGAGATGTCTAACTAAATTTGTTTTATCAATCATACGACGAATCTCAACATTTTCATGTTGATACACGCGTGGTATTTAACTAACCGTTACCAGTACAAGTTTGTAAAGGGTCGTAAATAAGAACTTCATTTACTAGGTTCTCGCTGGTCGAAGATCCCGCCGTGTCTCAGTCGCCAGAGCTTCGATAATTAAAGCAATGCACACCACGTGCAGGTGAGATTGACATTTGAATTGGTATTTAAGCCATTCGAAAAATATGAGGTTCACGATATGAAAACCAGCAGACCTTTAATCGTCGAAGGAGAGTCGCACCCTCATATAAAGTTGGAGATTGCGGTGGTAATTAAGAACACATAATTCAATGGTGGTAATAAAATTAATCAAAAGTTATTTGGTCAGTATGAAATTGTAACAGTTATAAGGAACTAGACCGGTACGTCATAAAAAAGGTTTCACAGACCGATGGGTTGCAGAATATGACTATACAAGTGCCGAGTTAATAAAGTCTTATTATTGCGGAATAATTACAGACTTCTATAGTGTAACGAGATAAGAAAATAGCGGAAACACAAAGGAGAGCTTAGCGAGGGAGGATCTTCCGGGTCGGATGACAATACTGGCCGGCAGAGTAGTGTCATCCTGTGACACCATATTTAATATTCTGTTGTTATGTATTTTGTATTGTTATGTTGAATATGATGTATGTAGTATGTACATATATTGTAAACTACACAAAATGTTATTTTGTTGTGGTTGTCATATACGTTGTACCTACTACAAAACCAACACGAATATATTACAAGCCTGATTGTAGCCTGTTGGTACGAAAATAGCATAGAAATTGTCTGTTGTTTTTTTAACTAAAATTTTATAGTGTACCGATTACCAATACTTTTAAATATAAATGGACAAGAAAATAAAAATCGGGCTTGTATACTACAGGAAGTTTTGACCTACTATTAATATTTTTATTTAGCAGGTTTTGTAACTTTTAAACTCTTGAAATGTAATTATAAATATATCTACACTGGTGAGTTGTGGCGTTAACATAACTTAACATAAAAATTACCGATGCAGTACAGACGGATAACTCTACTTATTTTGATATGTGCATATTGACAGTAAGAAAAATGAAAAAGCTTTTTCCATTATCGAGGAAGACACCTTGGAAATATTTTCCGAGAATGATCAGTGGCATAATGCCCTGCTTTGCTTTAATTAGTTATAAATATATATATATATATATATATATATATATATATATATATATATATATATATATATATATATATATAAATACGTGCGCGTGGGTGTGTGTAGCATGAACTATTAAGACGCAAATATTTCTACCTAATGTTGGGAAATACAACAATTTTTTGGTTTTTAAAAACTAATTAGCTGGAGGGAACTTTCATTGAATTTTTTTTTTTTTTTTTTATAAATTTATATAATTTTCACCACAGTTACAATTTATTTCACTTGAGGTGATTTGATTATTAAAACGATTATTTTTGTATTTTTATATATATGGCACGTTTTGATGATGAGTCCCAAATTAAAGCTCTATAAATGTTAAATACATACAAAGGAACAACACCTTTTTCTAAATATATATCTAGCACCTTAAAAGCAAAAAAAAAAAAAATTATAAAAAGACTTAGTTTCAATTTGCAACATAAAAAATATACGAAAAAGTTATTCAGTTCTTATCTTAAAAATAAAAATGAAGACAAAAAAAAATATGTTTTTGTAATATGATTATATCGAAAAGTAAGTAGTACTTAAGGAATAAAAGTCTAAAAATCGTAAATCTTATTAAAAAGTTATATAATATTTGATTTTTACTTCATGATCTTCGACAGAAAGAACGAAACAGATTTTGTTTAAAAAAAAATTTAATTATATCAAAAAACGACTAAAAAGTATTTTTTGTTTTATTTTAAATAAAAGTTTTGTAAAATTTTATTTAAAAAAGTTTGTAATTTTTTTAATATTCTTATTTTATTTACAATACCAATAAAATCAAAGACTACAGTAGATGTAGTTTTTTGAGTATAAAGTATAAACAAAACTTGATGTTTGAAACTTGAATTTAAATTGAACAATTGTATGACATGTGGAAATATTTTAGTTTTAACTGTTTGTGCAACTTAATTAACCACTTCATCTTAAAGCTGAATATTCTAGTAAAATCTTAACATTCATGTTTACTTAACAACATTTTTATACAAATGGTACCTCTTTGCGATCAAATATCACTTTTAAAAAAATTTAATGAGACAACATTGAAAAAACTTTAATATATTATTTTTCTTTGACCAACTTTGTAGTGCAAAACAATCTACAGATTGAAAGCGGTAAATGGAGAAAATTGACAACATTTATCCAATTTTTGTGCTACTTCACTTTATCGACGAGTAATGTGCCCAATGTGATTTTCAAAAATGTATATTGTCAAGTATTGTGGAACAAAATATTACATAAACTGCGAATGATTTGATTTTTTTTATTATACGAACTTGCATTTGCATTTTATAGTAACTAAGAAATCAGACATTTGCCAATGTGAATTTGCAATATTATGATTTGTAATTTTTTTAATACTTTACATATTAGGTGATTTTAAAGCTTACTGAGCTTACTAAAGCGTACTGAGCAAATAGCACAGTGGCTGAGATATGTCAAAGGGTACACTTAATTGATATCGATGAAGACGATGAACCTTTATTCGAGCGCCCTTGTTTTGGCTGACAAAGGCGTAAAATAAGACGTTAAAAATAACCCACGAAAGAGTTAGGTGAACTTCGGACCAGAAAATATTGCATAAACTTAAACAAAAAAAAAAAAAAATGTGGTTTATTATGCAAAAATCTCGGTGGCGTGTGAAGCCAACTCTGTTTCTTCTCTACATTTACGAGTATCTCCCGACGGGCCGACACTGATGAGCTACCCAAGTAAATTTGGTAACTATCACTATACCTATGTTAATATCTGATACAACAAATTCATGATTTTTAAGATAGGATTTAACCTTTTTCATAGTTAAAATGAGACAATTCAAAAAGAACATTTAATAAAGAAAGGCCTTCTGAAAAAAAAGTATAAGAATCACATTCTCGATCAGTCAAAATAATCTGTACTAAGCATATGGATTGGTCTATAATTACAGCATGGCTACTTAAATCGTTTATAGGTTTTTGAATTTAAACAACAAACGATACTTTGCAACAGTCTGGAAAATACTCTAATTTGAAGCCACTTCTTGGTAAGATTTTTCAAAATTTTTTTATTTTACCTTATCAGCACCTGGAGCAATTTTAATTGGCCTTATGATCAGGAACACGGGGTTGAAATGCAATTATAATTTATAGGCACAGTCACATCCGTTGAATCACAATGTATAATAGTTTATTGTATTTAAATGTTGTGTACTTTATGGTTTATTACTTAGATTTGAAGTCAATAAAATACAAAATTAATTTTCCTCGATAACTATACTATCTACCAATTTTTACGTGATGCAATTTTGCTAAATGTTAGGGTCACAGATAACCCCGTTAGACTTAGCTACTCGAAGAACCACTGCAAACAAGCTAGTTCTTTGGCAATTATGGTGAAAAGTACCAGAATAGTTAAGTCGAAGTGAACAATACTGACCATTAAAACAGATTAAGAATAAACAGAGTTTATTCAGCATCTGGTAGTTAAGTTTAGGAACGATTCTTCATGTGTTGAAAGCTTTCGTGCTGAGATTTAGTTACAATATAAGAAAGCAATAACTATATTACCGTAGCTGAGCTTCATGAAGCCGAATCAAATATTACTAAACCTGGCCACAGCTACAAAAGGAATTGGTGGAACTTCATGCCACCGCTTTCTCGCATTTTGGGGGGATATGTGACTGAGCTGTTATTCTAGCGAAATTTTATTTAGTCAAATTCATTGGAAACCTTTGAAGAAATAACAACCGAGATAGTACAATTTGAAGGGATATTAAACTCTCAACCATTGTGTGCGATTCAAAACGAAAACATTAATATGCTAATCCCCTTCCATTGTTTAACGCTTGGCCCAATTAAAGCACTACCCTACGCTAAATACGACGAAACGACAATGGCAAGATTAGGTCGATTGGGTCGAGTTTAGAAAAATTTTCAGCACCAAAATAAGTGGCTACAAAGACAGAGTAGTCTCAAGCTGAATGATATAGTGTTTGCATATAGTGTTTGCGATTGGGCCATGTCACAGAAGTGTACACCGGTTTGTTTCTCCCCAAGACGTATAACTCACATTTCAGTGTCCCATCATTTATAAGTCTGATCGTTTTGGTTTTTCTGATCAACTTCGTTAGCTTGATCTTAAAGCTGTTGTACTTTGCTGCATGTCAGAATGTTTGTGTGTGAACAGGCATTTATTAAGGTTTCCTAGTATGTTCTTGGTAGCTGAGGACTTCCGAGGCAGTCTTAATGAAGATTTCTTCAGTTTGGTTCTATCTATAACCATTCTTTATACCGGTGGCTTCGTTTCTATGAAGATCGAGTTAGAAGCTTTCATGGTTTGTAATTAAAATTCTCTTATTTGTGTGTTCCACTGTGGCTTGCTTGATTTGAAGCTGTACTATTACTAATTATCTCTGTGAATGTCTACGCCCTTTATAGTTCTGATATGAGGAATTTCTTGTTGACCATTAAATGGTCTATCTTATTTTTAGTTCTGCCATCCAGTGATGTCCAAGTATATTTGTGTATGTTTTTATTGGTTCAGTGTTGCCTATTCCAATTTTTGCTTTGAAACCTTTTTGTATTATTTTGACATTGTTCTTGTGCTTTTGTGCTAATCTTAATTGGATCTGCTCTTAGAATGTGTCTTTTGTTGCATCATATGTTTCTATGGTTGAAGCATACCAATGAATCTAGATACTATTATTCTACTGCTTAGTGGATTCCTCATCAATGCTTTCTTCGATTAAACAGTTTTTACTATGCCCACGCTTTTTACGTCTTCTTTGCCAGAGAAATACACCTAATTTTCTACACTGTTGACAGTATGATATTCTGTTAACATGATGATGCTCATAACAATCAATTAATTTTTAGATTTCTGGTGTTTTTGTTTAACTAGTCGCATTTAATCGAGATGTTCAGGATGAAAGTAATTTGGGAAAATTTATCTTAATGCTTTTCCTTGATTAGTGGTATTAAATTTTGTATTACTAATGGTATTATAAAATTGAATCGGGTCTTTCTAGGGTTTGAAATAATTTGTAATCAAGCTCGGATAATTTGTAATAGCCCAAGATTATTGATTCGGTATGCATTGGTCTGAGAAAGAAGTGCATATTTTACAAAGCTTCATTATACAGTAACCAAGAAAAATTGTTTCTTTTTTTTATTTTTACTTTGTCTATTATTACTCTTAGATATAAATTTTTGTTGCTTTTGTATGAGCCATCTTTAATATATCTTAATCTATGATTAAACCTAGTTGCCATCACCTGTTTCAAATAACGTTAGAACCATAATATTTAAAAGTAAATTTTAAAAAATATTATCCAAGCTCTAAGAATTTTTTTATAATTTTAGTTTTTGAATTTATAGTTTTTGAAACCAAGCTTTTAAAGTTTAGTTTTTTTAAATATCCGAATTTAAATATCTTTAAAGAGTTTGAATTCTAACACATCAATGTGGAAAATTTTTAATTTTAAAATTTAAAAAAAGTGACGGAAAATCTGATAAAATAAATAAATACTCTTAAGCTTTTTTGAGTTAAACTTCTAATGAATCTTTTTAATAAAAATATTCATAATTTGAGAATTTATACTTAAAAAAGTCCACCTTAGGAATATATTAAAAAAAAAGTTGTTTCTTTTAATTTACATACCTATAAGTTGACCAGATTTAACTTTATGTTAAAAGTTTCATGTAGTTTAAATTTACTTTAAAAATTTAGTGATATAAGCAGTAATGCTCCAAATAAAATAAATTAAAATTAAAAAAAAAAATTTACTTCACTACATAGCACATATTATTAAAATTTTAAGAACATCCAATCGCCAATACTATTTATAAAATCACTAAAAGCTCTGAAAATTACCATAAAAGCATTAAAATACCGGAGCTTATTTAATTTTTAGTAAAGCTTTCAATAAAATAATTTTTTTTCAGAATTTTTTTTTCCAAATTAAGGAAATAAATAAAAGCTTTAAAGTTTTAAGTCTGTATTAATTCAGTATATTCATTTTTGTTACGTTCTGTAGCAATTCATTTAAGTTAGAATATAGCAGCATTGGCTGATTTTAATACAAAAATTGGTTAGTTTTTGATCGAATTTAGATTAATTTATTTTGTCAATCGGCTGGCTAGTTACGACTAGGTCTTCTGGATCGCGAAACTCGAGAAAACTTTGATTGGTTCTCATTGTTTCTTTTTATACAAACATAGTTATTTTGTACCAACGAATAGTAGGAAGTAAAAAGTCTAACCAAATTTAATGGAGGTAGAACACATGACCTTGAAGAAAAATTAAAATTTAAATTTTGTCAAATTACACGTTGAAGAAATTTCGATTACAAAATTTAATGTTTTCTGGAGTTCAATTGTGGCCATAAAAAGTAACTCGTCGTTGAAAGATATCGCTCAGAATTCACGGTATCATAATTTTCAATATCATATTCGTTAAAACATGGCCTAATGATTACATTTGCTTAACATGCACACCAAACAATATTTTTTTTTTTGTATAGTCGGCATTTTAAAGTGACATTTTTGCTTATTGACAAATCCTTTGTGAAATAAGCTTAATCGCTCAAAAACATGTTCCATGAAATCAATAGATTTAAATGTTGATTCTGGGAATCTTTGATTCTATGTAATTAGACGCTTTGTTGCAACATGTATATGCCCATTGACTAAAATTGAAATACACTTCGTCTCACTTGTTTAAGAACATAATTTTTTTTTAACATTAGATTTTTACTCCAATACTATGTATAATTAAATAAATTCTAATTGTTACATCGGAAGATGGCGCTATTAAGAAAATATTCAATACAGTAACTTCCAGGTACTTCAGAGTTCCGCTACTTTTTTTCTAAGAAGAGTTAAATTTAGGCGAAAAAGACCAAGCTTTCAAGGAGGGAAGTCATATTATCCACCATATAGCAGCTAAAATTAGAAGTTCAACCGTTGTGCAAAATTATCTCAGTAACATGAAAAGCTATGGAAAAGAAACTGTAAAGGACGTACGACAATGGCTCCAAAAGTACAAGACCGATGGGCCATTCTTAGAGAAGCTTCGAATTGCACCCTATATCTGATTAGCAAAATAAAAGCAACTGTCCACCGTATAATACAGCTTATTAAATAGGCAGCGACCAGCGCTTTTGCTTTGCTTTCTAAAACATTAGTTGGGACAGAGAGTGGCATAAAGTTATCTTTTTAGCAAAAGACAAAGTAAAGTTGTTTTTTTTAAACAATTGATTAAGATTTTCAGAAAATTAAAATTTGCAGAAAATTCTTATAAAACCGTTTTAGAATGAGCTTTTATGAAATTTACGGGACTTTTCAAGGGACATCGATGGATTTTCCAAAGGTCAAAGCGTGGATTCAGGTCAAAATAGAGTACAACTGCCATGGCCACCTTATTCATCCAACTTAAACATAATGGAAAACATTTGGCGATAGCTATTACGGAAAGTCAACGAATGAGGAAGGCAGTTTGAGAATAAGTATGAATTATATAAAGCTATACAAAAGCAGCCTGGGCCGAAAGTTCTTTTCGATTTTACAGCTGTTCTTAATAACGTGAGACAAATAATAATATGCAAATTTTAAAGGTGTAACGCCATTTTATTGAAAAAAAATAGTGAAACTCTAAATTACTTGAAAGTTACCGTATTGAATATTTTCTCAACCATCTTCGATTGTAACAATTTATTTACTTGTACATATTATTGGAGAAAAAAATCTAATGTATAAAAAAAAGTGTTTTAAACATGTGCGACATAGTGTATTTTCTACTAAAATAAAATGGCTTGCGTCATTTAAAAAACGTCTCGCGTATAAATAATATATATTTTTGATATAGGCGGCCTATTTGGAGCAACCCTTAAACGCAACGTAACACTTGCTCAAAGTTGTGTCCAAAAATAATGTCTAACATGTCTGAGAAATTGGAGCTTGAAAGTTTCTAGCTAGCATAAAATAATTGTAGCGGATAAAGTTGAGGAGTAAAACAGTACTGTTCTATGTCAGGATACCATTAGATTATATTCCTACATATACATATTTAGTTCCATGAATACTTAATTGCATTTGAGAATTTAATTTTTTATAGATTTAAACTTTGGTATAAAAAAATCATTTGAAATTGCATAAAATGTAAAATCATACATCAAGTTGAAAAATAGCAATTTTCCACTCTATCAAACTTCATATACATCACGATATATTCGATATTACCAAATATACTTGTAACCAATATAAAATCAAATCACATACGAAATCATTCAAACAAGCGTTCATATTCTAACATAAAGTTTTGTAAATTATTATTAGCGACATTTTTTTGCTTCATACAAAACTTACAATTTAAATGGAACGACACTGAATAGATAAACACGCGTGATACATAATAATATAGGTTCAAATTTCATCTGTAACAAACAATCTAACAATGTTGACTATATAAAAAAACATATCCTCATCCATGTATTATTCGAAATTATGTTGAACAACTTTTTATGATTGTGTTAGGAAATACCTGACAAAATAAAAAATGTTAGAATCCTAGGTACATACTATAAATTTATATATATATATATATATATATATATATATATATATATATATATATATATATATATATATATATATATATATATATATATATATATACAGGATCATTTATGCAAAAAGGAAAAGGACATACCATTATGTTTCTATATATAGAATTTAAAGTAAAACCTCAACAATTATTCGATATTCTCCCAGCATACAAAACATATTTAAACTGAATCCTATAAATAGCTTAAATATATGGCTAGTAAATGTAATTTATGATTTTATGCTAATTAAATTTACAATTTTATAAAATTATTCAATCGAAAACTTTTTGTAACAGCACATAAGACATCGACATAACTATATTAAAGTGTGGGTGCTTGGGTGTAAGGATAATATAATACATTTATGCTTATTATTTCAGCAACACATAGTAGAGTAGTACTTTGCATTTATATATTTTAGACATTTACAAATATTTTTTTGTATCTTATATATATACATATATTCAACTTACTTGGAATTTGTCCGTTACGTGAATTTTGTGTATCTGACGTTGATTGATTTGCCGAGCTTATTCTTTGGGTTCCACTCAAATTTGTACGATCGATAACTGATGAATCGTCTTTTGCCAATCGATTTTCTGGTGAACTTGCAACTGAAAGTATAAAATTAATTAAAAATTAAAAATTTGGTTTTTCTTTTTTGGTATTGGCCGAAATTTTTAATTTTATATGACTTTATACTATACAATGTTGTGTTAGTTAGTAGTTTCGTTTGTTAAAAGAGTATGATTCACCAATTTTATAATATTATACAATTCACGAGCCTACCCGTAACATTTTGATTTTTTTTTTTAAATAAAATAAGCCCATGATTTGAGGCAATATGCGATTTAAATTTTTCAGTAATCTTAACGGAGCCCTCATGGCAAAATCGAATATTATTCTAGCTCATACCCTCAAGTTATTTTCATTTAAGTACATGTGTCTTTATGGCAAATTAATATAGAAAAACTGAAAGAGAGATCGCGTTCGGTAATGACAATTAATACAACTAGTGATCCTGGTTTAGTGCAGAATCCATTGGCAGAAGAAATTTTGTAATATCCATCATGTATTTTTGAGATTATCCAATTTATTTGTGGCTTAAATTTTTCTTTTACTATCCATAAAAGTAATAAAGTATTAAATCATTATTTTAGTTTAAGTCCTACCAAAATCAACTTAGTATCAATACTTAAGTTACATGATTTAGCCTAGAGTATATAACGTTAAATCACGTTAGTTTTATATAAATTTAACATTTTTATCTGAATTCTGAAATTATAATCTATTTGCAAATATCAAAATTTTGTAAAATTCTAAAACCAAACAGTATTTTTTTTTAAAATTTTGGTTGAACTATTATTTTAATACTTAGATCATAAGTCAACTTAAATCTTAGTATTAGAACTTCCAATCCAAATGTTTACTTCATATTTGTTTGAAAATTATAGTATTGTCAATCTACAAAAGAGTAATACCACAGATCTAAAACACCTAGATGACTTATTGGGAAGAAAATCGTGGTTGAAAATAGTGGTGCCACATTTCATATTAATTTAATTTTTGGAACTTCAATCGAGAGGCCCACCTGGATCTTGAGTAAAAGTTTAAAAATTGGATTGAATAGTATATAATGCCACATATGCAAAAGTAAATAAAACTAAATAACTAAAAAAAAATGTATAGTAATTTTTTATTTCCCTGTACATGTACGTGATCAAAAAATTGATTCGCGAATCAAGGGGAAATTATTATATTTTTCATATTGAAATATACCAATTTCCCCTCCTGAGTTGAAATAATTTTAATTTTGGGCACATTTTTGACCGCAAGCATCAAAATGTAACAGTTATGCAATTTATAGTTTATTACGCTGCGGCCCGAAATTCTCTCCATGGACACAAAAATATAGTTCAGATGAAAATTAGGTTTCAACTTGCACTTGTTACCGAATTTGTGACAATTGTACATATGTGGCAATTCTTAACAAACAAGTGGTTCAGAACCATTTCTTTAGAATTGTAACAGGTCTCTTAAGGGGCTCGGTAAGAGGTAGTTTACGGTCTGATACCACAGTTTGTTATATTGTAATAACACGCCTAAACAAGTATGCCATCCCATGATCAATTATTTGAGCATAATCATACTTTGTGTAATGATTGGGATGCTTTAAAACGGAACCATACTGCATCAACTTCAATGGAACATGACGCCCGATGAACTATAGCGTCAATGCCAAAAATATTTAAAGATGTTTAATAACAATAACAAAATAATACTTAACCAACTAAACGTCAGGCAACTAATCAGGATCGTGGTGAAGTCTTTGATCAACATTTTACAGAAAATTTAAGACAATTCGTACTAAATACTCGAAATGTGAACTACGATCGAGTAAATTTTATTGGGTATATTCTCGATATATTCTAGCAAGCAAATTATCAACTTGCGAGCTGATAATTAAAAATATTTGCTACCAACTTTTTCAGCACTCAGGTAAAAAAAGTATGAAAAAATATTTAGGGACATATCCTCGATCAAGTGTTAAGCGTGTTAAGTAAGGTAACATGGTTGAATTACAAAATCGGTATCTTCGATAAAAGTGACAGTCGCAAGCAGTTAAATTTTTCTTATTGTTTTGTGACCCCGATTTTCCAGTATTAAATATATTTAACATGACCTCAACAATTATTAAATTTTGATGCGGGACACTTAGTTAACAAAAAACAATCAGATGCAGCTGATTCAAAAACAATGATGAAAATTTATCAAATCAAATTATTTGTGACAGTCGCAAATATTATTCAGCTGAATTATAAAGTTGCGATTATAATCGAGGATATCGAATTTTAGCAGTAGGCTTAGCGGTCGTAAGTCCGCCATTTTTGCGCAGCGTAAATTATTTACTTGCAACCGAGTGGGGGATATGCCCCTTAGAATGCCTTTTGATTAATGTCGATGACTAAATTGCCGATGTACCACTAAACGATTTATCAGTCCGTGATTTATTAGAACCGAGTTTTAAAAAATAATTATTAAAATCACATTTTTATTGTAAACATATATAATTTCATTGATCGAGAGAAAACTCGTTATGAATTTTTTATGTATAACCAAAATTTTATTCTATAAGTTAATTTGTATTTGTCTCTAATACATACAAACTTATTATCAAACGGATAAAACATAAAAACGATAATTTAAAAGATATTTTCCACAGATGGCACTATACAGATAACCAAATAAAAATGTAAATGGTTTGTTTCATCGATAAGTAAAATTATTTAGGTGGGCTCCTCGATTGCAGTACGTAATTTTCTCATTACAATGCCGCAATTATTATCGAATTTTAAACAAACAACACCTTATTACTACAATAAGTCATCTGGATATATTTATCTGTGGTCATACTCTTATCGCCTTCGATCATAATACAGGAATATCTAAAAACCAAGTGCTCTAATTGAATTAGTTGCAAAAAAACAGTCAGAGCATTATTAGTTCTAAATGTTAAAAATTTACCAAAATATTTTATTTATTTTTAGCTTTCTATATCTAAAAAAAATAATCTAAATTTTCATCTAGTTGAGAATTTTTAGTACAATAACTCTTGTTTGTTCAATGATTGCTTGATTAGGCTGTATGACGAAGCCCTCGACCCATCTCCCGCATAACCAGCCTATTTCTACAAAAGATTAACATAAAATAATAGGTAAGGAAAGGGGGGGATGTTATTTAAATACATGTATACACTCTCAAAACATGTTACAACACTCTCGATACATGAAAAACTCTAAAATTTATACAAATTAAAGATTACAAAAAAATCATTTAACACGAAAACCAAATGAAATAACCGTTACACTGAGAAAATACGTTATTGTAATTGCAAAAAAACCTTATTGATATGCATTCGAAAAAATTAGGCTCATTTTATATTAAATGTTTCTGGTAGTGAAAATATTCATTATATTGTAGTAATTAAAAAATTTCAAATTTGGACATTTCGCAAATTTGCAGTATTTAATAAATTACAAAGGCATAATAAAACTGCCTTTTGTGTGCTTGGGCTTACTTATATCTTCCCGTGGAAATCTTCTCTCTGCTATTCAAGGTAGAAACCGTAATTTAGTTCCTCTTCACTCTTAGCATATTTTGATAAGTGACAAATGCTGTTGTTCCAACCGCAAGACATTTTAAAATATAATATTCACAAGGACATTTTAAAAAGTTTTTAGGTTTACAGTACTGCAATGGTGCAATATTGAAATGGTTTACAGTTACTGATAACGTTGTTTATCAGCAGTGTTCCACTTATAATAGACAATCCAATTTTTAGTTTTAGTATTTTGTATTTAATTATTAGGATATACCAGCACCAAAGCATAAGGGGAGTAACCATATGAAATATAATACCAACCATTTTGCAAACCATAGTCACATACCATAAATTATTTTTCATTTTCATCTATGCAAAAGTGTGTAATATGTATGAACATGGTATTCGATAAACGATATATTCACCAAATTATAAAGACAACATAAATTTATGATATATTGTATCTCGAATCATTCTTTAGATAAAAGACAATAAGTATATCAACTACGTACGTATATTCATATATAGTATTAAGCTACCCATACTTGTATTTTTTATATATACTCGTATGTATGTATGTTTGTACTATTTTCTAAACTACTGATAACAAAATATTAAATTTACTCTATCCATGGGTATATTGTTTTAGAAAAACTATTTAGATATTATTTTAACATGGACATATTAAGTAGAACAAAGAGCTTATAATCAAATTTTAATATTGCTGTGTTTTCAATAAATTACAATTTACGTCTGAGACCAAATTAATAGTAAATATTTAGTTTCAATTAGATACTCGTATAGAGAAAATCGTATATATACTCGTAGGTAGCATACATCGTTTTACATATTAATTTATGGACAAGGATGTTCCATTTTAAATTTTTGGCTTTTAAAATTAAATGACAAATAAAGAGAATGGAAATATATTTTATCAGTGGTAGCACTGTCGATAAGGCTTAACAGTGGTATAACTACTATAGTCTTATGTTGCACTTAAGCTCATGAATCGTACTTAATTTATTGAAATAAATCTGTGAATTGATCTAATTTCACAAAAGTAAATATAAAAATCTTGCCAACCAATCGCTGTTTTGGTTGGCTAAAACCAATTTTTGAGCCCTTTCCGATTTTTTATGTTTAAAAATAAATTGTGAAAATATATAATTATTTTATGAATGTATTTATGATGATATCGAGAGCTTTTGATTAAGGTATCAGTCATCACAATCGGACCACTGTTACGTGGTTTATTAACATATCATTCATATTCGTAAAATGGTGTGTAAAAAAAATCGAAAAACGATAAGATAAATTGGAGAATCCTGTTACTAGAGATGAACAAGACCTAAAGGACATAAACTTACCTGATTCTGTAAAGGAATTACAGGTATTTAATGGCAATCCCCCTAAATACCTCTCATAGGTACACAATGTGGAGAACAGCTTGCGCTATTACAATATTCTATGCAATAAACCGATATACCGTGCTATAATACAGCGTATTCGTCAAAAAATCAGAGGCAATGCCAACTTCGCATAAATTTCTAACAAGTTTTGTGATGAAGAATGGGTGTCCAATAAAAAATGCCTGTCATTGCATTACGCCGATAAACGGGATCTACGTACACTGAAGCACCAACTCAGCACTATATCATAAAGGTATATGGCCGTGGATGAGTTTTCTGCTTTTGTCAATCATCAGTTCTCCTTGAACGTCAATAAAATCGAGACAGAGAACTATTCGCAAAAAACCACCCACGTTTTGGTAGAAACTTATCGCAATCGAGTGATGGATCGAGTGTTCATCCGCGGATTGAATGGTCATCACCTATCAAAGATCATCCAAAAACCAACCACAATAGCTAAAGCGTACGCATCTTGTTTGTAAATTGAAAACCTGAACATTACCATAACAAACGAATGTGAACAATATAATAATGGCTCCGATCAATCAGATCACATGACCACAACATGTCATACAACATTCAATATTCACGGAACAGCACCCCGTATGTCAACCAGAACACGGGCAATTTACTGCCATCAAGACCTAATTACCTGAAACCGTCAGCACCGATGAATTTGATCCGTCAATTTAAACACGGCAAGTGAATTATATCAACCGACCTCACTCCAGCAGTGAAACGCAAAAATTCATATCTGCATAAACTACGGAAACAACAACGAATCAACCACTTGGAAAAGCAAATTTAAGAAACTATTATAACCAATTGGCATACGAAAACACCGAAAACCGTTTCTCATCGACACCGGAGTCAATAAAAACTTTAAAAGAACAGAATTAGCAGTTAACGCCAAACCACTCGAAAATCAATTCCAAATCAGATATGATATCAAAATCAGTCACAAAATTAGTGGACCATTCTTCAAAAGCATTGGCATCGAAAACACCATAGATTTTTTCGTTCTATCAGGGTGGAAATCATTCGATGGTATTATTGGAGATGACGCGTTAAAGGAACTTGGGGTATTTATTTATCGAAAATACAACGAACTGATATGTATACATATTCCGTTACAAGAAAAACCATTATGCCAAGTCAATAATATAGAAGTACGAGATGGTCTTCTTTCCACTGACATTAAGAAGAAATTGCACAGTCATCTTGAAATTTACAATAATATTCGGGCCCGTCAATAACCTCGGGGCCATTGAAACGGCAATTCACGCTGAAGTAAAAATCACCAAAGAAGAACCTATATACACTAAATCATACCCCTATCAATACAGTATGAGCACAAGTGGACCACCAAATTGCTCAATTTCTCGAAGATGGTATCATACGACTCCCTAAAATCCTATATAAAGTCCCGGAAAAAAAGGATGCCTTGCAAATGAAAAAAATATCGAATGGTAGTAGATACCAAGTTTTTTCCTACCATCGACTGAACTTCAGGATTTCATCAGATTCAAAATAAGGAGACTGATATCCAGAAGACTTCTTTTTCCACTCTGAATGAAAAATATGAATTCGTGCGACTTCCCTTCGGCTTAAAGAATGCACCTGCAATCTTTCAGCGGATGATCGATAATGTTCTGAAGGAATTCACCGGCAAATTATGTTGCATTTATATAGATGACATCGTTTTTGAAGGTAGAAACATGGGGGAACATCTACTTCATGTCGAGAAAGTATTTTCCAAATTTCAAGAAGCCGACAAAACGAAGTTTTTAAAAATGGAAACGGAATTTTTGGGCAACCTTATAACTAATAAGAGCATCAAACCGGATCAAAAAAGGTATTGGCTAATATTTCAGGTATCTTTCAGTTATTAGCTATATTTCAGATAAGTTTTTTCAGATAACTTTTATCACTGACACTACCAGAGCTCACCAAAAAAAGTTTATGCAGGGTTCTACAAGAACGATACATCCAACTATTATCATCGGAATTAAAATTGCAGAAGGTTATATTCCACTCTTACTTTTTTCAAGTTTTAAAATAGGCCTATTTTTTTCCTCTTCCCAAATGACCAGCACTGCGACCTAAAAGATTTTTTGTGCTATTGGAATGTATTATTCCAAAAGCTTCTCCACCTGCCTAATAAAGGCGAGAATGCTGCTTGTCAATTTACATTTCTCCGGGGTCAAATACCTCTCTTCAAAATGAAGCCACCTCAGTGTACACAGAGCAACACACTCACATAGTATGTGCTCTGCGGTTTCTACCTCCAAACAAATCCGGCACTCCGCCTCTGTGGACAGGTTCATTTTATTCAAATGATATCTCAGGTTGCAGTGACGTGAAAGAAAACTCACTAGCTTCCTAATATTTCCTTTACTGAAATTGACCGCCAAGCCCTAATGGTGAAATGGTCTGATCAAAGATTTGGCCTGAAAAAGGCTGGAAATACAATTTCAATACGTCAAGCATTGTATTTTTCCCATCCACTAATTGTGTAGGCTGCAGAGGCCCACAGGATGTCACAGAAGCTCGTCGGCTATTTCATTTTCAATGATGCCCTTGTGACCGGGTATCCACCACAACCTAACTTTCTGATGGCAAGAGAGAGATTGTAACAGTTCTAACAACTTTTAACCCATTTAGAATCCAGGCAGTTAGAAGCCAGTGCTTTCAGTGCTGCTTGGCTGTCGGAGAAAATGTGGATGGAGGCGCCTTTAAGTCCTTTAGTCATAATAAAATACGCCTAAAGTAAAGGATTGATGAAGATAAAGGGAATGAAGAATGTTAATTCTCCTTCATACAAGTAGAATACAAATGGGCACATCAGAACCATATGGACAACCGGAAACAGTTTCTGGAACGAATCTGGAACGAATCTATGGAAGCAAGGTAAATGGGACTATCGAGTGTGTTCATTCCACCATAATTCGTGCGCTGCTACCATAACGAGTACAGCGAACTATCCACAAAATAACTCTAAATTGCTACAATGACTCCGCGTACACTCAGTAACGCAACAAAAACCTAACGATTACACACCTCCCTTTTCAATTTTTTTATGCTCAGAAGTGATTTATGAAAATGTTTAAATATATTAAAGCATTATTTATGCTGATATCGAGAGGTTTTAATTTAGGTATCAGTCATGAGCTTAAGTCGTACATAATGGTTACATAATTACTTGGTCACATACGGCTAGTTGATTTTACATGGAGTTTACTTGAGAATAAAACCATTGTCTGGCAAGGTATAGGGTTTATCGTTTGTGACATTGGTCCTTTAAAAAAGGACGACGTGGCTTCTTATATTAATTTAGAAAATATGAAATTCTCGCTCAGAATTAAACCTTGATTTGGTAGGTGCGCAGAAATTTTTATCGGTAGCCGTGGCTCTACCGTGAACAGAACCAGTGCACTTGCGGATGTACATAGTTGATTTTATGAAAATTATTTAATAATTAAGTCCATAAGTTTCACGAAAATTTTACTTTTGTGAAATCATATACGCCTGACACGAAGTGGTGACCGATACTAGAGTACCATCTGCATAGTATTATTGAGTATCTGTATTGCGTCTTTCATCTTCTTTAAACTTAATCAATTAGCCGATTAAATTGATAAGCTGACAGATATGACTATATAGTTTAAATGTAAGGATACTTATGTAATTATATGTGTATTTCCATTAATTTGTCAAAATACCGTCATTTTTGCACCGTTGTGCCTGTCCCCAAACCAAATAATATTTTTTAGCTCTTTAATATTTATTTTTTTGTGAAGCATAAATATTTTGTCACTTTTGCCAATCAACAGAACGTACAAAATAAAAACAGCGATGTCTTTATTCTATAATCCCAGATCTATCAACATAACAAAAATTTGAGAACAAAATTTTTCATTTTTACAAAATAGCGAGATTAAATTTATGAAAATATATTTAGCTTAAAGCTTAAATCAATAAAAAAAAATATATATATATTAAAAGGGAAGTGTATTCCGCCATGTGGGTAGGCACAATAATTCTATATTCCATGTTCATATGTATGAATCTGATAGAAAATAAGATTTATGAGAGACGTTGATTTATATATTTACTGGTGATGAGTTTGTACTTTTATAGCTTGGATGAATTGTCGTAATAATTTTGTTTTAAAGATTATGCTACTCAGTAGCAAAAATATTTCTTCCAACATTTTATACAAGCTTTATATCATATATGAATTTTTATATACATATTTCATGATGACTTATTTTACGCGATAATAAATTTCTAATAAAGTGTTTATTACAATCAGCCAAAAAAAAAAAAAAATAATAAACCTCAAAAATTTAAAGCATTAGAAAAAAATTTAAATTTTATTGCAGACAATTATGATCAAACAAAAGCAAAACGAATAACTTTTACGTGAACTAGTCTATCTAGTACGTATAATAAAACTAATGTTTAAATTTTTGATTTATAGATGGCACTATATCATTATTTACAAATCGATAAAATTATTTTGTTGCAAGTAAGCACAACACAACAATATATTCATTCTCTCAGTATCACTTGCAAAGTGTCGAACTATAGCTGAGAAATGAATGTGTTCAAGAGATTAGTAAATTTATTCCGGTTCGTATAAATAATTGACGTGATTAACTTAATTAATTAAATTTTGCATGTGGTGTTTTGTGTGTGTTCAAAAAAAGATTTTATTTTGGTAATCGTTTCAATTGAATCATATAGCTATTACTATTATATTATGAATAAAATTATTTTTAGAATATTGTATTAGTTTTATGTTTGTCTATGTATAGTTTTGTATTCGTATATGAATTTTGTTGAATTGAAACAGAAAGAAACCTAAAAATAAAATAAAAATATTTGTCTTTCATAAATAAAAATATAGTAGAAATCAACGACATTGATTAATCATTCGGAAGTTAATTTCCATGAGAATCAGTTAAATACAGTCTTGGTCAAAATTATTTGTGCGGTCTGGTCAATAGAAAAAATTAAGTATTGTTCAATTTTTTAGTGCGGTTTCAATTAGTACTACTAAATATCCAACTTGTTTTTTTTTGTTAATGAATGAGTCGTGTTCAATATCAGCGTAGTTTTTGCATTTACTCCATAATACTGCCACCGCCTGAGTGGCTTATTGTAATAGTAAAAATCCGACCAGAATAATAATTTTTTAAATATGATTAGTACATTGACTATTTCCGATATTTTTTAACTGACGTAAAAATGAAAATAATTTGAAGCCAAACCAAATAGCTTTGAACACAAAATAAACGCACAAAATAATTTTGAGCATAACTGTATGAGAGCTTTTATAATTGACGTCAGCCGTCTGACTGGTATACTATGCAAAAATAGGAGTAGTACAGTTAAATGAATTAAATTGTAGTAAAACATTTTGATTGTTGATAAATAAATTATTTGTACTGTAATTTGTTATGTTAGATTATCAAGATAAGATAACAAAAAGTGCACTATATCATTACTTTTAAACACTATAATTTTTAATAAACGGTTAGTATACAATACATCTCAAAACTATATCTATAATTTACAAAACTATACGTGGTTCAAGTATATCGCTCGATAATATTGTAAATCTTGATTTATAAATTATTATCTTAACATCAAGGGAAAGTATTTCGTCTATAGTATATATGACACATGTTGAGCATTAAGTAAATTAGAAAAATGTTCTACACCTTTTTTAATTGTAATTCAGAAGGTATCAATTGCGATTCGGAAATCATTATTTGTAATTCAGATTAGAATTAGGTAACTTTAACTCAGAAAGCGTAACTCAGAAAAAGCGTTAACTGCATTTCAAATAGCCTTAATTGTAATTCAGATCTTTAACTCAAAATAAATAACACTCTACTCCCTGGGGTCAAAATAGACCAATTGTCATTTTACACTAAGCATTACATCAAAACATGCTTTTGAGGATGATTATATAGCGATTATTATATACCGTGCTCTAATCATGTAAACTCTTCTCGCTATGTATTGTTTTACCAAAAAATCGCCTAAAGATTTTATAAAAAGTTGTCGTCTGTGGTTTTTTTGTATATTCCATGTTGGAAAGGCACTGATAAATAGCACGAATGCATTATTGATGGACAGGTCTAATATATTTGGAAATACGACGGTCTATTGGTTTTTCTTTTACTATTATGAGCTGCAATTTTTTATCTATCTTGTTTGCCTTTCTTTTGGTTTTATTATAATCTAATAATTTAATAGGTTTCTCCTCTGCATCGTTGGTCACCTCATCGCACCTCACCGTTATTTTCATGTGTACATTCCCAGATATAAGTTCATTCGCTGTTCCACATATAACTTCTTTCGCTATAGCATAGTCCCTAAAATTTAATGGCAGCTTGTTTGATATATATTTTCAAAAAGAGCCACATCCTCGAAACGCACCAAGACCAGAAATAGCATTGAAGATTTTCAGAGACATGGTTGACCATGTCTCTGTCATATCATCCAAGATGCAAGCTTTTGCGTATCTTGTAATCCCTAGAGTGAGTTGTAATATGTTTGATGAAGACGCTTTTCCATTCTGAAGAAATGATTCTAAACACCATTCTATATTTTTTGTCTTTAGATAAGAATGGCTGGGCTAAAACTTCATTATCTATATCATCCTCACTATCATACTCAAGGCTAACTCCACATAATCAGATGTTTCCGAGCAAAAATCAGTTATATCTGACATCTAAATAATATAACAATCACTAAAACAACACTATAATCCTTGAACTAAAACAATAGAAATTACATAGAACCATTCGCCGAACAATAAGCAAAACCCGTTATATAATCATAGAAAAAGAACATAAGAATGATATATTTCGCATGTTAAAACGGCATTCGAAAAAATAAAAAATACAGGGTGTCCGCCGGGAAGGTATACTACTTTGTTTGTTTATAATTTTTGATTAAATGAAAGAGAATGGATCCTCTATTGATAAATGTTTTATTTAATGTCGGCAATTATGTATGGAATACAATATCAGATAAATGTCCGGCTTTGTTAGCCTCACAAATGCGAGCCCTTTTGAGCACATTTTTCATTACATTCTCACACATTTCACGCGGTATTTCATTAATTTCATCACGAATATTTTGTTTGAGTTGCTCAAGCGTTTCTGGTTTGTTTGCATAAGCCTTGCTTTTTAGATATCCCCACAAAAAGAAATCCGGAGCAGTCAAATCAGGCGACCGTGGAGGCCAATCAACATCACCATTTTTTTAAATAACTTGTTGTGGAAAGAGGTCTCGTATTAATTCCATTGTAATCCTGGCTGAATGCGATGCGGCACCGTCACGATATCGCTCCCCATTCACAGTTACCGTTACGCCGTTTTGATTTTCAAAGAAGTAAGGTCCAATGATTCTTCCTGACCAAATTGCACACCAGACTGTCACTTTTAATGGATGTAAAGGTGACTGATGAATAATTTGAGGGTTTTCCATTGCCCAGAACCGACTATTCTGTTTATTCAAATATCCATTTAAATGAAAATGTGCCTCGTCACTCATTATGATTTTTTCATGAAAATCGGGGTTGTCATGAGCGAGCTGTAAAATCCTATTGGCATATGTACGGCGGCGTAAATGGTCTTGTGTAAGAAGCTCTTGTGTCAACTGAATCTTAAATGGGAACAAATGCAAATTCTTGTGCAAAAGTGTGGCCAAACTTGTTCTTTGAAGACCAAGCTCCTGAGCACGGCGTCGAATTGAGGTTGATGGATTGTTTTGAACACTTTCTTGAGCAGCAGTAATGTTTTCAGCCGATCTTGCAGTACGTTGTGGCCCATGCTTGGGCCTATCACTTACAGACCCTCTTTCTTCAAAACCATTCACTACACGATAAATAGTGCGTTTTGTTGGCACGTTGTTTCTCCCAAAAATTTCACGTAACTTTCTCATCGTCACAGTAATCGATGATTGATTTTGATAAAATGTTTTAACGATTAAAACACGTTGGTTTATCGAATATTTTTCCATAATAAATTTGCCACGTGTCTACTTCAGGACTGCCAAATATGAACTGTCAATACTAACGTTTACCAAAATGGCGGCAAAACAAAGTAGTATACCTTCCCAGCGAACACCCTGTATATAGTGTATTCTGCTTATTGCATGCCAGTACAAAGCAAAACAACATCATATTTTTAATTATGTATCTATCCTTGTTACACATTATTTTGCATTGTGGATTTTTATTTTTAGTTTAGTTTTTCCTTTGTCATTTAATACTACTGTAGTATTATAGTATTTAATTATTTGCTTAACAAGAAAAAATCACGAATTTAATTGATTGTAAAAGAAAACCAAAATTTTGGAAATATGTAATCTTTAGTATATAATGATCATACCGCTTTGTTACGGTCTCCAATGGCGTTGTCTCTAATCTAGACATCTCCCGCCGCACATCGTTTTCCACATTAGTTATAAATAATCCACTTAGGTCTGTAATTTTTGAAAGCGCTATATAAACTAATCGATACTCATGACTGCGATGATACTGGTATACGATGTTATTGTAAGTTGCCCCTTGAGATTTATGAACCGTTACAGCAGCACTTTCTACTAGAGGAAATTGAATCCGTTTAACCTTCAACTTTGGTTACGTGCTGTAATCGAAGCATTGTGCTTAATAATGGGTGTCCACGAGATTTTTAAATCAACATTTTCTTGTATATCTTTATCTTTTAATCTAAGCGCACGTTCAATTCTTCAACAGACGATGAATAGTATTGTCTGACTGATATTCAATATAACGAAGAAATATTCGTGTATACGTAGGAAGGAAATACTCAAACTATAACAAAACAACGCATTTTTGTGACAAATTTTTTAACGCTTTTTCTTAGTTAGTGTGCCGTAAAACATTTTTAATGTTAAAAAAAAAACAAAAAAATAAAGATCACGAATTTGGCAGAAAAAAGTGTGTAAAATCGATACAATTATTGTATTTATTTAACACAAAAAAAAAGAAAATTAAATCATAGTTGTATTTCATAATAGTTCATACCCAACACAAAAATATTCTATAGCCATTTTGTTAATTAAATCCGCATTCGTCTACCTCTACAGTAGTAATAAGAAAGGAAAAACAAAAAAAAACAAAACTGAAAATAAAAATTACTAAAGCAAAATAATGTGCAACAAGGATAGATACATACTTCAAAATATGTTGTTGTTTCGCTTTGTACTGGCATGCAATAACCAGTATACATTATTTATTTTTTATTGTTTCGAATGCCGTTTTAACATACTGAATTTATCATTCTTATGTTCTTTTTCTATGATATAAGTATAAAGATTTCACTCCACCTAACATTGAAGCACCTTTACACGCACAATATCTAATTTAGTACTAAAATATACTATGGGTCATTTAGACCCGAGAATATTGAGAGTTACTATTTTTATCGTGGCATAACGGTTAATTGTAACTTTTTCAATTTTCGTTTTTATGATCTAAAGGACATATCAGACAAAGTCAAAAAGCCACGCATTTTAGTTATTTATATTTGGCAATATAAAATAGAATATCTTCTTGGGTCGAAATAGACCATAGAGCTATGCAATGTGCAGGTGGTAAAATGTACCATTTGTGGATTCCTTGGCCTGATCTTTAATCTCCTCTAAATAAACAAGTCTCTGTTCAACAACAGCAGGCCCTGCGACAACAGGAACTCTCATATGGATTTACATTTCAGACTTGATTTTTGACCAAATGTTCTCTATGGGATTAAGCAATGGAGAGTAGTGCCCTAGCCGCTGACGAGTTGCTGTTGTTCCATTAATCACCATTTCCAGCCTTGAATGACAAGGTGCGTTGTCAGCAACAATCATCAAATCTGCATTAATGACGTTACCCAAACATTTGCGAGCTGCGCAGTGAACGAACCTTTTTTTCGTTCCATCGCTACAACACCAGCAACCGAAATGGATCCAATTAAATGCACGTTGAGGCCGCTTGATGTTAAAAGTTATTGCACTGCTCTGGTTCCAGCTCTGGAACTGCCCTTTCTTTGTTCGGCGACAAAATAAATTAAAATTTGTTTTGTCGGTCCACACTATTTCTTTTCCTTGTTGGATATAACTGTCAAAGTTTGAACATATTCTTATTATTTTGTTGACTTCGGGTTCACAATGAAGTTTTTTGGTGGTGAATAGCCTGCCTTCTAAGTAATTCTCTATGGTTGATACCGATATCAATTGGTGGTAGTTGTGTATAACATTTTCTTTTAATTTTTTTAAGGTTATACTACAATCATTCTCAACCCATGAAATAATTGAATCATTTTAGGCTTTTATGAGATTTTTCGGCTTAATGCTCTCTTTCGGAGATATTTTGTCACGCCCAGAACGAACCCAGTAAAAGGCGGTCTTATATTTAATGCCCAACGTTGCAGCCAAAGTTATCCAATCTTAACCTCTGTTGGCACACATATCTCACAATCCTTTCACGGTCTAGCTTTGTATTTTTTTATATTTTTTCTTTCCTAAAGTCCCACCGGGCATATTGCTTTTATGGTTCGCACATTTTGAGTCGATTTGATGTAGGCATGATTGTAGCCGTACTACTGGTTGTCGTTTCATTGAAAAACGGCAAATAGCGGAATCGCCCTGGAATTCCATTCTTAATATTTTATTTTTTTATTTGACGCGATTACGAATATATTGAAGATAACAAAACTTGGTGAAGATAACAAAATTATTTTAAACCTTCCTTCTACACACTGTTTCTTGTTAATGTTAATGTTTATTTTTTCAAAATAATTTTTTTTTAGAACAAGTGAATCACAATTGACGCTATCTGAATTAGAACTGGAAAGGGTGTAGTAGTCCGGTGACTACTTTAAAGTAATGTTTTGCGATGCAATGATTGTACACTTAAAACGTCAGCCTTTCACCAGCTAACAAGGTAGTACTTTCGCTAACAAGGTTTGGTAATATGTAGAAGTATTGAGCAAACAATGTACAAGTGGTGATTTTTGGATTCTTCGAAAACTATCATCGTATAGCTGGTCGCCGTCGAGTTTGTTGAGTAGAAAAAATGGCTAAATATTAAAATATTCATTTAAAACATGCATTGTCGATTCTAATGGTGGTTCACTAAATCGTTGCAAATATTGTATAGTAACGTAAGTTTCTGCCACTGTGGTTGAGGGAGACAGTTTTTACCCCGAGCATACAGTTTTACATGTAGGTTTTAGATTTAATCATCATTTTCCACCCAAGTATTTGATGGATATACGTACCTCAGGGTATTTTACCGATGGTCAATAAATCAACTAGGATTTGTTTGTATACAATTTGAATAACGGCAGCTTACAGTAAAATTATATAACTGAGTTAAATTGGGGTTTGGCCGCAGTTTTTAAATTTTAAAATATTAAATTTGAGCTTTCCATATTTTATTAAAAGAGAAAAGCATTTTTTATGACTTTTTGCTTTTGAGCTTTGCACAAAAGTTTAATTTAAATTAAGTTGTTAGAAAAGCTCTAAAAAATTAAAATGCTTTAATTAACATTATCAATTTTCAAAAAATAAAAATATTTTTTAATTTAATGACCATTTTATAATCAATTATAGTTCGATAATTTTATTTACTGTAGTCATATCTTTAAAAGCTTATTTTACAATTAAACTTCACATAAATTTCTTGTACAACGCTAATACTTGTTAGAGATTTAAAAAGTACGTTTTTCAATATCGAAACTATTAAAACTTTTTCGGCGACAAAATAAATTAAAATTTGTTTTGTCGATCCACACTATTTCTTTTCCTTGTTGGATATAACTGTCAAAGTTTGAACATATTCTTATTATTTTGTTGACTTCGGGTTCACAATGAAGTTTTTTGGTGGTGAATAGCCTGCCTTCTAAGTAATTCTCTATGGTTGATACCGATATCAATTGGTGGTAGTTGTGTATAACATTTTCTTTTAATTTTTTTAAGGTTATACTACAATCATTCTCAACCCATGAAATAATTGAATCATTTTAGGCTTTTATGAGATTTTTCGGCTTAATGCTCTCTTTCGGAGATATTTTGTCACGCCCAGAACGAACCCAGTAAAAGGCGGTCTTATATTTAATGCCCAACGTTGCAGCCAAAGTTATCCAATCTTAACCTCTGTTGGCACACATATCTCACAATCCTTTCACGGTCTAGCTTTGTATTTTTTTATATTTTTTCTTTCCTAAAGTCCCACCGGGCATATTGCTTTTATGGTTCGCACATTTTGAGTCGATTTGATGTAGGCATGATTGTAGCCGTACTACTGGTTGTCGTTTCATTGAAAAACGGCAAATAGCGGAATCGCCCTGGAATTCCATTCTTAATATTTTATTTTTTTATTTGACGCGATTACGAATATATTGAAGATAACAAAACTTGGTGAAGATAACAAAATTATTTTAAACCTTCCTTCTACACACTGTTTCTTGTTAATGTTAATGTTTATTTTTTCAAAATAATTTTTTTTTAGAACAAGTGAATCACAATTGACGCTATCTGAATTAGAACTGGAAAGGGTGTAGTAGTCCGGTGACTACTTTAAAGTAATGTTTTGCGATGCAATGATTGTACACTTAAAACGTCAGCCTTTCACCAGCTAACAAGGTAGTACTTTCGCTAACAAGGTTTGGTAATATGTAGAAGTATTGAGCAAACAATGTACAAGTGGTGATTTTTGGATTCTTCGAAAACTATCATCGTATAGCTGGTCGCCGTCGAGTTTGTTGAGTAGAAAAAATGGCTAAATATTAAAATATTCATTTAAAACATGCATTGTCGATTCTAATGGTGGTTCACTAAATCGTTGCAAATATTGTATAGTAACGTAAGTTTCTGCCACTGTGGTTGAGGGAGACAGTTTTTACCCCGAGCATACAGTTTTACATGTAGGTTTTAGATTTAATCATCATTTTCCACCCAAGTATTTGATGGATATACGTACCTCAGGGTATTTTACCGATGGTCAATAAATCAACTAGGATTTGTTTGTATACAATTTGAATAACGGCAGCTTACAGTAAAATTATATAACTGAGTTAAATTGGGGTTTGGCCGCAGTTTTTAAATTTTAAAATATTAAATTTGAGCTTTCCATATTTTATTAAAAGAGAAAAGCATTTTTTATGACTTTTTGCTTTTGAGCTTTGCACAAAAGTTTAATTTAAATTAAGTTGTTAGAAAAGCTCTAAAAAATTAAAATGCTTTAATTAACATTATCAATTTTCAAAAAATAAAAATATTTTTTAATTTAATGACCATTTTATAATCAATTATAGTTCGATAATTTTATTTACTGTAGTCATATCTTTAAAAGCTTATTTTACAATTAAACTTCACATAAATTTCTTGTACAACGCTAATACTTGTTAGAGATTTAAAAAGTACGTTTTTCAATATCGAAACTATTAAAACTTTTAACCTTAATTTTTGGAAGAAGTATAATGGAAAAGCTTTAAACACTTTATATATAGCAACATGGTAGTAAGAGCTTTGGGCATATTTATAGTCATAAATCGGCTTAGTTTTTAAAGTTCATCACTTAACTAAAATTTTAATACTGGTTTTCAGTATTATTTATATATAGTTTTAAGCTTTTCAATTTTAAAATTAGTTATTTGTAGAAAAAAGAGCTTTTCATTCTAGCAAATAAAATAAGTTTGGCTTTGCATTCAAATTAGTATCATACAAAGGGATTGCCCAGTTTTACCAAGGTTTTGACCTTCAAGAGTTATATGGTGCACATTATTACTTTAAAGTGTTGCTTCAAGATTATTGCGGAAGCTTATCTTTACATACCATAAACTCGGAACAAGAAATAAAGAATACATTTCTTGTCTATCGAGTTATTTGATAATTATGAGATCAGAGCGCTGAGCCAACTAAGAGGAGTTTTACTTTCAACAGAAGTACTTGAACCCAAAAATATCGAGTTTGTAGTTTAAGTTTAAGATAATTAGTGCGTTGGCCGTAGTTTTGCCGTTTGATTGGTACAAAACTTAAATTAAATTTTCTGGAAAACTTATATAAGCTTTTCTCAATAAAAAATCTACCTTAACATTTTTCAGAGAATAAGTAAAAAGTGGGGCTAAATATTAAATTTTCATAAACTAAGATTTTTATAACTTTTTGAACTTAGTTATTTTAATTTATCTAGACGCATTTAACTTTAAAGTTAGAAACTGGTTTAACAAATCAAAAATTTTTAGTTTTTTAATAAACTTATTTTAAATTAAAAAATATTTTACAGCTGCCCGACTAGAGATTAGCTAAGTTCAATTAGTGATTTTTTCATGATTAACTGTAGCTATCTGTTAAAGGTATTAGATTGTCAAAAGATATTAACTAACCTCGTTTTATTTCGAGATTTGTGACTAAGCGTCAATCGAGATTTGTTTGTGGTGCCATTATACCGTATCGTATGAAAAGTTTAGCATAATGGAGAAGTACAAGTGCCGCCAACTTAATTAAGTAAATATAAATATGACAAAAGTGGTAAATTATTTGCACTATTAGTTAAATTCTAGCCTGTCAATGATTGTGGATTAGTGGTAAATAGCTAAGCGCGATTAAAAAATAAATAAATTTTTTTATACTGTAATTAAAGCGTTGCATTTTTTTAAAAGCTTTTTTTTAAGCTTTAAGTGTTATAATTCAGTTTAGTTTGTAAGGCTTTCATAACATCTGAAATTTGTAAGGTTTTCATAACATCTGTTTTTAGAAAAGTATCTGTTTGTTTAGAGAAGTATTATTTAACGAATTTTAGATATTATTTTTAGCACTAGAATTTTAAAATTAGTTATAAGATCAAAATAAACGTTTCTCGTGCTTAAAATTTACTATACTACATAAAGACCATTTTTGCCTGGTTTTGGGACTCGAGAAATAAGAGGCTTTCACTTCGGATACAAAACAAAATTAGCATAAATTAAAATTACTGAGTAATCCATCATCATGACTAAAATTTGCAATATCTTTCACAGAGCTTTTATAAAGTTTGTTTATCTTACGAACTATTGGGCGTTAAGACCAATCTCTTAATAGACACCATCTTTAAGTGTTTAAATCCAAAAGAGACGAAGTAGCTTTTACAGTAAAGCAACGTATAGAACACATGTTTTTTCCTTCTTGTCTATTGAGTTATTTGTTAGCTACTAGACTTAAGCTTTATATACTGAATTTGTTAATTAAAACTTCGACTTTATCTAGAAATTTAACATTCGCTTAATAATATGTGTAATTTCTATTTGATTACCATTATCGCACCGTCAAATGTTATGCATGTTATCCTTCTAAGCACAAGTGCATTTAATCGTATAGTACTTTAATTATATAAAACAACGATTGTTATTTCTATATATCACTTTCACTGTACGCCATGCTACCATGGCATGCATCCATACTGAATTTTTATCTAAGCGATCATCAAATGCTAACATTCTATATTAAGATTGTTGAACTAACTTTGAGGGTATAAACATAGTGAAATACTTTTTACCACTGTCTACGATCTACATGTTTAATACTACTTAAGACAGATTAGAATAACAAAATCTCAATTTTGATTGCAATTAGAAACATGTACCTCATCGATATAAATCGAAATGTGATTCGACAACCTCCCCTAAGTATAACCATGTACAACACAAAATTCGAATCTAATACCGAAAAATTAAAAATAGAAGAAAATATTTCATCTAGCAACAACGTCGAAGATAATATACGGCGAGATAATAAAAGGAAAATGGAAAACTAAAAGGATATAACTGCTAATATAATCATTTACTATATTAGTACATTTATCCAACTGTATATTATTGTGTTCCATGGAGGATGACAATATCCTCATATAAAAAATAGAATGAGGATAAATAACATGAAAATAAACGGTTTTTTGTGGGAAAAACGGATTTTTGTTCAAAAACTGAAAGACTATAAGGTTTGGACGAGACAAGTGGCCATACCTTCTGAAACGTATGATGATCGAGGACCGGTTTTCAATAATCAAGTAAAGGTAAAACCAACTTTCAAATAACAACTGCGTCTCGCAAGGCACCTAATTGTGAGGACAAAAATTTGATTTCTTGAACACATTTGGACAATTCATTTTTCACGTTCCAATTTTATTAAATTTTTTCAAAATGACATTATAATACAACATTTTTGGTTTCAAAAATTCTAAAATTCGAAATGAAAGCCCAGTTCACCATAAAAGAGCATCAGATTAAATTTTTGGGACTGTACTTCTAGTTTAGGTTGAAATGAAACATAAACCCGTAAACGACAATTTAATTCTTGGAATTCCACTACTAAAGGGTTGGACTGTAACTTGAATTCGATACCTGATCAATTTATGTGAAAATACATAACCGTATTCCCCAGAAGAGCTTAGAACAAAACATGGGGAAAGAGTGAAGTTTTTTGAAATCGGAAACGATTTTATCTAGTTAGTTCATAACTTACTTTAGCTTCGGTCACCAAAATCTCCCTGCAAAATTACGATGCCAGTTTTCGTATATGTCAGGGAAAACAGAATAACGCTTGGCTACTAAGAAGGCGATTAAACAAAAGTTGGAGTGATGGGCTGACAACTCGGATCCTTAAAAACCGAATTGTTCGAAGTATCAACAAAAATAAATATGGATGCCGCCAAAACGTAACTAGACAACCCGGCTCTCCCCCTCCACTCACGTTAACGGACATGCTGTTTAGTTTTTATACTAGCAGAAAGTGCAGTAACTGAGAAAACCAGGTGCGGTTGATGGTACTATATCGGCCATGAAACAGTATGCCTTGGAGCATGTTGCTCCCCAAAAAAATTTAATGGCCAAAAAGTGATGACCGTGTGTCTAAAGGCTATAACTTGCTTTATAGGACTAAATATAAGACTAATTTTACAACAATTTGGCTCGTTAGAATAGTGATTGGTATCAGATCAAATCAGACTGACTTATGTGAAAATGTAGTTCTGTTCTATTTACTTAATCTAGCGACCGATAATCGAGAAATAATTATGTACTTTGCAATTGCTCACGATATCATAGTGGCTAGCACATTCTTTTCTCATTAAAATATCCTCTTGGAAACATGGACACACCCTCGTTAGATGCGTCTCGAAACCAAATTGACCATGTGTTAGTTTCTAAAGGAAGGTCTCGGATTATCAAGATGTGAATTTTATTGATCATATGCCAAATTTGTAGGCAGTGATCATCAATTGGTTATTGAAAAGCTAAGCAGGTTATTTTCGAACAAGTCTACAGAAAAATGATTACGTTTCAACTGTGAAGGTTTGATACACGAAGCTGAGAAACCACAATATCGAAATCTTGTTAGCAGTAGCATTATGTAAACCAACCACCGTTTTAATGATGTGAACGGTCTATGGAAGGTATTGAAAACTTCGGTTGTCAGTGCTGCCCAGGCGACTTTAGGTATGGTAAAAATAAAACCAAAAAATGATTGGTTTGATGAGGAGTGTCGTCTTGCTGTCGAGCTACAAAATATAGTCTATAAAAAAGTGCTTATGGCCCACGATGAAAACTTTCGTGTTAACATCGATGCAGTGCTCGATACTTAGAAGGAGTATTTTTCTGATTTACTCAATGTTCAACGATTGTCAATGATGTGTTGAAAATTGTCAAACTACAGATTGGTAAGATGTGCATAGAGGAACCACCCGACGTCCTTCAGTTGCTAGTGTCGCCCAGGCGACTAAAGGTATGGTACAAATTAAACCCAAGATTGATTGGTCTGTTGAGTAGTGCCGTTTTGACATCGAGCAACATAATATAGCCTATATAGAGAAGCTCTGATATTGGAACATTCTAGCTGACATTTCTAGCTAGGAGAACTGCCTAGTGATTTTGTATAAACGGAAAAAGCGCAAATGGTGTAAGGTAAAAGTCATACGAATACAATAACTCAGCATCAGCTCGTATAACATTTTTAAAATTAATCACCGAACTGTACCATACCTTTAGACCTAATTCTATTACTATTTGAGGCCAGGATGGAAACCTCCGTGCGTTTTTATCGAATGTACAAAATTGTCAAATTCTGAATTTAAAAGTTGAGTAATTCACATTGGCAATGCAAAGATTTAAAAGAAACCATTCCTCTAGTTGATTGCGTTAAATCCAAACTCTTGATATTCGGAAGAAACACTTTGTAAAATTAGCTTTTCTATCTAATCCGATTTTTAAGGCAAAACGAAGTTGCCTATCTTAAAAAAAAAGAGATCGCATAGCTCTCTTTTGCACAGCAAATAAATTACTATTTTACATAACATTGCAGAGCATCATTGCCCCTACGGAAAAATTTGTAGGTACCAAGGAGGATATCGTCAGAATCGGTCAGTCACTGATCTCATTTTTTTGGCCCCGGATGCGACGTGACGACTTCAACCGAGTTCAACCACGAGATCAAGAATTTAATTAGAATTTTTAAAATCTGGCTCGGTTACGTTCTGCGAAGCGAATGGTGCAGTGATCGCAGAGTGGGAACTAATATCGCGCTACAGTGATACAAATCTGCTTTTTTTGTCGTTTTATTTAAAATTAAGTATGGGATCGACAAATAACGTGAATAATTATACAAAATTATCATGCCTAAAAAATAAATTTTTGGGTGAGATCTAGTAAACATTGAAATGAGGAACTCAAAGGTGTTTAATTCAATTACCGGTTCTAATTATTATCAAACAACTTAATTAAATTATGTAGGTACTTTAAATTGTTTCGGTCCAATAAATCAAATTAAAATTAATCCAATTAATGTCAATATAACTTTTTTATGTCGTCGCTGCCATAATAGTTTACGCAGTCAATTTGGCATAAACAAAACATCTCATTATTATTCCCAAATTGGATCGCTAAATTTTTTTGTTACGTCATAAAATTAGATAATGATAAATTATTTTTTTAAAGCATACTATCGTTATTATTTTAGCGATAAGTATAGGTAATGGACAAAGGTGGAGGCAATATAAAATATTATTGAACGTATTCGTGAACCTTTAACTATATTTATATGGGGTGCATTAAAATTTTTTAATTGGTATATGATTAGATTAGACACGATTGTAAAGAATATTAAAATATTTCACTAATATACACTGTCAATATAAACAAATATTAGCAATTATATATTAGAATATACAAATTAGATATATTGCGCGCATGTAGATGCCATCAATTAGGTATATGTTTGTCTATGGAACCGATCTGATATTTCCGATATGAATATTTGCATGTTACATGCAATAAAACCATTTCACTCCTATAGTAAACTACCGATCTCAACGAATGCTTTTATTTTATGGCAACTTTTAAAGTAAACAATCGTTATAGATGAGTTACTGTATAAGTATATTATGATTTTATGTAAGATTTGTTAGTGTATACAATTTATTATGCTGCACTATAGAAGTAGCCGGAAGCTAATTAGAGACGACTTTGAGATCAACCCTATATATAATTTGAATTAATGTACAGTATTGTATGAACTATTTTTAAGTTCATACTCATTGAAATTTAACTGCATTGAACAATCAATAAATACGAGTCATATCATTCACTTAAATGTTTTTATTTTTGGATTAAGATCGATTAAAATTGCGTAATATGGATTAATAGAGTCGTATTGTACTTACGATAAACATTATAAGTAAAAAAAAAAAAATTATAAATAATTGCAACCGCATCAAAGTGTTATCTACTATACTAAATCCTCCATAATATATAATTATAAGTATAAATTATTTTAGAATTGTCAATTGAAAATTTAGTAGCTTAGTAGACGCGGCTCAAAACGGTTTACATATATAGTTTCGATAAGTGTTTTATAGTATATAAATTTTACTAGAAGATTTGTGATCGTCATGAACCACTTGCGAAAATTATTTACAATTTATTATTTTATTTTATTGATCGCGCGATATAGTGGGGCCGAAGATGTTGTCGCGGAACTTAATCACGACGATAAAGATTGGTGGGAAAAATCAATTATCTATCAGATATATCCACGTTCGTTTATGGATAGTAATGGTGATGGTATTGGTGATATAAATGGAATAACATCAAAATTAGCATATTTAGCAGACACGGGAATTGATGCAATTTGGCTTAGTCCAATTTTTAAATCGCCCATGATCGATTTTGGATATGATATTTCCGATTTTAAAAATATTCAACCGGAATACGGAACAATGGCAGATTTTGATAAAATGTTGGCGGAATCAAAACGGCTAGGTATTAAAGTGATCTTAGATTTTGTACCGAATCATTCAAGTGATCAACACGAATGGTTTGAAAAATCGATTGCTAAGCAAAAACCATACGATACATATTATGTATGGCGTAATGGAAAAGTTAATCCAGCTGGTGGCCGACCATTACCGCCAAACAATTGGGTTTCAGTATTTTATGGTTCAGCATGGGAATGGAACGAAGTTCGACAACAATATTATTTACATCAATTTACAAAAGAACAACCTGATTTAAATTACCGTGATGCAAATGTAGTGACCGAATTTAAAGAAATCCTTTTATTTTGGTTGGAAAAGGGAGTTGATGGCTTTCGAATCGATGCAATAAATCATATGTTTGAAGCTTCAAATTTCTTAGATGAACCAGTATCCGGTGAAACAAACGACGTTAATTTGTATACGTATCTCAAACATATTTACACAAAGGATCAAAAAGAAACGTACGAAATGATTTATTCGTGGCGTAAATTATTTGACGATTTCAAAGTTAAAAATGGTGGAAGTACTCGAGTTATGTTGACCGAAGCGTACACAAACATTAAAAATACGATGAAATTTTATGGAACGGATGATGGACTTCACAAAGGTTCTCACATGCCTTTTAATTTTTTGATGATTTCTGAGTTGGATAAAGATTCAAACGCTAGAGATTTTCTTTTTACGTTAAATACATGGATGTCTTATATGCCACTAGGACTTACACCAAACTGGGTGGTATGATTTTTTGTGACTTTCATATAAACAAAATCGTGAATATAATAAATGCTTAATATATTTCAGTTGGGCAACCACGACAATAAGCGAGTAGCTTCTCGATATGGAGTCGAGCGTATCGATGCACTCAATATGTTGTTGTTAATGTTACCCGGGGTAGCGGTCACCTATAATGTATGTTACTATTTTAAAATTTATAATAATTTACATAACTAATTTATATTTAATGAAGGGCGAAGAAATTGGTATGGTGGATCATGATGGCATTACGTGGGAACAAACTAAAGATCCGGCAGCCCTAAATACTAACGAAGCTATTTTTAAAGAGTATACACGCGATCCAGAACGTACACCATTCCAATGGAATGCTACTAAAAATGCTGGATTTTCAACGGCCGCCGAAACATGGCTGCCGGTACATCCAAATTATGAAACATTAAACTTACAATTACAACTAGCTGATTCTAGAAGCCATTATAATATTTATAAACTATTAGCAGCGCTTCGAAAAACCCACACTATAACTAACGGTGAATTTAAGCCACTTGCCCTCACATCAAACGTACTGGCTTTTACACGATATCTTCAAAATCATACAACGTATGTGGTGGCCATAAATTTGGGAGCGAAACAACAACTAGTGGATTTATCTGCTTTTAAAGTATTAGATGGGCCATTATATGTAGAAGTGGCTAGCTCAGTTTCCAAATTGAGAACGGGGTAAGTTTACTAAATTGCATAGAAATATAAATTTTTAATTCAATTTAATATTTAAGTGCTGAGATGAGAGGTGGAATTGTTGATTTAGAACCCTACGCCTCCGTTGTTTTGAAAAAGGCCGCAAATACAACTTCAGGTAATTCATCGTTAAATCCGATAAACGTTATCATAAGCACATTAGTACTGATTGTATTATTTGCTGAGAGACACTGAAATTTTTAGTGGATAATCTTAATAAAAAAAATCTTTTTATCTTTTTACAGTTGAATAAGTTTTCGGTATATTATATGGAAGCACGTACACGCACACATACACAAATATAGAAATATTGAAGTTAAATAGATAGGCATCCATCTGATTATCTGCATAAATATATATGATTATTACTGCTATAAATATTATCTTGACAAATAAATTAACAACATAAAATAAATTTATTTCATTTTCTTAACTATAATCATTATTTATTGCCAAATTATGATTAAGGACACTAACACAGACCAACTGACTGTGATAAGTGACATATCAGCCGTAATAGCGCGTGACCCTGAATTCACTTCAGATGACCGTAATATTAGAAAATCTAGTGCGCCTATTTGTACATTGGTAATTTTGACTGATTGATCTAGAGCATATTTTGATTTGCTTGATATCAACTCGACCGTGAAATCATCGGGCAAATTCAAAAATGGGGACAAATCGGTGGTAGTTGATTCACTGCCAAAATTAAAAATAATCAGGAAGGTTTCACTGCCACGTAGCTCTCGGGTAAACGCGAATATATTATCGGTTATAACTTTTGGAAAATAATCTCCGTTTATCATGGAGTTCTGTTGGCGAAAACGTGTTAACGTCTTGTAAATTTCTAAATGAGTTAATCCTTTTCCATTTTGTGCTGCTACGTTTACTGTTTTATAATTTGGATTTACTGGTAACCATGTGTTTGTTATACTACTAAATCCACCTGCCGTGGTATTATCCCATTGCATAGGAGTTCGATTAGGGTCTCGACTATCATTGATTACAAAATTTCTATAATCCAGCATACCTATTTCGTCACCCTGAAAGTATCGATGTTAAACGATTACGTTTTATATATAAAAAAAAAATTAAAATCAACAACTTACGTAATATGAGATACTTGTGCCTGGCAGTGTCAGTACTAGTGCATTCAACATATCAATTTGATTTTCTCCAATTCTACTGCCAGCACGTGAATGATCATGTGATCCTAAAACCCAATTCGCCGTTTTATGCGATGGCATATGATCGAGCCATGTATTTATTGCATTTTGCGGGGCATACGCTTTCAAATCACCTTTTATATCGTAAATTAACCAAAAATTAAATGGCATATGTGCTACCTGAGTCGTACCATCTTCACTTTGATAATATTTCATTGTATTTTCAATGCTCGTATATGCTTCAGTCATAATAATTCTCGTTTCACCACCGTTGACTTTAGTATAATCATCAATAACTTTGCGCCAACTAGCAACAATATCATAAACTTCAGGCAAATCTTTGGTATGAATGTGATCTAAATAGTCATATTCTCCAATGGTACCCCATCCAGTTGGTTCTTCATCGGGAAAACCAACTGTTTCGAACATGTGATTGATAGCATCAAATCGAAAACCATTAATACCTTTGTCCAACCAAAATTCTAAAACACTAACCATTTCTTCTTTAACTTTGTCATTGCGGTAATTTAGATCAGGTTGTTCGGCCGTAAATTGATGTAAATAGTATTGGTTTCGAACAGTGTTCCATTTCCATGCGGAGCCACTAAATACGCTTATCCAATTACTTGGCGGTAATGGTTGACCACCATCGGGATTCGGCTTTCCATCGGACCATACATAAAAATTTTCATATCCTTCTTCTTTTCTAACCGATTTTATAAACCATTCGTGTTGATCACTCGAATGGTTGGGTACAAAATCTAATAAAATTTTAAGATTCAGTCGTTTAATTTCTTTCATCATATCATCAAAATCGTCCATTGTCCCATATTCATCGTGAACTTTTTTAAAATCCGACACATCATAACCAAAATCGACTTGTGGCGATTGAAACATTGGACTTAACCAAATCGTATTTACACCAATATCACTTAAATGTTGTAATTTTGAGGTAATTCCAGGTAGATCACCTACTCCATCGCCATTCGAATCTTTAAAAGATCTCGGATATATTTGATATATTTCCGCATGCTCATACCACTCTTTTTCTTTGGCACTAGCGTTTAATTGAACAATTAACGCCAATAAAACTATTTGCAATACGAATTTAACGCTCGACATGTTCAATTTACGAACAATGCAAATCTAATACTAAAGAATTTAATTATTTTGCTAAACTCGTTAAAATGTCAAACAAAATTCCGATACAGATCAGTCAGAAACGAATAAAACAATTAAAGTGTTATAAATGGTGCCAATTAAATGTCTTATCATAATATTGATTAGACTGTTACAGTTTTACAAGTACTATATGGGGTACGCTGCAATAAATAGTTTGTTTGTCTAATCGGTATAATTATTTCGATTGATGAATGAAAAGTTTTATAATTTTCATAACTATACAATATTTCAATTAAACTTAATTTTTCACTAGATCAACATTGCGGCAAATCGTTAAATTTGAAAAACGTTAGCGAGAATATCTAAGTTGTCACTACATAAATTGTCATACTACAAAAAACTACAATTTATTATCTTAAAACTAACATTGGATTCAAACATAAAATTGTTTTTTTTTTAAACCTACAGACATTAAGCAGAATTTGGTCGCGTTTGGACCTGTTTGCTTGATTTTATAAGGTTGTTTTTCATTATATGGATGGAATACCATAATTAACTGTATTTTCAAAATGATCACAATGTTTTGCTAAAACTGAAAATGTACAAGAAGAGATGCTCAAACTTTCCATTACGTCTAATTATTACTAAGGATTTTTACTAGTGAGACAATAACCACTGTCGTCACCAAACAATAAACAATTGATTGCCATTATCTCATGTCACTTGTCACTTATGATTACTCTTTTATGATTAATTCCTACGTCCAATACTAAATTTTAAAATTCTTACAAATAGTGACAAGCTGAAGTGGTACAATTTATTGACATAGTGTTACGAACAGGTGTGATTTAAAAACAAAATGTCATTTGACGAACCATTTGATGTTTGAAAATCATACATTAACTTTATTAAAACGATAACAGGTGGAATAAGGGAGGAATAATTCATCTATATAATTCTCGGTATTGTCAGATAATACTTTAGGTCAATATAAGATTCGATCCACTAAATATACAGAAGATGCAAAGTTAATCATAGATTCATTTTCTGCGGATAAAAATGTATATTGCGGATGGCATGCTGGCTTAGTTGGCCAGAAATTATGACATAAATTTAGGACGAGTGTGCGGCAGTAAAGAAACCAGCATATAACTGGGGTTTTTCATATTATATGGAGCATGCAAAGCCTATGGGGTAATCCAAAATTAATGCATCGATCAATTTGCAGATCCCCTTCCTTCTAGTCGTTCGTCGTAACTGCATGCATTTTCGGTCGATGTATTATCTCACTATTTGGTTAATTGTCCGACAAATCTAGTAAAGCACCATCTGTGACTGTTTCTGGACTTAGGAGATTAAATGTGTACATGATCCCGCCAATGGTCTTCCCTCTTAAATTTTTTTTGAGTGATATTTGAAAAGTATCGACAAAACGTTCAACATGTCCATTGGACTGTGCATAATATAGTGAAATTGGAGTGTGTTGTAACTACTGCGAGCTGCCTAGTGGTTGGTGTTATTGTATATTTCCGGCCATTTCGAAAATTATTCACATTTTAAATAATCGGAAATGTGACAGGCATATATGACTGATTGCCTCTAACAGTGAGTCATTTAAAAGTTTGTTCGAGATGTGGTAACAATATTTTTTACGTGTACATTGATTAATTGTGAAAGTATGTCAGTATGTCCAAATTGTTTAGTTGGAACATAGTCTATGTCGAAATTATAGAGTGACAGAGTACAAACCCAGCTTTAAAGTCTGTTTCCGGTGTAAACTGAAATACCTTTTTTTGGATTCAAATAAGCTAAGTAGCGACTTGTGGTTAGTTTCGAGCATGAACGTTCGACCACAGATCATCCGGTGACATTTTGTTACATCAAATTCTAATCCTAAAACCTGTTTTTCATATTTGGCTATACTTCCTTTTGGCTTTGGTGAGATTTTTTTTTTCATGCATGTCTTTTACAAATTTATCATAATACTGATTGGCATCCAAATATGATTGCAGGGTTACTCCTTCCAAGTCTTCATCCATAGTGTTAGTGATTTGTTGAAAAGCACTTGGTGCAGGCTTTACACCAGAATGAAAATGAATAAGGCGCGCACGATTAGTATTGATTGTAAGCAGCTTACCATGTTCTCAGCTTCCAGAAATATCTTTTGGCAGTGAAAGTGGAAATTGGTGAGTTTCTGATGAATCATTTAGTCCGGTTAAATAGTCGGCACAAGCACAAATTTTCCTATTGCGCTTTGGATCGGGCCATTCAGAAAAAATTTCTGGTGTGACAATACCCAATTTTTCCAGGCGTTAAAGTTCTGCATCGATTTGATTTAGCACTGCATATGCTACTAGTCGCTTGGCTTGATAAATTGTTATTGCTCTGGTTTTGTATGAAACGTAACTTGGGTTTTAGTATAGACAATCCCAAAGCGGTGAGAAAAAACACTCGGAAATTTCCTTATTAAATCTTAAATGTCACAAACTGATTGATTGGTACATCACAATGAATAAATATGACTACCCAATCAAAATCAAGAAAGTTTAACCTTGCAATTACTGGTACGAAACATATTCCAGATTTCGTAACCCCCTAAATGATATGTCCTGAATGATACATTCGAATTATCCTATAAATTCCATAATAAAACTCAATTAAATTTCCAAAATTATTAATTCCACAGAAGGTTGCATAGAAGGTCTTAAAGTACATTTCCCTTTCACTTGACACTTCAAAATAAACTCCTGCTTTGAATTTTTCACAGATTCACCTTAAACATGTAAAGTCCCCATTTCATGGGATCTATAAGCACGTATTCGGCTATTTCAAATATGTAAGCTCTTCTAATATTTCCAATGTTTAGGACGGATAGTACAAATACCCTGCTTCGGTAGTCGGTCAATGCAATTACATTCCTTCTCCCTTCTTTCACTGCCAGGACTATTTAGTATAAACGTTAGTACATTTTTTTTTCATTAAAATTTTATTTTCCTGTCGCGTCGATCAGCACCAAAACTGACAAGAAACCGAAAACAGTACTACAGTACTACAGTATGACAGTATTCTACAACATAATTAATATTTCTGCACATACATCTTCGTCCTTTCGTGCCATATAAATCCAGAATCGCAACTGGAAAGCTATCTAAGCGATGGATATTTTAAAAGGAGCTGGGGCAGCTCTTGTATAGAACCACATGTGCAACATCGATCAACGATTCCTCGTTGTACATGGTATCATTCTATTTGCCCCACCTAGCCGTGGTGAAAAACACAAGTGAAACAACAAAAGTATGCGAGTTGTTTTTCATGGCTTGAATAAGACGACAAGCGGAGCATCGTTGAACGACATATTGTTGATAGGTCGTAATATTCAAACTAATATGGGCTATATATGCCACCGTACAGCCATCACAGCAGTAATCGTGCGTGTGATCGTCAAGTGCTATTATCAACTGATTATACGAATTATCAGAGGTTATTAGAGCGCGAGGTATAAAGTGAAAAGATAAAGCATTACAAGTTAACAACAGTGAAGTTTGGTCATCCGAACACTTCAACAAACAGCACGTGATAATAGAGACACCCACATATTACATCGTGTATTGAATGATTTTTATGTTGATGACTTCTTGTCTGGTGCAGAGAACAAGATGAGTGCATAAAATAACGACAACATTGCAAAGGGGTTTCGTGTTACGCAAATGGAGATCTAATATTACCAGCTTAAGTGAGAAAGTATACAATCAAACGGCCATGCAGTTGGACGAGGAAGAAGCTTCTGTCAAACCGGTATTGGGACTGCACTGGCATGCACATAAAGATAAATTCACGTTTAGAGTGCATACAGAACCTGAAGGCCCAATCACGAAGAGAAGGATAATCTCTGAAGCATCTCGAGTTTTCGATCCATTGGGGTTTCTATCACCATCGACAATATTATTAAAAATCTAATTCCAACGGTCCAAAAATTTGGATGAGGTTGAAATAAAAAGATTTACTAATCACTGTGGTCATATTGAGGTACATGGCTTTGCTGACGCCAGTGAAAGAGCCTATAGTACCTTATTTACAGTAAAACCATTGATGAAAACGACAAAATAATCATAAATTTGTTAACCGTGAAAACAAAAGTTGTCCCCATAAAAAAGGTATCTCTGCTGAGATTAGAACTGTGCGCAAGCTTATTTGTTGGCCAATTTAATGTACGCTGTAAAAGAAACCTTAAATCAGAAGACTAAGTATTATGCCCTGATTTGACTATTGTGCTTGTCTGACTTTCAATGTATCCCGCAAAGTGGAAAAAAACATTTTTGTCAACTCGAACCAGCTAGATTCTAGACAAATTTCCGCGGCAACACTGGACTCAAGTAAAATCCACCATCATTTCAGCTGACCACGGATCAAGAGGAGAAACACAAGAACGATTGGTGAATTTACAGCAGTGGTGGTGTGGTCCTGAGTAGTTGAGGCAGCCTTATATTCTCCGGTTGTCTCCAGATGAAACAAAGTCCGAATCAAACGTTGGTTAAGCACTCTCTTTGAAAAAAAATCTAACTTGGCCCTGGTTTTACGTTTCGCAGCGTGCGTTAAACGTTATTTAGCCAATTTGAAAATTCGAAACTCGAAACATAAAAAGCTTTGTGAATTAACGTCTAAGGATATAGAAGATGCAAGGATTTTTTGTCTCTCTTGGGTGCAAAATGATCGTGTCCAGAAAGACATCGCAAATTTGAGAAAGTATAGGATGGTAAAAAGTAACTCCAGATTGTTATCCTTGGCTCTTTTGATGGACGCGACGAGAGTATTACGAGTGGGTAGTCGACTAGACAATGCTGATTGCGACTATGACAGCCGACACCCTATTATACTACCCCCTGATCATGTGTACACTGAGAGATCGATAAGGGAAATGCACCGTAAAAATCTCTATGCTGGCCCTATACATTTAATTTACAGTCTCTTAAGACAGCAATTCTGGATAGTAAACGGAGCAATATAAGGTCGCTTTTCAAGGATTGCGTAATTTGTGTAAAGTACTTAAACAAAGTCAGCAATCAGCTAATGGGAAATCTTCCAACAGAAATAGTAACCCCTACCCATCCATTTCAAACTGCAGAATAGATTTTGCAGGACCAATTTATTTTGCATCCAAGCGAAGTCGAGGCGCAACCAATCCAATCAAATGATACCTATGCATCTTCGTTTGTATGTCCGTGAAGGCCGTACATGTGGAACCAGAGACCGGTTTCACAAGCGAAGCATTCCTGGCTGCACTCAAAAGATTTACCGCTATAGAAGAGGTGTACCTACCAAAATATTTACAGACAATGGGTCCAATTTCATCGGTGCAAGAAGGTTTTTGGAAGATGTAATTGAACATATTTTAAATTCGTTTTCACTTTTCGCTATATCGCAAGACGAGAGCTACAAGATACTTACGCCGGCTCATTTTTTTTAATGAATAATTGAAACTAAAACCGAAGCTGTTCCTGAAGTACATATCTAGTCAAAATCAGACGGCTTATTGTCAAGATGGCAGCGCATTCAAAAGCGAGTTAAGATATTTTGGAGTAAATATTCAACTAAGTCTTTAAATACCTTGCAACAGAGACACAAATGGAGAAAATCTAACGAAAATATTAAAATATACGACATCGTTTTGATTAGAGATGAAAACACATCCGATGTGCAAATGGCCTATGGGCAGAGTGATCCAAGCTCATTCGAGAATTGACCAAATACTAAGAGTAGTGTCGATTAAGACAACCAACTCAACATTACAGTGACCAGTCACCAAACTCTTTAGATTTCCTATTCATTGATGACCTATCGCCAAGAGTAAAGTGAATATGGCAATAAACAATTTAGTACTAAAACAAAATATGTACATTTAAATATTTGGTAATGTAGGTCATTCTGGTCAATCTTTTAGCAGTAACAATGGCAAAAGTGAGAGAGAAGTTGACTTTTTAATACAGAAAAGAAAACAAATGAAATATATAAGCGTGATTCTAAGTGTGATTTTATTCATAAACTTAAATAAACAAACTTACAAAAAATTGTTTAAGTATTTCAACAACGCCTACCAAAATACCAGAGTGGACAACCTGTAATAGGAGATGTGATTTGGGTGATTTATTTATAACTTCGTGATTCAAAACCAATCGCAGTACGCCGTTTGCAGAGCAACTCATTCGGCTTAACTATCAAAATAGCTTGTTTTCGACTTTAACACAACAATATGACCGCGTCACTATCATATCATATCAACCTACATATTTTTGAAGTGTTCTCGGATACCTTAAATCAAACCATAAACTCAACTCAACTGTTATACATTACGAGATGTTTAGTAATACCACAGATAACTATACCAGATGAACATCTTGTATGGATAAAATTTACACAAGTATATTCATACTACACAAATTAATGCAACCGAAATCTAAACAAACGAGAAATAATTATAGATAAAAAAACGTAATTTTTCGTCCTTTTCTCTTTTTTTTGCACATGATTGTTTTATTTTATAAAAAATAAACCATGTTTTTCGTATAAATTTTGGATTGGTTGATTTTGGTTTGATTTGAGTATTATAAATTTACTTGTGCAAATTCGAGCCTTACAAGATATTCATTTGATATAATTGTCTGTGGTAATACTTTAAAAAAATCATTTATACGATAAATTTGATTGTTGATTTATTGACAATGACTGGCCTATTTGAATGAAAATAGGCGTCATTCCTTCCTTGGAAACCACCTGCAATTTTTTCCACCAAAAGAGTGATTTTCCCCAATCTTATTAAAGACAACCATTTGTATGCTATTTAAAGGAGATCAGTATTTTTGTAGTTGCTTCATGACCAGAGTAAATCTCTTGTAGTATAGAGATTATTTTACTCTTTGTGATTATCATGTCTGCAGTTTCTATATTTAACAATGTTCATCTATTAGCATGTGATACATATTTTCCGTCCAAGCATTCAAACAATGAAGATTAAAATAATAATTTATTGTCCAAAATATTCAGCTTGAAATTTTAAAATAATTTAAATCTTTTAATTATATTACAAATCGTCACCGTGCAACAACAAAAAAACATACTTGTTCAAACTCATCGATACGGCAACCAGACATATTCGGATATTGAAACAATTAAAGGAGCCAGTTGATGAATGGATCACAATCATCGTCTGTCATATAACATCTAAATTGGATCCTGTAACGCGACGTGAATGGGAGAATAAACATTCATTCAATACAAAGACATTTCCGTTGCTAGAAAAACTACGACAATTCATCGAACAGAGATGTCAAATGCTGGACATCTTCCCACAATCCAAAAACCAGAACATCTCGAAATACGGAAACAACGAGAATAAGATGTACCTCATCACGAAATAAACCAAGTACTCCCAGAATACTACACACTCAAACACAACTGAATTCAGACCAGCCCACACAATCAGGAGCCAGACATTGTGATCATTGCTGCACTGGAACTCATCCAATCTACCGGTGTCATCAGTTTCTCAAGCTATCTACTCACGATCGCATAAATCGTGTCAGAGCATTAAATTTATGTTTAAATTGCTTCAGTCCATACCACAAACAAAACCAGTGCACAGGTGGTAATTGTAAACGTTGCAATAAACACCACAGTACATTACTACATCTAAAAAACCAAGACGGGCAGTATGCCACAAGCAGTCATCAGCTAACATTCATCAACAATGGTGAAGCCATTACTGAAATGATCAGGACCAAGGAAAATCCATTAAATCTTGATACTACAATATTATCAACACGTAAAATCAATGGTTTACAACCACAAGCTTCAATAAATGGAGATTTAGTACAACATAATCAAGCTACGTTCCATCAATCTCACGGAACTCATCGAACAAACAGTCAGGTCTTATTGTCAACTGCAGTGGTGTTCGCATTTGATTCAAGCGGAACAGTTCATCCTTGCCGAGTATTACTTGATTGTGGCGCACAATCTAATTTCATAACAACCCACATGTGTGCCAACAATTTTGGCAATTAGAAGAAGTTCCAGAAATTAAACATTTAACGGCCAATGAACAAAGGTGTGAGAAACACTTTTTCTAGATAATTTCAAACGTGACTCGAGTGGACGATTTATTGTAAAACTTCCGTTCAAGGAAGATAATGTTGAATTGGGTGATTCATTTAATGGTGCACTTAGACGGTTCCACAACTTGGAGAACAAATTAGAAAGAAATGCAGAGTTGAAATCAATGTATCATGACGTCATTTATGAATATATGACATTAGGTCACATGGTAGAAGCAGATATACATGTGGCAGAACAGCCAAGTTATATTTTACCACACCATGCAATTTTAAAACCATTTAGCACAACCACCAAATTGCGTGTGGTCTTTGATGGGTCGTTTAAAACCAGCAACAACACATCACTCAATGATCATCTACTAGTCGGTCCACAAACACAAACCGACCTTTTCTCAATCATATTAAGATTTCGAAAGTATTCAATTGTCATGACGTGCGATATAGCTAAGATGTATCGTCAGGTACAAGCTCATTAAGATGATCAACGATTCCAACAAATCATTTGGAGATATAATAGTGACAGTCCAATAAAGATATTCAAGCTCACCACAGTGACATATGGGACTACTTCAGCACCATACCTGGCAACTAGGTGCTTACAACAACTAACGACGAACATGAATGCTTTCCAATGGCATATACTGCAGTCATCAATGATTGTTATGTGGATGACATCCTGACTGGATCGGAATCACTACACACTGCGATGCAGCTCCAAGCACAACTTTATCAAATGTTACAAGGTGGTGGATTCCAGCTCTGAAAATGGTACACCAATTCATCTGAATTATTACAGTTTATATCTGAAGACATCAAAGGACAAAACGCAGTAATTACGTTTGACCAAGACGAAACCATTAAAACTCTTGGCATATTCTGGAGTCTAAATCAAGACACATTTTTATACAAGGTGATGAAACGTATTAACAATCGCCATATAACAAAAAGAAGTATTCTTTCAGACGTTGCTTCTATCTATGAACCACTTGAAAATCATTATACAAGAATTGTGGCAAGTTCGTTTAGGTTGGGACGAGTCGTTGCCAACACATTTACAAACAAAATGGTTACATTTTCGGCAACAATTAGATCGATTGAACACGTTGCAAATCAATAGGAATATTCAGGCATCGGTGTTAGCCAAACTAGAACTGTACGGATTCTGTGACTCATCCGAAGCCGCTTACGGAGCCTGTATTTTTATTCGAAGTATCACCAACAGCGAGATTACAATCAATCTACTCTGTGCAAAATCCCGCGTAGCTCCGCTTAAAAAGGTGACCATACTTGGCTTGAATTGTGTGCCGCAAATTTGTTAGCAGAACTTCAAGCCAAGGTATTCTCAGAACTGAACATTAAGTTTGATCGGCAGTATCATTGGTCAGATTCCAAAATTGTTTTATCTTAGATAGCATCATCTGCTTCAAGATGGAAGAATTTTGTAGCGAACAGAGTCGCTAATATACAACAGCTGACTAATGTGAATGACTGGTTTCACATTGGATCAACTAAGAATCCAGCTGACTTATTATCAAGGGGTGCTTCACCATCTGAGTTGGACAAATCAACTTTATGATGGCATGGCCCAACTATTCTATCAGACAATCGTAACATACTTACCAATTCCGTCGGTAACATTTGCAATGAAGACCTATCTTAATGTAAAATACTTATACATGTAAGCACTGTCGACACATCATTTATTGACAGGTATTCATCATTCACCAAGATACAACGCATTATGGCGTATATGTTACAATTTATCACAAGCGCTAGAACCGTAAGGATGAATCGAAAGAGTGGTAAATTGTTAACCCCTAATGAATTAAACATCGCAACACTCAAAATTATTAGAATAGTTCAACGACAAAGCTTTGCTAAAGAGATGACAACATTGGAAGCTGGTCAACATTTCAACAAGAGCAGCAAGATAATCATGTTAAATCCATTTATCGACAAGCAGGGCATTCTTAGAGTTGGAGGAAGATTAACAAATGCTAATATTCCTTACAATCAAAAGCATCAGATGAAGCACCAACTGGGCATCTCTCTAATTTGATAGCTCAATATGAAGATAAATGCAACCTGCATTGCAGTCAACAGGCTTTGTTATCAAATCTTCGATTAAATTATTGGCCAATACGAGAAAGAAATCTTGTTCGACAAACAGTACACAACTGCATCCAATGTTATAAAACTAAACCTAAAATCATTCAACAATTAATGGGTAATTTACCACAACAGAGAGCCAACCCTACAAGACCATTTATTAATACCAGAATTGATTTTTGTGAGCCGTTTTACAACAAACACCCACACTAAAACGAGGTATCACATCCATCAAGGCATACGTAGCACTATTTGTTTGTTTTGCAACCAAGGCCAAACATTTAGAGCTAGTTGGTAATTTAACGTCAGAATCGTTTATTGGTGCATTAAGAAGATTTGTTGCACGGCAAGGAAAATGCTCTAACATCTTTTGTGATAATGCTACGAATTTTACTGGTGCACAACGAGAATTTGAAGTCTTCAAGTCATTGTGAATTCACATGAAGTTCAAGGTACAATCTACACCACGTTAGCACAAGAAAGCATCGACTGGCACTTCATTCCTCCCAGATCTCCGCATTTGGGTGGCCTGTGGTAGGCTATTTCAACTGATCCAAACGATATGAATCCACTCACTCTGGGACACTTCCTAATTGGCGATAATTTAATGGCAATCCCTGAACTTGACTTAACAACACATAAGATTAACCACCTGTCTAGATGGCAACGAACTCAAAAAAAAATATTTCAGCATTTTTGGCAGCGTTGGTCAAGGGAATGTCTTAATCACCTCCAAGGTCGACCAAAGAAGAATTCATCCAAGGTTTCGATTGATATTGGAATAGTTGTTCTTATCCAGGATGACAATCTTCCTTCTTTGAAATGGAACATAGGAAAAATAATTGAACTACATGCTGGACGTGACACAATAACTAGAGTGGCAAGTTGTAACGATCCGATCGTTTAGTTCACACTGTAAGCGAAAAAAAAGAAAACCGGGTGGTGACGTCATTGATAAATAGGTGGAAGAAGAAATAAAATTATTGGGATGATGCGAGTTTTTTTTATGATGATTGGGATCAGTCGAAAAAGAAATTTTGAAGAATAATGGTGATATCTATACTGCACAGCAGTACAAGTTAAAAGTTCATTGTTGGTGAAATTTTAAAATAAAAAAAAAGTATAATAAAAAAGAAGAAAAATAGATATATAAGAATTTGTGTGTTGATGTTCTGGTTTATATAGAAAACTAATAATAAATAAAGAAGATAACCAAAAGAGGCCCTCTATAAGAATAAGAAATTGAATACGGACAAAAAAATTTTGCACGTGATAAATTGGAGTCGCTTACAAAAATTTTGCACGTGAGAAATTGTGCACGTGAGAAAATCGGCACGTGGGGTGGACCCGTTACATGGACTTAACCTTTCCGGTTGTGTTGGCAAACGAGCTAAGAGTGAATTCACTGATTAGAACATCTGTAAGCGAATAAGAAGGGGAGTGACATAGATTAGGAGAAGTATACCAGCGTGCTTCCGGGACACATTTTTTTTGTTTGATCTAGAAGCAGTACTATTGTTTTTAATTTAATTTCTCTTTCTTTGTTAATTTTTTTTTTAGTGAAGTTGATATGTTTTTTTTGGGGTTTTTTGTTTTTTTTTTCAATGAAATTTAATTCAATTAATTAATTTAATTATTAAACTTAGATGTTTAGTTTACCTGTTAAAGAAGTATAAAGAAAACGATACTTTACCGGGTAAGGGCAAATAAACAAAATTTTTTATTTCAGACATAATTTCTGGAATTCATCGGAGCGCTCGGATGGCATTCGGACGTTGTGTGGGGCGGTAAACAAACTATTATATCCATATACATATATATATATATTTTTTTTCTTTATCCATTTCTTCATATTATTATTATTTTTTTTTATATTTATATATATATTTTTGTTTGTTGTAATATAAAGTCAAGAAGAATTGCATAATGAAAGATATCATAATAATGATGTATTAATTTGAGAAATAGGTTGGGAGTGTGTGACATCGTCGTAGATTGTGGCTGAATAGGCACATGAATCATTTTTTTATCTGTAAGGCGAACGATTGATATGTTTTATTAAATCCTCCCTCCCTGACTAATCCCGGATTTAGAGAAACAACCAGCATGTGCCGCCTTCCAATCGAGCGTTACAGAGTGTCAAAACTGAACACGGCATTGTAAAACGAGTAGTTCACAAATTGTGTCCACTTCCAATCACACAAGAATAGTCTATATTAACCATCTAACAAATTACAATGTCAGCTCAATATATTGTGACAACCCCTCTCACACCTTCACAAGACAATTATACTTCGGTTATCCACTCAGGAGCTGTTAAGGTGGCCGGTATGTTCAAACTATTGAACCTTATTATACAACGTAAGTGGGTGGTCACCTATAAAATTAAATGCATAGAGTAAACTTGCATTTTCCTCATTAACGGGATATACGAATTGTATATGGTGCTCACAACTACTTAAACCCGAACCAACAATAATTGTTCATTAGCGTTTGACGTGTAAAAGAAATAGGTTGTGTCACGTTGTGTGTTAAATTTAAGTCTACAAGTGAAAATAAATTAACAAAAGAAAAATTTAAAAGCGAGAGAAAATAGGCGAATCAACAAACAATACTCTCTAATCTAATTAGGTGATTTTGATGTAGTATTCAATGTTTACGTGTCATGTGAACTTGTCCTAAATCATTCATTAGTTTTAATCAATTAAAACAAAATGTACTCCACAATTACATCTAATCAACAGTTATGTACCTTTTATCATGTAATCTATAAACGTTTGTGTACTATGACGGGAGTTATTTCGTTATCTGAAAGTTATTAAAAAAGGTAAGTACGACAATCACCACTTCACTTTAGTACGTACAAAGAAATTAATTATAAAAATCTGATTATTTCACTCGATTTGTGGAACCAGTGCATACTTGACAGGTAAAAATTATTGAGATAAAACGTTTGGACATGGTAAAATGTTTTTAAAGTTCCGGTTTCCTAAAGCAAGTTTTTATCTTGTATTGAACCTAGTAAAAACTAGTTCATTATATTATAGGGGCTAATAGATAGATATTTTTAACTGAAAATATAGGCGTAATATAATATAAATAATCAAATTGTGTATAGTATAGGTTTGTAAGTTGGAGGAAAGCTTGTAAATAAGAGGGTGTGGGGGGTCTAGCTAATTTTTCACATTCATTCTTAAAAAGCCGTCATTTACTTTTAAGTCATGTGCTTTAGTGTGTTAATCTTATATTGCAAATGATAACATTTTAACGTAATATCTATATGGGTATTCACGTGTTATTATATAAACCATAAATTTTCCATTCAAATACTTCGAGTTTGGAGTGAACAATACATTTATATATATATATATATATATATATATATATATATATATATATATATATATATATATAATGATGAACAACAAAATACTTATTGAAAAGCCCATAAATAAATCATAAAACGGTTCGTAATCAATTGATTATAGTAATCAATAAAACGAAATATTATAAAAGTCGAGTAAATAGGTTCCAAGCTTTAGTTTAATAAGTTTTGTGGCTCTAATTAGATACTTAAATTATAATACCGACGTAAAATAGAGTTAATCGTATAAATAAAAGTTTCTTATCTCGAGATTCGTGGAATGTTATTTAATATTAAGGAAAAATATGATGAAATTAAACTTTATCTTGCTCCTTTTAGGGGGTTTTTGTATTAGTTCAATTCAATCGAAATCGGTTAACATTAACCCAAGTGAAAATGTGATAAGTGATAGTGCAGGTGGAATATTGTTGGCCGATACGTTAGACGATAATCAAAATTGGTGGAAAAATTCGGTCTTCTATCAAATATATCCACGATCGTTTAAAGATAGTGATGGTGATGGTATTGGTGATTTAAAGGGTATCATTGAAAAGTTAGATCATTTAAAAGATGCTGGAATTGGTGCGGCTTGGATAAGTCCTGTATTTGAATCGCCAATGGTTGATTTTGGTTATGATATATCAAATTTTTATTTGGTTGATCCAATTTTCGGTACAAATGAAGATTTAATGGATCTTTTGCAAAAAGCACACGATTTAGGTATCAAATTAATCCTTGATTTTGTTCCAAATCATACCAGTGATCAACATGATTGGTTTAAAAAATCGGTAAAACAAGAAGGTGTGTACTCTGATTATTATGTATGGGATAGTGGCATTGAACGACCGGGTGAACTTAAACGGGATCCACCAAATAATTGGGTATGGGTAATACACCATATAATTAGGTAACCATATTCAATATTAGCATTTATTTTTATAGCTATCGGTATTCTCGGGATCAGCATGGACCTGGAATGAAGAACGCCAACAATTTTATTTGCATCAATTTACAGCGGAACAGCCCGATCTAAATTATAGAAACCCAGTAGTACAAGACGAAATGTTTAACGTTATTAAATTTTGGATAGCAATGGGTTTTGATGGATTTCGTATTGATGCCATCAATGGTTTATTTGAAGTCGAAGATCTTTCTCGAAATGAGGCAATAGCATTTCCACAAGTGACCGATAATCCAAATGATTATTACTTCTTAGAACATAAATTAACAACGGACTTAGATGAAACTTATGCCTTGGTTCGTGAGTGGAGAAAATGGATCGATGAATTCAATACGGCTCATCCAGATCAATCGGTAAGAATTTTACTTACTGAAGCATATACCGAATTTGATTTAACTATGCGCTGGTATGGCACCGAAAACGAACCAATTTCTCATGTACCGTTTAATTTCGATTTTATCATGGATTTAAACGCTCAATCAACTGTTGAACAAATTAAAGAGGTAGTTGACCGTAAAATAGCGGGTATCCCAGATTTTGGACTGCCCAACTGGGTAATAGGTAATCATGATAGAAAACGTGTCGCATCCAGATATTCACCAGCTCAGGTTGATGCTTTAAATATAATCGGATTGACACTTCCTGGAATTGCAGTCACTTATTATGGTGAAGAAATTGGAATGGAAGATAATCAACTAATAACGTGGGAAGAAACTGTTGATCCACAGGCATGCCAAACCAATGATTCTGAAAATTATCAAGCATTTTCGAGAGATCCGGTTCGAACACCATTTCAATGGGACGATACAATAAATGCTGGTTTCTCAACTAATGTGATAGGGACTTGGCTGCCAGTACATCCAGACTATCTTACCAATAATTTAAAAGTACAAACCAGTGCAGCGCAAAGTCATTTTAAAGTTTATCAACAACTAACTAAACTTCGCCAAAAATTAGAATTTCGAATTGGAGGCTACCAATCAATTGCATCCAATAATATTTTTTCATACAAAAGATCTTTTGGCGACGATGATGGTTATATAATTGCGGTCAACTTTAAAGATGAACGATCGAAAATTGATTTTAGTGAATTTTCTTTACCAAAAAATGCCGTTGGAAGGATTGTGGTTTCTTCAAGTGGTTCGTCAAAAAAAGTAGCGTAAGTAAACCATTTTATACGATATTATTGAAATATAATAACAACATTTTTCTTCATTCAAATCTATAGTTCAATCGTTAGCCCGCAATCTATAGTTCTTCAACCATATGAATCGATTGTTTTCTATTATACGGCCACACCAGTTGATCAAGATTGGTGGAAAAAATCAATTTTTTACCAAATTTACCCACGTTCATTTAAAGATAGTACTGGTAATGGTATTGGCGATTTAAAAGGTATTACCGAAAAACTAGAACATTTACAAGATGCTGGCGTGGGAGCTGTTTGGTTAAGTCCCATATTTAAATCACCTATGGTAGATATGGGCTATGATATAGCAGACTACTACACAGTTGATCCACTTTTTGGTTCAAACGCCGATTTATTAGAACTTTTGGAAAAAGCGCATGAGCTAGGCTTAAAATTAATTCTCGATATAGTACCAAATCATACAAGTGATCAACATGAATGGTTTCAGAAATCGGTTGAGAACGATCCATTTTATAGTGATTTTTATATTTGGGATGCTGGTCAACCAAATGAAGATGATCCATTGGATATACCATTACCGCCAAATAATTGGATATCTGTATTTTCCGGATCTGCATGGGAGTGGAATGTTGACCGAAAAGAATATTATTTACATCAATTCGCTAAAGAACAGCCAGACTTAAACTTTCGAAATGCAGATGTTCGAGAAGCTATGTTCAATGTTTTGAAGTACTACGTTGATTTAGGATTTGATGGATTCAGAATCGATGCAATCAACTATTTATATGAAGATGAAGGATTACTAGACGAATCTCCTCTTATCCCTCCAGTGACTTCAGATCCTACATTGCATGAGTTCCTCGACCATATATACACAAAAGATTTGGATGAAAATTATCATTTTGTAGCAGAATGGCGCAAATGGATAGACCAGTATAACGCCGAAAATCCAGATAAAACACCCATAATTTTATTGACTGAGGCATATTCTGATTTTGATCTAAACCTGAAATGGTATGGAGACGAAAATGAACCAATTGCACATATTCCATTCAATTTTGACCTTATAACTGATGTAAATGCAACAACAGATGTTGTACAAATTAAGGAAATCATTGATAGGCGGCTTAATGAAATTCCATCATTTGGTGTAGCAAACTGGGTACTAGGAAATCATGACAACAGTCGTGTTGCCTCTAGATATTCGACTTATCAAATCGATGGCCTTAATATGATGGTAATGACGCTACCTGGCATTGTGGTTACATATTATGGCGAAGAAATTGGTATGGAAGATAATAACGAATTAAAAATGGATAATTTCCGGGATCCTGAACGTACGCCCTTCCAATGGGATAGTACACTAAATGCAGGATTTTCAACAAATGTTTCTGGTGCTTGGCTACCAGTTCATTCAAATTATGTAGTAAACAATTTGGAGTTACAAAAAGTAGCTCCTACAAGCCACTACAAAACATATCAAATGTTGTCACAGCTACGGCAATTGGATGAATTTGTTTATGGATATTACAAATCTATAGCTGAAAATGATGTACTAACATACCAAAGATATATTGTATCGAATAAAGGTTATGGTGTAGCTATTAATTTTGGCTCAATAAAACGCACAGTTCCATTCGATAAATTTGATTTACCATTGGATCCATCGGGCATAGTGGTAGCAGCCTCGCAAGGTTCGGCCCGGACTCATGGGGCCAAAATTGACCCGTTGAATTTAGAACTAGAACCTTACGAAGCCATTGTATTTAGTTATACTTCCAGCCCGACCACAAATCCACCTAATGAAAAAACTGATTCCGATTGGTGGAAAAAAACCGTTTTTTATCAAATTTATCCACGATCATTTAAGGACAGTGACGGTGATGGTATTGGTGACCTGCAAGGAATAATTGACAATTTAAATCATTTTAATGCCGCTGGAGTAGGCGCGGTATGGCTTAGTCCAGTATTTTCTTCGCCAATGAAAGATTTTGGATATGATATTTCAAATTTCTATGAAGTTGATTCTATATTTGGCACAACTGACGATTTAAAACGACTCTTGGATGAAGCACGTAAACTCGGCATTAAAGTTATATTAGATTTTGTACCAAATCACACAAGTGATCAACATGAGTGGTTCGAGAGATCGGTAAAGCGTGATGGTGTTTATACTGACTATTACATATGGCAGGATGGCATTGACAATGGAAACTCAATTCCTGATCCGCCAAATAATTGGCTTTCTGTGTTTTCAGGCTCAGCATGGGCCTGGAATGCTGAACGTGGACAATATTACTTGCGACAGTTTACACCTGAGCAACCAGATCTAAATTTTCGTAATACTAGAGTACAAGAAGAAATTTTTGATGTTTTAAAGTACTGGATTAGTATGGGATTTGACGGTTTTAGAATTGATGCTATTAATCATATGTTTGAAGTTGAAGATTTCTCATTAAATGAACCGATTCTCACTCCACCAGTTACCACAAATCCAAATGACTACGAATACTTGGATCATAAATATACACGAGACCTAGATGAGACATATGCAATTGTGCGAAAATGGAGGCAATGGGTTGACGATTATAGTGCAGCACATCCCGAATACCCTGCGAAGGTACTACTTACTGAAGTGTACGCAGACTATGAAAAAACCATGCGCTGGTATGGAACAGCTGAAGAACCAATATCTCATATTCCATTTAATTTTGATTTAATCATGGATATTGAATCTACGACATCAGTAGAAAAAATTAAACAAATATTGGACCGAAAAATAACTGGTACTCCATGGTTTGGATTACCGAATTGGGTGTTAGGAAATCACGATAGAAATCGTGTTGCATCTCGTTTTAGTCCCGAACAAGTCGATGGTTTAAACATGCTTGTGATGACGTTGCCTGGAGTTGCCGTCACATATTATGGCGAAGAAATTGGAATGGAAGATTATCAAGATATATCTTGGAATGATACAGTTGATCCAAGAGCATGCCAAACAAATGATCCTGAAAACTACAAGATTCATTCGCGTGATCCAGTACGTACACCATTCCAATGGGATAATACTGATAATGCTGGATTTTCAAGGGCCAAAAAAACGTGGCTTCCAGTACATGATAATTATTTGAATATCAATCTGCAAGCGCAAAAAACAGCGGCAGTAAGTCATTTTAAATTATATCAGCAACTAACGGCACTTCGTCAAAAAACTGAATTTTTAAATGGCAATTACAAATCGGTAGCTGAAAATGGAATATTCGCATATAAACGTGAGGTTCTATCGAATCAGGGATATGGCGTGGCAATAAATTATGGAAATGCTAAAAAAACGATTCAATACAAAAATATTGGACTTCCACTAAATCCATCCGCTGAAATAGTCGCAGTATCGGGTAACTCTCAGCGAACTGTTGGAACCAGTTTCAGTCCCGAATCGATTGAATTAAATGCTTATGAAGCCATAATATTCCATTTTAAATCTACGATACCCGAAATTGCAGAACCAAATCAAGACCGTGATCCAGATTGGTGGAAAAAAACAGTTTTCTATCAAATTTATCCCCGATCGTTTAAAGATAGTGATGCCGATGGTGTTGGTGATTTGCAAGGTATCATGAGCAGTCTAGAACATTTTACTGACGCTGGCATAGGTGCAGTATGGCTAAGTCCGGTGTTTTCATCGCCGATGAAAGATTTTGGTTATGATATATCTGATTTTTACGATGTTGATCCTATTTTTGGAACCAAAAATGATTTAGTAAGCTTATTGGCTCAAGCACGTGAATTGGGTATCAAAATAATATTAGACCTAGTACCAAATCATACAAGTAATCAACATGTTTGGTTTGAAAAATCAGTTAATCGTGAAGGAATTTTCACTGATTTTTACGTTTGGCAAGATGGAATTCCAAGTGTTGGTCAAGATCAACCCAATCCACCAAATAATTGGTTATCTGTATTCTCAGGATCAGCATGGACGTGGAATTCTCGTCGTAAACAATACTATCTTCATCAGTTCACGCCCGAACAACCTGATTTAAATTTCCGTAATCCATTAGTGCGTGAAGAAATGTTTAATATTGTCAAGTATTGGATTGAATTAGGTTTCGACGGCTTTCGGGTAGACGCAATAAATCATATGTTTGAAGTTACTGATTATTCATTAAATGAACCGATTCTTCAACCTTCTGTCACCACAAATCCTAACGATTATGAATACTTGGAGCATATATATACAAGAGATTTGGATGAAACTTACGCAGTTGTACGTGAATGGCGAGAATGGATGGATGAGTATAGTAAAGCTCATCCTGAACTTCCACCGAAGTAATTTTTTATATTTATATAATATTGCCTATCTTATACTATAATGTACCAATTTTAAATTTTCAGAATTCTTTTAACGGAAGTTTACTCTGATTTTGATTCAACAATGCGCTGGTACGGTACTGAAGAAAACCCAATATCTCATGTTCCATTCAATTTTGATTTTATCATGGATATTACAGCAGATAGTACAGTTCAAGAAATCAAAGGAATTGTTGATTATAAAATTGAAAGTGTTCCTAAATACGGTCTACCCAATTGGGTAATGGGAAATCACGATCGAAATCGTGTTGCATCTCGATTTACACCTCAACAGGTCGATGCATTTAATATATTAGCCATGACTTTACCCGGTATTGCAGTAACATATTATGGTGAAGAAATTGGTATGGAAGATAATCAAGATATAGAGTGGAAAGATACAGTTGATCCGCGAGCATGTCAAACAAATGATTCTACTATTTATAAGGAACTATCACGAGATCCAGTTCGAACTCCGTTTCAATGGAATAGTAATATGAATGCAGGGTTTTCATTAAATCCATCAGGTACCTGGCTTCCTATCCATGAAAATTACTTAAACAATAATTTAGCAGCTCAAAAACTAGCCGCAAAAAGTCATTACAAAGTATATCAAGCTCTCACAGCTTTACGTAAAAATCCAGAATTTTTAAGAGGTTCTTATAAGTCAAGAGCGATTGGTACCACTTTTAATTACATTCGAAAATCGGCTAGTGGTAAAACATATGGTATTGCTATAAACTTTGCAAGCCAAGCAGTTACTATTGATTTTACACCGATTTTGGAAAGTGAAGCCTTCACAAATCCCATAGGTTTAATCGAAATTAGTTCTATAAATTCGCAAAAACCTAAAAGGTAAGCTAGTACAAAATATGGAACTCGATAACGACGAGTCTTTAATAATTAAATTTTTTTCAGTTCTCAATACGAATTGGTTTCATTGAGCCTGGGCGGTTATGAAGCAATAATATTCGAAGTCCATTCATTTGGAACGAAATTAGCAATTTCATTTATTCTGTTGATCACAGCAGTTATGTGTAGTATTATTTATTAAAAAAGAGTTAATTTAAGTTTTCACATATTATATATTATAAACAATAAACATTTAAGAATTTAATTTATTTTAATTGTTTTTATTTTTTAATGTCAATAAGCGTTTGGCTTAAGCATCCTAAGGGTATAGGATACCCCTTTTCGTTTCTGTTACTATAATATGGAAGCTTAAGCACAAGCAGTAGAGAAAACTACATAGATTTGGAGAAAAGAAAGGCACCGAGCAATTGATACGGTAACTAAAGCTGCATTGATAAAAAGTAATTTTAAACGCACTAAATTAAGAAAAAGTTAGAAGTTATTTGGCAGCAGAACAGATAGTGGATATAAAAAAGAACATCTGAAACTTAAGTGGCTCTATCGGACACGATTCCGAGCTAACCATAGATTTCCATTCCTTCCATAAAGATCATTCAAATCGTCCGAATGTGTTTTATTTCCACTAATCCATTACTTTTAATATTTTAGGAATATATGAATCCGAAACTAGCACTTCGCCCATTTAAATTTATGACACTTTACGCGGCTGTGTTCACGTATGGATCTACTGATATATAGTAGTACCATCAAACATACTTACCAATGCTTCTATGATTTAGTCGACCATAAAATGAGCCAGGAATTATGCTGTAATTCTTAGGATGGCATGCTTGTTTGTAACACCCCAGTCACAGAGGCCAAAAACATATCTAAGCGAAGTAGAAACTTTTATTTAAAACAATTTTACAATTTCTGATCTCGGCGAGTGGCTAATGCCCCGTAATGACTGACGAATGAAATAATCATTTAGGAGTTTATTTCTAAAATTTTTTATTCACCATAAACTACAAAACACACACATATACACAAATTACAATGTTTTGATTAGATTAGCAAGCCTATAATCGTATTATTGCGCCAATTTTTCTTTATTCGTACAATGCTTTGTAATTGTTTGATTGCATGTAATAAAACTCCTGGTTAAACCGCGATATGCGATCGTTTGGATCTCAATCCTATTTTGGCATTTAAAACTACGTTTAGAGTATGCAATAAATTTGTTAAGTGTTTTCCTATGTAACCCGATAATTTTGAACACGACTAAGTATGATCGAGTGCAATAAACTAATTATAAGCCAATTACAATAACATTTGTTTGTATTAGTGTGATTGTTAACTTGGCCCACTTGAATAATAAAAATAAAAGTTTGATAATCTAATTTTGTCTACATATAATATGTCGGGTATATAAAGGTAATCGAAGTACGAAGAATGATTAGTTAAATTTAAATTTAGTGTCGAATTAGAACAAAGTGAAAAGTGTTGATAAACTAAAATAAAAACAAGTAGGATATCAGTGAAAAGCCCAATGTAAATGTTAACTTTTTTATTGATACATTTTTTTTATCTCTTTACCTCACAGTGAAATTTTTTCTTGGTTTTGGCCTAATATTTTTATTGGGCCAGATCGCAAACGCTGAACAAAGTTGGTGGGAACATGGTTTATTCTACCAAATTTATCCACGTTCATTCAAGGATAGCAATGGTGATGGTATTGGTGACATAAATGGTGTTATTGAAAAGTTAGACTATCTACGCGATATGGGTGTAGATGGATTATGGTTAAGTCCCATTTTTAAATCACCAATGGCTGATTTTGGATATGACATTGCCGATTTTAAACAAGTTGACAGTCTTTTTGGGACTAATGAAGATTTAGTAAATCTATTTAATAAGGCAAAAAAATATGGCATAAAAATTATTTTAGATTTTGTACCAAATCATACAAGTGACCAACATGAATGGTTTTACAAATCTAAAACTGGTGATCCAGAATTTAGGGATTATTATGTGTGGCAAGATAAACGTGGTATTGATGCAAACGGAAATCCAATTCCGCCAAATAACTGGGTATCAGTTTTTTATGGTTCAGCATGGGAATGGAATGAAGAACGCCAACAATTTTACCTTCATCAATTCGATAAAGGTCAACCGGATTTAGACTATAGAAATCCAAAAGTTGTACAAGAAATGAAAGATGTTTTAACTTTTTGGTTGGATAAAGGAGCCGATGGTTTTCGAATGGATGCTGTTAATCATATGTTTGAAGCAGCAGGATATCCTGATGAACCACGAAATTATTATGTCAATGATCCATTCGATTATGGATATACGGAAAAAGATTACACAAAAGATTTACCAGAAACTTTTGACATGGTTTTTCAATGGCGCAAAGTGGTCGAAGATTATCGAAAAGTAGTTCCTGGCGATGAAATTCTCTTGATGATTGAAGCTTATGCAAATGTTTCATCAACACAAAAATTCTACGGCAATGGGATAGTTAAAGGTGGTCATTTCCCATTTAATTTTCAAGTCATGAAATCAGCTTGGAATGTTAAAAATTTAGATTATCCAGCTTACGAGCTCGACCGGGTTATACACGCATGGACTGATCCATTAAGAAGTGGTGAAGTTTCTAACTGGGTGGTAAGTGTTCCCCATAGTTAGTCAACATTCGTACGATTTAATAAAATTTAATTTTAGTTAGGAAATCACGATAATCCCCGTTTTGGTTCAGCCTTTGGAATAGAAAGAATCAATGCACTCCATACAATGAGCATGACTTTACCAGGAGTAGTGATAACGTATAATGGTGAAGAAATTGGTATGATTGATAACTATGACATAACTTTTGAGGAAACAGTAGATCCTCAAGCATGCAATAAAGGCGATCGTGAAAACTATAATTCAATGTCACGCGATCCAGCTCGTACACCGTACCAGTGGGATAACTCAGTATTCGCTGGTTTTACAAGTGGTCAATATGGAGTTCCTTGGCTTCCAATCAATAAAAACTATAACAATTTAAATCTTAAAGCACAGCAATCAGATGTCAACAGTGTGTTTAGTTATTATCTCCGATTAGTTGAGTTACGAAAAGATCCAATATTTGCAAAAGGTGAGTTTCGAACATACGTATTCAATAATCAAGTGTTGGCAATTGAGCGATATCACGCCACATTGGGAAGTGTTATTATTTTATTAAATTTTGGTGCATGGTCGGAAACAATTGATTTATCGCCAATGGTAAGCAACTACCCTGAACAAGTAGAAGTTATATTACCATCACCTCAATCCACTATTTATACAGGGTTTAGTCAAATAAACAAATCTGCCGTAAAATTAAATCCATTTGAGTCACTGGTCCTTAAGCCGTACATCGTACAATTAGAAGAGAAAACTTGGTGGGAAAATGGTATGTTCTACCAGGTTTATCCACGTTCGTTTAAAGATAGCGATGGCAATGGCATAGGTGATATAAACGGTATTATTGAAAAACTCGATTATCTAAAAGATTTAGGAGCAACAGGTGTGTGGTTAAGTCCTATTTTTAAGTCACCAATGGTAGACAATGGCTATGATGTTTCCGATTTCAGACAAGTTGATAGTATATTTGGAACAAACCAGGACCTGGAAAACTTGTTCAAAAAAGCAAAGGAACTAGGCATCAAAATTATTTTAGATTTTGTTCCAAATCACACAAGTGATCAACATGAATGGTTCATTAAATCAAAGGTACGTGATCCTAAGTATAGCGATTATTATGTTTGGGTTGATGGTCGTGGCAGAGATGAATCAGGAAAACCAATCCCACCAAATAACTGGGTAATTAAAATGAAATTATACTTTAGTAGAAGTAAATTATAATGATTTTGATACATTACAGCAATCAGTATTCTATGGGTCTGCGTGGGAATGGAATGAAGGACGTCAACAGTTTTATCTTCATCAATTTCACAAAACACAACCTGATTTAAATTTTAGAAATCCGGCAGTCGTCAAAGAACTTGAAGATGTGATGATCTATTGGCTTGACAAAGGGGCTGATGGGTTCCGTTGTGATGCTGTTAACCACATGTTTGAAACCGAAGGATTCCCAGATGAACCAAGAACTTGGTGGTCAGATGATCCAAATGATTATGGTTACACCGATCATATACATACTAAAGATTTACTGGAAACTTTCGACATGGTTTATTCATGGCGAAAACTAGTTGATGACTATCGAAAACAAAAACCTGGCGATGAAGTTATTCTTATGATCGAGGCTTATGCAAATACAACTGCAACGCAATTATTTTATGGCAATGGTAATAAAATTGGTGCACACTTTCCTTTTAATTTTAAAGTAATGCATGCAGCCCATAATGTTAAAAACAATGACAATCCAGCATGGGACCTTGACACTGCAATCCATCAATGGATTGATCCATTACGTGCGCATGAGGTAGCAAATTGGTTGATTGGTAACCATGATAATGCTCGAGCAGCTTCATCATTTGGAGAAGATCGCATAAATGTGTTGCACACATTGACCATGACATTACCAGGTATCGCAATCACGTATAACGGTGAAGAAATTGGAATGATTGATAATTATGATATACCAGCTGATGTAAGACAAGATTCACGTGATCCTGCTCGTACACCATTCCAATGGAACGCATCAGCCTATGCTGGTTTTTCAACGGTAGCACCATGGCTTCCAGTGAACGCAAACTACAAAACTTTAAATTTGAATGCCCAAAAATTGGATGCGAACAGTTACTATAATTTTTATAAGAAATTAGTTGCACTTCGAAAAGATTTACTATTTGTGCATGGAAGTTTTCGCACTTATGTTTTTAATAATCAAGTGCTTGCTTTTGAACGAGCACATCCAACTTTAGGGAGCTACATTGTTTTAATGAATTTGGGTGGATGGCCAGAAACTATTAATTTAACACCAATGGTAACTAATTATCCGGAACAAGTAAAAGTTTTGCTATCATCACCAAAGTCTATTTCCAAAGATGGTGATATTGTGAGTCGATCAACAATTGAGTTAAATCCATTTGACTCGTTAATTATTAAACCAGCTTGATAATATATATATATATATATATATATATATATATATATATATATATATATATATATATATATATTTATATATATATATATATATATATATATATATATATATATATATAAATAAGTATATATATATATATATATATATATATATATATATATATATATATATATATATATATATATATATATATATATATATATATATATATATATATATATATATATATATATATATATATATATATATATATATATATATTATAAACATATAATAAACATATAATAGTAGCAAAAAAATCTTTATTAGTATGGGTTTGTTGTATTTGCATTTAGTTTATGTTATCCTGTTATGAAAAGACACTTTCATGTCCCATAAAGCTGTTATAAAGGAACACAATACTTTTAGAATTCCTAAATTTTCCCACTGTATTCTTTGTTTGTATATAAAGGATGTGAAATGTTATATCACTTGATTTATATCGATGATGATAACCAACACAACAATGACCTCCTATTGAAGTGCAAAATTCATGGGCTGAACCATTTTCTACTGTAACTCTAACGCAGGGTGTATGCACTTAGCAAATAAACCGAACCTGCAATTACTCTAATCCGCAAAAAAACTGGAAAGAGAATGTTTTGTTTTGCAAACCAGTTAATAAATGCTTTGATTACACATGAGACTACCCAGCCTGTCAATTAGTTGAGCTTACGCGCCTTCGGATGTAAGCCATTCCAAAAAATAATGTTTCAAAAATTTTCATAATATTAAAAAATTAGTACGAAAATATCTCGACTTGATATTTTATCTGGTAAATTATGGCAGTAAACCTTTCAATATTGTTTTGGAGCTGGAAGAGAAATTATAAGATATAAAGAAATCTTGACGTAAATTACAAATTGGTGACAATGGAGCTTAAATTCCATTGTTACCAATCTGTAATTTACCAATCTGTAAATTACAGATTGGTGACAATCAAAGAAGTCCTGTTTCCCCTACAGTAAGTGTCAAACTAGTTTAGAGTGGATCACGCTCATTGGTACATTTAACAGCCTATGATAATCTTTCCTTGAGTGATCGAACGAAATTTATAATTTAAAATTATCACTCAAAGATGAGCCATCGTCACCGACAGCAGCCTCTGCACCTACAAATGGCGGCTCTCCGAGATAGCTGTACCGGTTAGGATCGGTTCACAGAACATGACCAAGCCGGCGTTCTTTTATTTCATGAACGAGATCAGGAATTTTCATTAAATTCCTGATTTCATGGTTAAATTAGCGGCTGCACGTTCCACGTATCGATCCTAAACTGCGTGCCCATTAACGTAAGCGGGGGTCGGTTACAATTTTGTCCGTATCCATATTTCTATTTGTTGCTATTTTTAACCGAGAGGTATTTCGGATGAGGATGCCGGTCCAGCGGTCCAACCTTTATTTAGTTGCATCCAATGACAACCCAAGGATGCTATGGTGGAATTCTAAGGATAGCACCGTTCACTGCATGTTCACCAACTGTTTCATGTTAAAGCGAATGACCAACCGGATTCCAAGAAGATTATGAGTCTTCTTGATCATTATCGATCACACCTTTGACCTCTTTAGTCTATATGATGGATTTCAAACTAGATGGTTTTCACACTCTACAGTCACCGTATCAACATCGCTTGTCGCCGCTAAATCGAAGACCACTTCTTTTTTTGTCTATATTTAGGTAAAGTATTAGTGAAAGTTTTAGACAATATGGGTTATCCGTTATTTAGGAGATCACTTTAAAATTACGGTTCACAGTTTAATCTCATCACTATATGCCATTGGCATCTAAACTAAACCTTCCTCAGCATACCAGTGGCATTAAAATTTGAAGAATCCGTATTAATGTCATCGGAGTTATCAGCCGACTGTTCCAAATTATAAGCTAAGGTCGTGGGGAATAAACCAAATATTCCAATGGCATTTATCTCTAAAATAAAAGTCGATTTTTATCAAGTTGCCAAAGAGTTTTTTCCGAGAGAATTAACTCAAGCTCAAGTGGAGGATCAATCCAAAATAGTGCACAAATTCTACGAAATGTATGATAAAACACGAATCAAAATCGAAAGAATTTATAGGCAAGGTAGAATCGAAGTCAATGTTAAAATGGAAGCGACTAAACGGTTTCACAAGCCTGCAAAAATTGCCTTCGATTCCATTACCAATCCGTAATAGCAATTACGTTGAATGGATAAATCTAAAAGAAAATTCAGTACATTGGTAGCAAATGATCTGGCACTGATCGACGCTCACAAGTTACATTATTGAGAAGGTGCTTTTAGAAACGAAGTAGCTAATATACGGTCAAACTCCGACACTTTTAATTCATTATGGTTTGCCCTATAAAAACGTTACACAATCAATTCAGTATTAAACTACTAATAAGAGTCAGCAGCCGATCTGAAAAAGTGGGTAGATAGTGTTGTTAAACATGTTTGAGTACTCACATCATTTAACCTATAGAAGTGAACGCAATAGAGTAGATCTCGAAACATATATTTCTGAAATATTTTCAGAATAAATTCTAGGTCAAGGTTTACTATCGTTAAGCGAAACACTGCGTCTGGATGGGTTTGGAGGCAGAGAAATTTACTAAAATAAAACCCAAATTCTTACTTTTGCAGAATGTCTACTAATGTTGATCTAATCGATCAGATCAAGAGATGTTAATAAATTGAGAATATTGATTCTTCTGCTGTTTTGACAGTCGAGGAGAAACAAGTGCAAACCCATTTTCGTGAACACACCAAATGCTGTAACGATGGTCGATATATTGTAAGATCCATATATGGGTAACTTTACCCATCAAAGAAACTATTCACGAGTTGGACGAAACCAAATCAGAAGCCACTAAAAGGTTTCATCCATTGGAGAATAAACTCTTGGAGTTAGAACTTGAAAACATAATATCGCTTTTTTATGAGAGGATATATCCCATTGCGCAATATATGATATTGCGGATATTCCATGATGAGAAAACTGAAATTTTCAATAGCAGCCAAAACCACAAAAAAAGATTTCTACGTGGATTATGTTTTGTCTGGGTCTGATCAACTGTCGATCGCGATTGAATTACAATAGTAATTAATGAAAATGATGAACAAAGGAGCTTTCATGTACACAAATGGTTTGCTAACACACCTAATATGGTAGAAAGAATTCCGTTAAATGATCGGAATTCATTAGAAACAAATATTTCTGAAGATCATACATGAAAGCGTTGGGGTTAACCTGGAACTCTAAACCTGATAGACCCATTAGGGTTCTTCTATTCTATAGTTTTGACAGCTAAAGCGGCATTACAACAGCTGTGGCAAGTAAATATGGAATGGGATCAGCCGCTGCCAAAAAACTACGAAATTGAATGGCTGGAATTTCGCAAACAATTGAAAGAGACGCCAAATTTGGAAGTTAATCGATGCGTTACACTATATTCAAGAAGTGTAAATAGTTTCTCAAACAGCATATGGTGCATGTGTATAAGTAAATTGTGTCGATAAAAAAGGAGAACGAACCACGACATTACTCTGTTTCAACAGAGTAATTTTCTAGAGTAGTACCTCTTAAGATAATCACAATACCGAATCTTGAACTATACAGGCCTGTTTTGTTATCTAAACTTACCAGCAAGACTACCCCATAATCCCATAATTGTGTTGAGTTGATGAAAACCTCTGTGTATCTCTTTGGGTTGCCGAGATTCAGGATGTCACGCATATATCGAACCAATAAAAATTTCGCAACTATCAACTCGAGAGGCCTTCAACCTTGTGGTGATCTGGACCGGTTTTCTTGCAATGCCACGAAAGTGATTGGCCAAAGTTATTTGCAGTCAAGCATTCATGAGCATATGTTACCACAGATGGAATCAATAACAACATTATCAACACAAACCGTCGAACGTTTTCCATTCTTATCAAAATACAATTCCATGAACAAATTAGTGCGCGTCATGGCTTACATCCTAAAGTTTAGGCAGTACAGCAGAAAATCATGTCCTAAACATTTATCTGCTGAAGAAATGTCGATGAGTTTAAACAAACTTATTTAAATTGTGCAATATGAAGAATTCAACGACTAGGATCTGAAAATATTTTTTAGATAAAAACGAAATTATTCGAATGTGTGGACGAATAAGAAATTCAGATCAACCATTCGAGACCAAAAGCAACAGATTGTGCTACCAAGGCATTGTCATTTGATCAAATTAGTCATTTAATAACCTAAAGAAGTACATGTTCGACAATTGCAATGTCCCATAGGGGCTCATAAGTTTTAAAAATAAGACTGATTTTAAACAATGGTTTTGTTGCTGTGTAAATGTTTACAGTAAATACAGGTATGGTGAAAACACCTCAGGATAACATTTGGTACCGCCAGTCCAACCAAGTCCTGACATATGCAAATGTTTTCTGTATTATTAGATTAAATGTTATTACTAGATCCTCTGGTCTGTTTTATACCTTCCGTTGGTATACCAAATATATGAGTTTTAAATCAAATCTATCACTAACAAGTATACAAGACAAAGTGATCAGTTTTCAGTACCTTAAAATACCATACAAATGCCGACTAATTGAAGCTGTACAAGGTGTTGATCAGACCTTATGTCATAAATCATAATAATATATCGATGTGAGAGTTGGTCGCTGATGGATAAAAATAAAAGATGGCTGATGAAATGTCTCCCTAACTATATTGTCTGACAATTAGCATTTTTTTAAACTATTGCCAGTGGCTTTATTCTTGAATTTTTCTTTATGCGAAACTAACAAGAAGAGTGAAATTCTTAAAAACTTTAATTTTTTATCTTATGTCTTAACCTATGTTAATACTTAATATCAGTATGCATAATTATTATTAAATTACTACTAAATTAGATGATGACCGAAATATTTGACATTTGCTTGCTAAGAAATTGTGATATTGTTTAATTTTACAATAAATAATACGGACATGTACGTTTGTTTAGTGTGAGTGTTACATATGTTGATTTACATTCATCCGTCCTTATCCGCTAAGTTTTTAACCAATCTACAATTTTGTGCAGATGTTTTTGTGATTCTCTCGATGCGAAAACAATATAGCTGTGTCGTCAGCAAAAGGTGAAGTGATAATTTTTTCAGTTATTGATAAGTCAGCTGTCAATAATAAGTATAACACAGGTCCCAATACACTACCTTGCGGTACTCCTGCCTTTATTTCGGTTAAATCAGTAGTGGCCGTAATTTGTTTAACCTGGAACATCCTTTGGACTAAGTTGTTTTCAAGAATTGCATGAAATTGTTGAGGCAGAAGAGTTTTAATTTTGTTCTTTTTAATCCTTCGCTAAACATATATGCTATATATTATATGTATCTATCTGGTAATTCTTTGACCATTTTTCCAGTTATTCGATTTCTTAAGATTTATACTTTTTTTGGTGCACACAGTTTTGACGAATTTCCATTTAAACTTTACTGGATTTGGGTTCGACTCGTCCCTCATAAACTGTGATAGTATATGCAATCATTATTTTGTTCGTTTGGCGTGAACACTTTTTGTAGATGATTAGAGAAAGCGATAGCCTTTTCTAGGTAACTTCTGGTCCAGCGCCATCTGGTTTCTATATCGGTGAGTGCGATAGCTCTATCCTTTTTAAATTCCTTGTTGCCTTCCATAGTGATTAATCTGTTTTTCTGTTGCTGTGAGCTCACTTAGGTAATTCTGTATTCCTAAATTTTATTCCTCCCGTAGCGCTTCTCTCAGAGCATTAATAGCTGTATTTAATTTCCATTTATACAAAGGAGATTGGTGAAGATGCCATAGCCGCCGAATTGTCCGTTTTTCTGATAATAACTTCGAATGTTACTTGAAAACTTATTATTTTCTTCTGATTTTTTGTTTTTCGAAGTAGCGTTTTTACTGCCATTTCCATTATTTGTCTTAAGTTTTCTATTGCAGCATCAATGTTTCCTATTGTGCGAAGTGGGGCATCCAAATGACAATTTACATCTAAAGTTTGTTTATTAAACGTTGAGGTGGTTCAGTTTTCAATACTTGGGTACTAGTGTTATTATTATTGGTGAGTGATCTTATAATAAATCTAGATCTATTATCAGGAATTTTCAGAAATCTATTAAATCAGGAATTTTTTTCCTATCTGTAGGCCAATATGTGGGATATCCAGATGATAAATAATCTAGGTTTTTTCGTGTATTGCTTCGTAGAATATTGCTTTATTGCTTCGTAATGCTTTACGAGCCATGTGCTTTTCCATCAGGATGTTTGGTGTCCAAAAAAAAAGGATTTTATACTGTGGTTATCCTAGAAGTGGATTAAATAAATAAATAAACAGAATAGCCGGCAGTAAAAAAAAATTTGTTTTGGAAATGTGATGAATTTTATTCGATAAGAAAGGTTTGTACCTCAGCATTATGTTGCTAAAGCCCATTCGCAATCCAAATAGCTATTTTTAGAACTTTCATTTTTAATTTTTGACTATATAATTCGCCTAAGCGTATTCATATTTTGCATCATCATGCTCATTTGTCTTTCCATCATCATCATGAAACTTTGCATGTTCTAGGTTAATTTATTTCCCGTGATATGAATGTTTAGGTTCTCTTCATTAAAATGAACTTTTCGTTAAAATGACGTCTCCGAGTTATCATTTTGTGTGTTTGCACTCGTTGGTTTGGTGGCGGTTGTATTTTTTAATGACATGACCCACTAATTAAATTGCATATATTGAGCATTCGTTGCTCAGCTCTAATTTTGGGATTGACTTTCCGGTTTAAGTCCAGATACACTACACAACCCCTGTAACTCGCAGTGTGATTTTCACCGCAGTTACTATAGCGTTTCACATATGGGTCATTGCGAGATACACTGTTTAGAGTCTTGAAGTTCACTGCAAATAACACAAACTCCATTTAGGGTCCAGTGTGCTTTTGTGTGTCCGTATTCTTGATACTTTATATGCACTCAACTGATCCACACCTTTTTTTAGGTTCTTCAATTAATATTTTGCGATAAAGAAAATATTTTAGATTGTAAATCTTGTAAACTTCTTTTGACTTTTTTTCCTCTGGCTCTAGTTCTAAACGAAACATTGGCTGAGGTTCCTTCTCACGGTTTACTATATTACCAATAGATTTGGCATGGAAACCTTCCGTAGCAAGTGCAGCATGTATGTCTCTAAGATCTAGGCAGCTTTCAATTCCTTTTAGCAAAACTGTCAGCCAATATCTGACAATTACTGATGCAATCAATTGATAAACACAGACGCCACTGTTGGACTCGCCTGCAAACAACCGAATACTATTATTTTGATTAGTTTAAATCGAAAATAACAGATGGCATGATTTTTGGGTTTAAGTATTGCATCGATCATTACACAGTTATCATTTAATTATTATTGTTATTATAAGTGTTCTGTGTGCGTTTATCTAACCAATTAATCATGTGTTGTACAATTGATTATCTGTACATAATGTCAACACTAATTGTGGATAATATAAAAGGTGCGCTGTTATCTATAGTTAACTTGAGATACAAATTTTTTGAAAAAACATTAAAAATATAATATTACGATATTTGGTTGGCGCACGGCTGTGATATCTAATCTAACATAAACAGGTAGTTTAGACGATATTTTTATTGGTATTGCATCTCAAAATTGGTATTGAAAGTTGCAAGCGTATGTGTGTGTGGTAAAGGATATGAAATATCGTGGAACTCAATTTAAAACAATATGCCACCAATAGATAATCATACATATTACAGACCCATTGAAATTTTAAACTACGTCATATCCGGTTATTTAAGATTTTAATCTTAATATCAAAGTTCGTATACATTGAGAGCTTATACGATAAACTGATATGCACACTCGAACTTACGTAGTATGTGGGCAAAAATACGTATTAAAAACAAATAATCATGTCTAAAATAATTTCGAAACATTACTGACTGTCAAAATAAGTCATAAATAATTAATACGGATATCCGGTATAAAATATGTCATATAATAAATAAGCGCATTCACAGGTCATATTGCTATTATTACTCTTCGTGTTCCCGCGGAAATTCCCTTAACAGGGTTTTTATAATTTGAGGTATAAAAACTACTATTTAGTAGTATTTAGTATAAATTACAAATTGTTAGTAACTGTCAGACATATTTTTTACAACACCGAACCTAACCTAGTGCAATCATCGGTAATTTTATTGAAAAATAAATAAGTGATATACTATCACGTTATATTATATTTTTTCAAGAGTTTTTTTTAGTGCCGCAGGTATTTAGTGTCCAATTGTCTAATTTGAACTTGAATTTGATTTATAATCTTTATATAAATACTTATATGACGTCAGAAAAGCATATAAATTATTACGCACTAGCTTAACATGATACAAAGATCTCGGTACTTTAAAAAATGCAATATTACCTGGGACAGCACGTCCGAACCACATGCAATAGTTGCAAGTAGATAAGACAGTTAATTTGATTTTGACTGTAAAATCTAGAATACCGTTTTATTGGTTGGTTTATCATCGTGATTGCTGGGGCAGATAATTGTATAATGTATATGCCATTTAATGAAAAAAAAAAAAAAAAAAAAAACAATAAAAAAAACATAATAGATTACCACTGGTACTTATTAAAATTTGATATCGGCGTTGAAGGGCCTTATGAACATATATAAATAGCAGTTTAATTCTCTAAACTGAATTAGTTCAAGAATAGTAATCGACATGTGTTAATAACTCTTATTACCAAAACTGTGATAGTGATTAAAATAAAAGTGAGTGATCATGTGATTTATAATTATTCATCATGTGATATAAAATTTTATTATTTCAGTGAAACTGTTGTTGGGCTTTGGCCTGGTATTGGCATTAGGCCACATTGCAGCCGCTAGTTGGTGGGAACATGGAATTTTTTATCAAATTTACCCACGTTCGTTTAAAGATAGTAATGGTGATGGTGTTGGTGATATAAATGGTGTTATCGAAAAATTGGATTATTTAAGTGATTTGGGCATAACAGGCTTATGGTTAAGTCCGGTTTTTGAATCACCCATGGTCGATTTTGGATACGATATTTCTGATTTTAAGTTGGTCGATCGCATATTTGGAACAAATGCCGATCTAGAGAATTTATTTAGAAAAGCCAAAGAACATGGTATTAAAATTATTCTAGATTTTGTACCTAACCACACAAGTGATAAGCATGAGTGGTTTATTAAGTCGAAAGCAGGTGATTCACAATATAAAGATTATTATGTTTGGCAAAACAAAAAGGGTGATGATGTGGATGGTAACCCTATTCCTCCTAATAATTGGGTAATTACATAATCAGTTCAAATATAATGTGATGTTGATATTTACATTTATGGGTTTATAGCAATCGGTATTCTACGGTTCTGCTTGGGAGTGGGACGATGATCGTGAACAATTTTATTTACATCAATTTGATAAAGGACAACCAGATTTAGATTATAGAAATCCAGAGGTGGTGCAAGAAATGAAAAATGTAATGCTATTTTGGTTGGATAAAGGTGCTGATGGTTTTCGTTTAGATGCTGTCAATCATATGTTCGAAACTGTAGGTTATCCAGATGAACCAATAAATATTGGGGCAACAGATCCTTTCGATTATGGTTATACCGATCATATTCATACAAAAGATTTGGTAATTTTAATTTTATAAATTTAAGCTAAGTAACCAATTTAACTATCTAAATAAATTACAAACTTAGAATGAAACATTTGAAATGGTCTACGAATGGCGTCAAATGGTAGAGGACTACCGTAAAAATAAACCTGGTGATGATGTTCTTCTGATGTTGGAAGCTTCAGCTAACATAACATTTACTCATTTATTTTACGGTAATGGGGAGAAGCAAGGTGCCCATTTTCCATTCAACTTCAAAATAATGATTTTAGCCGAAAAAATTCAAAATGGCATGCCCCCTGCTAGAATAATTAATGACGCTATTGGTGAGTGGATAGATCCACTAACAAACGGAGAAGTTTCAAACTGGCTGGTATGTAATTGATTTTAATTTTAACAATTTTATCCTAAATCGTTAAATTTATATAGTTAGGCAACCATGATAATAAACGCGCTGCTTCCCAATTTGGCGAAGAGCGAGTTAATGCTCTACACACCTTGATCATGACATTACCGGGTGTCGCAATTACGTACAATGGTGAAGAAATTGGTATGGTTGACAATTATGATATCACATATGAAGAAACGCAAGATCCTCAAGCGTGTAACAAAAAAGATCCCGATAATTATAATTTAATGTCACGTGATCCGGCACGAACACCATTCCAATGGGATGATACACGGTTTTCTGGATTTACAACTGGACTTGTGGCCGATCCATGGCTTCCCATCAACAAAAATTATCAAACATTAAATTTAAAAAATCAAATTAACGATCCTAAGAGTATATACAGTTACTATAAGCAACTGGTAAAAATGCGAAAGGACCACGTCTTTGTTGAAGGCGATCACAGAAGATATGTATTCAATGATCAAGTAATTGCAATTGAACGATTTACTCAGACCGATAGCTATACGGTTTTGTTAAATTTTGGTAATCAAACTGAAACGATCGATTTAACAATAATGGCCACAAAATATCCTGAAAAGGTCGAAGTAATTTTAGCATCACCAGAATCAACAACGTACTCAACTGCTAAACTAAAAACTAACGAAATTAGGCTGAATCCGTTTGAGGCTTTAGTATTTAAACCGTACGTTAAAGCGGATGACGGAGAAATGAATTGGTGGGCCAATGGTCTTTTCTATCAAATTTATCCGCGTTCGTTCAAAGATAGCGACGGTGATGGTATCGGCGATATAAATGGCATTATTGAGAAATTGGAATATTTACGACAAACTGGTGTTACGGGCATATGGTTAAGTCCAGTTTTTACATCACCAATGATTGATTTTGGCTATGATATTGCTGATTTTAATGAAGTTGACAGTATTTTTGGTACAAATGATGACTTAACACGATTATTCGAAGCAGCTAAGACGCTCGGGATTAAAATTATTTTGGATTTTGTTCCAAATCACACAAGTGATAAACATGAATGGTTCATTAAATCACGAAACAAAGATCCAAAGTACGATGCATATTATGTGTGGGAAGATAAAAAAGGAGACGATGCAGATGGAAAGCCAATTCCACCAAATAATTGGGTAATGTTAATAAACACTTCTATATATTAGAGATTGTAATTTACACAATTTTTTTTTGGCATATTCTAGGTATCGGTATTCTATGGATCAGCATGGGAATGGGATGAAGGGCGGCATCAGTTTTATCTTCATCAATTTGACAAAAGTCAACCAGATTTGAACTATAGAAACATCGAAGTTGTAAAAGAAATGAAAAATGTGCTAACGTTTTGGTTGGACAAAGGCGCGGCCGGATTTCGAATGGACGCCGTTAACCATATGTTTGAAAGTGTGGGACTACCTGATGAGCCCAGAAACATGGCATTTGATGATCCTTTAGACTATGATTATGTTATTCACGACTATACAAAAGATTTGGTATGATAATCGAGACATATATGTAACATTATAAATCATTGATATTATAACCATTCGTAATTTTATATTTTTAGCCTGAAACTTTTGACATGATATATCAGTTCCGTGAACTTTGCGATGAATACAAAACAATACATGGTGGTGACGAACGTCTTTTAATGATTGAGGCGCACTCTAATCTTACTTTTACACAATTATATTATGGTGATGGTAATAAGCTTGGAGGACAGTTTCCATTTAATTTTGGTCTTATAACCAAAATTAATGATGGAACAGCAGACAATTTTGATAATGTCATTCACGAATGGATTGACAATTTACAGCCAAATCAAATTCCAAACTGGGTGGTATGTACCATAAATTGATTTTAAAAGTTTTGATTCAAAAAGTTAAAAACAAATCCTTTACATTTATAGCTTGGTAATCACGATCAAAAACGTGTCGCAAGTCGATATAGCGAACAAATGGTAAACGTGCTACACACATTAACATTGACTTTACCTGGTGTGGCTATCACATATAACGGAGAAGAAATCGGAATGGTTGATAACTATGATATAAGTTTCGAGGAAACAGTCGACCCACAGGCGTGTAACAAAGGTGATCGGGACAACTATATTTCAATGTCGCGTGATCCAAATCGAACTCCATTCCAATGGGATGATACATTATACTCTGGATTTAGTAGCGGCGAAAATGGTATACCATGGCTTCCAGTGCACCAAAACTATAAAAAGAAAAATCTTAAAATTCAACAAGAACAAGAAAAAAGTGTTTACAAGTTCTATCAGCAACTTGTTCAACTGCGTAAAGATCCAATCATGCTGAAAGGTACATTTAAGTCCGAAGTTCTTTCTGAATATGTACTAGCATTTTCTAGATCTATTTCCCCCGAAGAAACATATGTAGTATTGATGAATTTCGGTAGTACTGATGAAATTGTAGATATAACTGGTTTTGTACCCAAGTTCCCTGAACGATCAACTGTTGTATTAGCTGTACCAGAATCGGAATTCGATAAAGGTTCAATAGTTAAAACAAATAGCACTTTGTTAAGACGGTATGAATCATTGATCTTGAAACCAAAAATTGAAGCCGCCGTCCGTGACAAAGAATGGTGGGAAACCGCTGTATTTTATCAAATCTATCCACGTTCGTTCAAGGATAGTAATGGTGATGGAGTAGGTGATATAAGAGGTATTATTGAAAAGTTGGATCATTTACATGATATTGGTGTGACAGCTACCTGGCTTAGTCCAGTATTAAAATCACCAATGGCTGATTTTGGGTATGATATCTCAGATTTTGAAAATGTCGATTCCCTTTTTGGTACTAACGAAGATTTGGATGAATTATTTGTAAAAGCAAAACTACTTGGTATTCGCGTAATAATGGATTTCGTACCCAATCACACTAGCGATGAGCATATGTGGTTTAAAGAATCGGTAAAACGTAATCCCATTTATGAAGATTATTACATGTGGAATGACGGCAAATTAGATAAAAACGGTAAACGTATTCCACCAAACAATTGGGTGTCTGTATTTTATGGCCGAGCTTGGACATGGAATGAAGAACGTGGCCAATACTATCTCCATCAGTTTGATAAGAAACAGCCAGATCTTAATTACAGAAATCAAAAAGTAAGGGACGCAATGAAAGATGTTTTAAAATATTGGTTGGATAGAGGAGCAGCCGGTTTCCGTATGGATGCAGTGAATCATATTATGGAAGCAGAAGATTTACGAGATGATCCACGAAATCCGTATGATAATGATGACCAATCATTTGGTTATGTATATCATCATTACACTGTTGATATGAAGGAGACATATGATTTGATTTATGAATTCAGAGAATACATCGACCAATGGATAAAAGATAATAAGCCAGACGAGGTTAAAATAATGATGACCGAGGCATACACGAATATTTCTAGTTCTATGTTGTATTATCAATCTGAAGATCATAGAAAAATTGGTGCACATTTCCCATTCAATTTTATCCTTATCGAGTGGTTGAATAAAGATTCAGATGCACCAAAATTCAAAGAAACAATTGAAACTTGGCTAAATAGTGTACCTGACGGTAAAATATCTAACTGGGTCGTAGGAAACCACGATAAACCACGTGTTGGCTCACGTTATGGATCAAGCAGTATCGATTCATTGAACACGTTAAGTATGACACTTCCTGGAGTAGCAGTAACATATAATGGAGATGAAATTGGCATGGTAGATTATCGTGACATAACGTTCAAAGATACACTTGATCCCCAAGCATGTAATAAGGGTGATCCAATGGACTATAAATGGTCGTCACGTGATCCTCAACGAACACCATTCCAGTGGGATGATTCAGATTATGCTGGATTTACAACTGCCGCAAATGGTAAACCATGGCTACCACTTCATCCCAATTACAAACAACTAAATTTAGCCAACCAAAAAAAAGATCCACGAAGTCATTATAGTGTATATAAACGATTAGTTGAATTGCGAAAACACAAAACTATGATTCATGGTGATGTGAAAATCAATGCCATAAATAGTCGAGTACTGTCTTATATACGCGAGCTAGAAGGATCGGAATCATTTGTGATAGTCATTAATCTTGGTGATTTTTGGGAAACAATCGATTTAAATAAAGCACATCCGGTTCCAGTACAAATGACGGTGGTTTCATCGTCAGGCGAATCAAAACATATTACGAACGATGTAATTGCAACAAACAGTTTAGTGCTTGGACCGCATGATGCATTAGTGTTATCGACAAAGGCCGATTCGTCTGAGGAATCATCTTCTACTACGATTAGTGTATCAATTATACTTGTATTTATATCAATTTTATGTAGTTTGGTTTAATTAATTTGTAGTTATGTGTTATAGATAAATAAATTTATACTAATTCATAAATTATTGAATTTTGTAATTAATTGTTACTAGATTCGATTTAAAATGATTGTTTTTAGAATTTTACTAGACTTACTAGACTTATTTACACTAGATTTACTAGTCTTATTTAATGACTTAGTAAATTATTTACACAACAGGTATGTTCCGATGCGTTCGGTTGTTATTAAGGGAAAATACATACCATGGTTCAATATGGAGATACAAATCCTAATTTACTTGCGTCATTTTTCTTTTAAATAATTGGAAATATTCTAGAAGTAAGGAAAAAGTAAATGAAACATCTAATTATAGCGCAATGTTCCTAGCAAGAGAAACCAAACTTTGAAAGCCTTAATAGTTTGTTAAATTATAAAAAAATAATTTAGTCGAGTGTACTATGTTAACAGATGCCGTTTTTCAAATTGAAGGCTTTTGTAAATATTTGACGGAGCCTTGCAAATAAACTCGAAATTCAGTATTTTATTGCCTTAAACTTTGGCTAACTATTGCGTCAATAAATCCTTTTCGTTTCCACTATAGATTCATGTATATCAAATAAATGCAAAATTGACGGTTTACGTAGTTATATAACGCATCATTTATAACTAAATTCTATTCTTTTTTCTTTTGTTTTAAATAAGTTTCAATTAAGTTAACTTAACGAAAATTTTTCAGTTTAACGATCCAACGTAATGTTTTAAAATATGTTTTTAAATAATGTTTTAACTAATTTAAAATAATTTTTTTTTAATTAACGAGTATTTAACGAAACATTAAACGTTTTTAAAAGTTAAAGTAACATTATTGATCGAAATAGTTTTTAACTTATAGTAATTTAGTACAAGGCGTGACCAATTATTTGTTAGATTTTCACCTTAAACTATTACTCGAGATGCCTAATTTAAGATGAATTAACAGTTGTAGATTTAACAGAGTAATGTTGTTTAGCGACAAAAAATTTGATGAACAATATCAGTGTGATATTAATATCCAAAAACTTTTTTCTGTTTGGAACAAAAAACCAATAACTATTCAAAAACGAACTTAACGAAAATAATTTAAAGTAAATTAGCAATTTAAACCATAATATAATCAATTATTTATATCATTAGTAATTTGTTTAAACCATTCAATTTAGTTCGTTAAGTTAACTTGACGAAACTTTTCAAGTTTAACGAACCCACAAATAATTTTTTTATTTTAATATTATCAAATGTTTCATAATGTAACATTGTAACATTGTTCAAAAACGAACAATTTAAATTAATTAAATTGTACCCAAATAACTTAACGAGTTTGTAACGAAACCTATTATAAATGCATGTTACAAGTTTTGAAAGTAAATTAACAAATCCAAATCACTTTTTACATTTTAAGTATATTTAGTTATAAAGGTGTGGAAAATCACCGATTAGGAGCAACATATTATTAAAGCTGGTAAAGTTTCCACCACATAAAATATAATAGCTGTTGGCATCAAAAATACAAAATATAAACTAAATCTGATAAGTTTTTACACACGTTAAGAATAACTTTGAATAACTAATGTAAACGTGTTTGTGAAACTTAACGAAAAACAATAATCGTAAGCTATTTGAATAGTAGAGGATATAATTTTAGCAAGGTCGTACAAAATTTACTGAATTATTTGGAAATCAAACTATTTCGGAAACTGGGAAACTTCCGGAAAGTTTTTGAAATTAGGGTAATTGAAATGTTATATATTTCGGATTAATCTACAAAGTCTAAAGCCATATTTTAAAATTAAATTTTGCGAGATTTGATATTTGCAAATTGATCAATCAAATCATCGAAGTTCATCTCGTTAACTATATTTCTTTCTCGATTGAAATTGTAGCTAAGCCAGCTTATCTTTCCTGCGTCATGGAAGTTCTTAAATCATTTTTTATTATTTTCAATTTTAAAAAACTATGTTCTCGACACGCTACCGTAACTGGCAAAGTTAGTATTATTTGAACCGCTGTTACTTAATTGAGGTATAAAGTAAACACATTTTGTTGAGTTACATAATCTAACACTTGTCTGGAGATACTTTTGATTGAACTTTATTCTGTAATATTCTCAATTCAATATTTAGTACATTTCCATTTAAATCGAACCCTTACGTTTGTAAGGGCTTTCTCAAAAATCATCCATTTATTATACAAAATGTTTGGTTCTTCTTTCGTCAATTCGTGGATATTGAAAAACAGAATAGTTCACTGTGGTTTTCTAATTGGTGGAATCGTTCCGTTATTGATAATATGGCCTGATCCAAAAATGTATAATAAAATTTAATTTTGAGTTGGCCTTTCGCTGATAATATAGTATCCGAAGACTCATAAGCACAAATTATATTTTTGATACCATTTACCCGAACCATAGTCCATACCATATATTCATTGCGTATCTTGACTGCGTATCTTTATGAAATATCGCATATAAAAAAAATGTTTAGTGGTAACTTGAAGAACATTTTGAAAATTGCAATAACTGAACAAGAAATAGTCGTAGAAAAATTTTGCAAATGAGTTATTAGGAAAATTCGTTGAGAGTCTCAAAATTATCAGTTTTTTATTTTAGGACATTTTTCTTTTACTCAAAAAAGTGATAAAAAACAAAATAAATTAAAATGAACATCAAAAAGTAGACAACATTTTTTTAAATTCAAGCGGTTTTCAAAAGCATAACCTCACTTTTTTCCGTATATGTCTGGATTTTTGACCACCTCTCCATAGTAAATCTGAGTCTAATTCGGATATGATTTCGGAAAAAAGTCGAAAATGAATCAAAATGTTCGAAAAATCCAAGATATAAAAATACTTGGGATTGCATAGCAATAGTATTAAACAAAATGTAACAAAGGACATATATAAGGTAGCCTATTATTTTGTATATGTCCCCTGTTGATACCTTAAATGACGCGTTTGCATGATCGGTAGTCTAGGGAAACCCGTATAGTAATTACATCCAGTTCAGGCAGATTTATCGGATATTGAAATTTATTTGAAATACATAAATGTGGAATTTTATTATTTAAAATAAAATACTTACACGTTCCGGTCACCACCATAGCATTAAAAACCTGCAATGTTACGAGATTTTTTGTTGCACTATGCCAAATATTGCCCGGGATATGCGATCACGATTCACTAAACGAAATCGCACGAAAAAAATCCTAGTAGTATAGAAGGAACAAAAAACAACTGCGCTGGGTTCATTGTATTAATATGATAAAAAATCGATTGAAGACAAGTCACTATATGGGTTTTGGACATCTATATATATTTTAATTTATGATATTATGCAAAAATAACGAAATTTTGAATATTTATTCAACAATTTGAACCAAATGGAATTTGGTTCAAATCAGTTTTTTATTTTAGGACATTTTTCTTTTACTCAAAAAAGTGATAAAAAACAAAATAAATTAAAATGAACATCAAAAAGTAGACAACATTTTTTTAAATTCAAGCGGTTTTCAAAAGCATAACCTCACTTTTTTCCGTATATGTCTGGATTTTTGACCACCTCTCCATAGTAAATCTGAGTCTAATTCGGATATGATTTCGGAAAAAAGTCGAAAATGAATCAAAATGTTCGAAAAATCCAAGATATAAAAATACTTGGGATTGCATAGCAATAGTATTAAACATAATGTAACAAAGGACATATATAAGGTAGCCTATTATTTTGTATATGTCCCCTGTTGATACCTTAAATGACGCATTTGCATGATCGGTAGTCTAGGGAAAACCGTATAGTAATTACATCCAGTTCAGGCAGATTTATCGGATATTGAAATTTATTTGAAATACATAAATGTGGAATTTTATTATTTAAAATAAAATACTTACACGTTCCGGTCACCACCATAGCATTAAAAACCTGCAATGTTACGAGATTTTTTGTTGCACTATGCCAAATATTGCCCGGGATATGCGAACACGATTCACTAAACGAAATCGCACGAAAAAAATCCTAGTAGTATAGAAGGAACAAAAAACAACTGCGCTGGGTTCATTGTATTAATATGATAAAAAATCGATTGAAGACAAGTCACTTTATGGGTTTTGGACATCTATATATATTTTAATTTATGATATTATGCAAAAATAACGAAATTTTGAATATTTATTCAACAATTTGAACCAAATGGAATTTGGAAACAGATCAATAGGTTTATGAAAATCAATTCTCGTGTTACATCATTCCAATGATGTTGAATTCAAGGACCCTAAATACATTGTTAATATTTTTATTAACTTAATAAGGCCCAAACGGATCCTTTTACACGATAAAAAGTTCATTTATTGCGCTATTTCGCCAAATTTTATGATATTATTTCTTGCTTTAACCGCTTCGTGAGCCATGACAACATACTATATTTGGATCATATTTGGAGGACATGACAACATACCAAATATTGTAAATATCGTTTTTTCACACCTTTTATCAAAATTATTTAACGTAGTTTTAGAGAGCGGAATTTATTCCGATTGTCATAAATTAGCTAAAGTGTCACCTATTTTCAAATCAGGTGAACCTAAATTAATTAATAATTATCGACTGATCTTAGTGTTATTCCAGTGTTTGACAAAATATTAGTAAAATTGCTAATAGAATGTTCACTCGAAAGTTATAAGTTATTATTTACTCGAAACTTATCTTCACAATCGGAAGCAATTTGTTGTAATCAATGGTACAAAAAATAGTACTGTTGATATCAATTGTGGAGTACTGCAAAAAAGCGTCCTTGGGCTCACCGGAAGTATTAGATTGTTTGCTGATGATATCGCTAAATTTTATGAATCTTAAGACTGCTCACTATATTTTTCTAACATGAAGAAAAATGTTGAAATAATTTTGGAATTTTTTAGCATTAACCGAATTTCGGTCAATTTCAGTAAAACTAAATTTATAACTTTTCATTCTCCATTTTTGCCACATTGTACTAACTATTACTTGAAACCGCGAATTTTATTATTGGACGAGCTGATAACTTTAAGTATCTTGGATAAATATTCGATTAATATGTCTTGGGATGATCATGTTTATACTCTACGAGTTTAAAAATAAATCCATTTATTTGTTTAATTAGAAAACTTTCTATGTTTGTTCTAGTGCATGTTTTAAAAAAATATTTAATAAAACTTTTTTTAAAAAGCACACTTTTATTTATGCATAGAAAGTGCACCAAAAAGTAGAAAATAATTTTTTTCTTTGCACCTAGAATATGATCCAAAATTGTACAGTTGCATGTTTTCTAAATTATTTTTATTTATTTTTGAGGCACCTGAAGCATTCACTAAGCCCTTTGCTACATCGATAATCTCAGCATTACTTTTGCTCCTACAAATATTTCCAAATCTTTTGGAAGCCCAGCTGTTTTGTCTATTTCCTTTGATACAGCTCTACCCATGTTGACATTTGCTTCGTCTCTTTTACCAGCGAATACTGAGCTCTTATAGTGAACATCTCTGTACCTTTGCTTCTGAAGTAGTCCAGTACTGCTTCATTATGTGCTGCTACCTTTGGCTTGACTGGATATATGCGAAGTACCTTTTCTATGGAGAATTCACCACTGAAGTCATTTCTAGCTTTGACAATAAGTACATCCATATGGTGAGGCTTTAATTCGCCAATTCTCAATGCGTTCAAGATGTCTACGAATGTGGTGTCTTCTTCTTGTCACATATTCTGTGTCAACTCTACTAACCTAAATAATCTCCATAGATGCAGGCTGCTCACCAAAGAGCATAAGATCACCAAAGAGTACCATATTTATACCACCGAATGTAGTTTGTCACTATTCTTGAGTTGCTTTAGGCGTGAATCGATCATACATAGTACTTCGTATGCGACCATAGATATTTCGTCTATGAACAGAAAACCCAATATCTTTCCATTGCATACGCATAGTACGGAGGAAAATACCAGTTAGGATTGGTATTTTGATTAGGTGGTAGAATCACAGCTCTTACAATATTTGCTAACACCATGGCTGAACATTGAACACCAGGATAACCTGTACTGAATATCGATGAAGGCTGATGCCATGAAGCTCGCACGATTTATGATAAGCTTCCGATCTCTTTATCTGCACTGGTATCTAGATTCTCAGTTACCTCCGGTTCTACTTGCGGCACACGAACTATATCTTCCTGGTTTATTTTGGTTAAATCGCTATACAGTGGATTGTTGTCGATTAAGTAATGCATCATAAATTCTTGGCCGAGATACCGTATATTCTCGCGTTATGTCAAGGTTTTCTAGACGCGTTATGATTACCATCATCTGTGAATTGCTTGTTGATCTCGGTAGCATGTTCTCGGTGACTTCGAAGATATCCTGAGCAAAAAGCACTGCTTGTCCACGAAATCCGTGCTATCCAAAGCGACCTGGTAGATGAATTATCTTCACATATGCTTTGATTCAACTGAAGGATTGCATCAGAAATATTGCTGGGATTTAAGTTATTCGAGTATGCCTTCGATGGCCACGTCGTTTTCTTGCTGGTTATATGAGTCTTGCATCTGTGACACACTCGTAGTGTTGACCGTTTCACTTCATCAGGCAAATATCCCATAGCTTGTGCACTTAGATTACAGGACACTATTTGATTTGGATCTTTTGGTGCATACTTCATATATCTGATGGCAAAATGTTTTGATTGCTGCTTCAAATGTTTCCGTATCTGTCTGACCAGAAGATTCTGTCTGACCAGTGCTATTCGTGCTTAATGTTGTTTAGGTTTCTCTCCAGCTCTTGCTTCTCTTAGACTTCTTAGTCTCTATTCATGTTGCTCAGGTGTCTCTGCACCTCTCGCATCTCGTATACTTCAGTCTTTGTTCATGTTTGTCGGGTGCCTCCGCAGCTCTTATTTTTGAGTTGTGTAATCGGAGTGAATTTAGTCGTATTTGCCGATGCTCAAGTGTCTCTAAAGTTCTATCTTCTCTCAATACTTGTAGTCTATGTTCATGCTAAACAGGTGTTTCAGCAGCTCTAGCTTACAAATGACGTTTACGATCAATCTCTAACCGTGCTGTTCATTGTTCAGCCGAATTTTTTTGTCTTTGTTTTCTTTGCTTGTCTAATCTAGCACGCTTAGATACGTCATCTTCCATAGCACGATTTTCCTTGTATTTTTGTGAAGCTTTTTCCAGTCGTCTGTTCCGTTGTGTAGCAGTTTCCATCGTCGTTGTTTTCTTGGTTGGTTTTAAAGGTTTTGGAGAATACATATTTTGGTCCCATCAGTATGGCGGCAAATAACGGTCCATCCTCCCAGAGGCCCCATAGGAGGACAAGGTGCTTATACAACAGGGTATGCCAGGTGTCCTGAGGTAGTTCACTAGCGGTATGACATCTTGTTCGTCCACCTTCATACCATTCAGCCCTCATCGCGGAAAACGACATATATTGGCTTAGGTGGCTGTACGTTAGCGAGGTTGGAAAGTTAGTGATCACTGGTGTTACATTTTACTTTGGCTTCACTTAAGCGGTTATAATTCATATAAAGCAAACCGACTTATACCAGGACATTTATCAAATGGCAAGTTATTAACTTATTATTTCGTTTCCTTTTCAAATATGGCTCGATCACCTTCGACATATGATTCAATTCCGCTTGCCGCACTTCACACGTTTGTATTTTACGTTCATCACCACATAAATATTATAAATTTCCTGTTTTCGTTTTAACATTGTCAAAGAGTGAGTTTAAAAATTTTCAATTTATTAACTAAAATGTTAAAAAAATTTAGTTAATAAATTGAAAATTTTAAAACTCACTCTTTGACAATGTTATGAAAAGTTTATTTATTTATTTTTTGGATAGTTGCTGGGGTTGATAAATTTGGAATTGTTGCTATGGCCACTATTTAAACGAGCGAATGTTGATGTTTATTTCAATTTATTCGGTCCATATAAAAGAAAATATTGTTAATTATAATTTAATTAAGCATTTTTATGTTCTAAATGTATTAGAAGAGTGCATTGTCATCTGGAATGTATATGTTTGAAAAGTTTCAGGTCAATTGGACTAGTAGAAGTAGTCAAAAAATTTATTATAAAATGTGACGCAGACAACATACAATAACAAACAGTGTGAGTTAAATAAAAGTGTGTAAAAATGATCTATTTTTCATTTATTCATATATACGCAGCTCTTTTATGCTATTACGATTGTTGGTCCTGCTATATGTAAAGCAAATAAAAGAAACTTAAAATATTGTAAAATAAGGGCTGTAAAGCGATATACAAACTTCCGTATTTGTTCACAACTGCTGAATTATACCGAACAGAATCATTAAATATTTTTCCAATTAATTCATTATTTTTGCTTTACGTTTCATGTAACATGTATAAGTGCTTGAATATATTATCAACGTTATCTAACATCACATTTGAATTTGTTAATCATGTATGGGTATGTAATCAGAAATTCTAACATGCTTAAATTTCCTCAAATTAAAACAGAATTTGGTAGAAATTCTATTTCTTTCATTGAACCATTTACTTTTAATAATCTACCGGAAGTCATTAGAAATGCTAATAATATTTATAAATTTAAAAAAATTTTAGAAAGTTTATTTAGCGTCATCATTAGAGAACTATTTATAATAATTTTTATTGATTTGCTTTTGTTATTTATTCTTTATTGTTTTATATATGTATAATTATTTATTATTTTAATTTTTTTGATTATTTTATTTAAATAATTAATGTTGCTTGTTTATTAATTTATATTTTTCAAACTTCCTGTTATATTTAGGAATGACCGATTATCTTTTAAAGGACACTAAATCCACTTACTATCGGGTGCTCTTTTATTTTTTATAATTTAAAAAATTATTAAAATTAATTAAAAAAAAAAAAAATAATAAATAAAAAAATTTTATAACGCTGCTGACGAGTTTTACGAGGCTTACGTGCTTTGGACACTGAGGGCAGAGGGCAGAGACCCATTGTTGATAAGCCACCTGCTGAATAAGGTTGATGCAAATATTTAGAAATTACGGTTTCAAAGAACATACCACAACGTCTTTCCATCACTTCATTCATGTCTGCAATTTATTACGGTCTCTACTACAGTAGAATATAACACTCAGGTAGAATTGCTATTTATCATGCTACGATCATAACAATGAGTGTTTTATTTGTTTAATAGTTGGACATTCAACACAATCATGCAGGTCACATTTCTGTTGCCATTACTGCAAAGGAAGCCATCACTCATCACTTTATTTATCATCCCATAGTTTGTCTAACATTTCATCACACTAATTATGTTCTGCAGACATCCACTACATTATTAGCAGGCATTGAAGATCAGATAAACAATCCATCAATACCTCAAAACATCAAAACAAAAACCACAAACAATTGAATTGCAACTACATTTAGCTCAACAACTGCCGAAAACACAAGGTTATTCTCAATGTATTATTACTACGATTCAAACCCAGTAGCTGACCATTTATTGCAAACAGCTATCGTTCAAATTTACAATGTACATGGTGAACTTTACAATCATTCGTGAGGAACACTAACATAAGTGGTGTTGCTTCAAATACAACCTCACGATGAACGTCAACCCAAAACTTCATCCCATATGGATTCAAATCGACAAATATCGATTGATCTATTATACCAGCTAGAACAAGAATTACATCGGTTGATACAGTTCTGTAAGTCTTAGTAATACCAATAAGGATTCCCTAATTAATGTTCTTCGGTGGTGACAATTCATTCTGTCAGCCCACCCAGCACAACCATATGTAAGTAATGCAACCAGTAGGCCTTCGTATATAATCTTAAGCGTTGTTTAAGACCCCAAGTTTCTTTAGCCTTACTCTTCTTAGTGCATATAACACTTTTTTGCGACGTAACTCCAAGCCTTTCGTCAAAATCTACCTTAAGTCATTCTACAGTTTTGACCATCTTGATCCTCGCTTTATTCACAGACACCAAAGGTGGTCTTCTGATATCGAGTGCTCCTTTAAGCTGGATCATTACTGTTTTGGCAAACGACACCAATCGGTAATTTTGGTAATAGCACTCTGCGCTACTTCCTAAATGCTTTGTCTAGAGTTTTTAGCAAATAGCATTATCTTGTCGTTCGCAAATGCGACTTTTTGGGCATTGGTGTTCATACTACTATTGAAGACGATGTTTCAGAGGTGTGGGCCCAGAATAGACCTCTGTGGACACCCTTTGGTTACACTTTTCTGAAGTGTGCCAAAATTTGTGATAATAGTTGCGAATCTTTCAGAGAAATAGTTATTAATGATTGCGTAAAGATTTGCTGGACAACATATCTTTTTTAACTCAATCATATTACTAGGCCACCACAGAATGTCAAAAGCTCCAGATACGGCAAGGAATCTTCCAAGAATTTATTTTTGCTCAGATTGTATGAGTATGTTGATTATTTTCACCATAGCGACTTCTGTGGACCGATTCCCACTAAATCCGAAGTGTTTGTCGCTATACCATCCACTACTTTCAAATACGTACATTAACCTGCCAGTAATTACTTTCTCGAGTAATTTGACCCAAACTAGTAATAGTATGATTGACCTTTAGGATTTGTGGTCAGTGAGATCACACTTCCTTATTATAATTATTTTGCCGTTTTTTCAAGCTTTCGTTTATGAAGGGAGGGATTCGGGGCCCTATTCTAGGCCATGCTCTTTGTATCACTTCGGTTTTGATGTTATCGAGGCCGGGTGCTTTTCCGTTTTTGAATGAGATTATTGCATTCGTAGTTTTATCATTACTGAATTCTTCCACGTCGCAAGTTATTGGTGTTATAAATCTTTCCGCTTTTAGATCTTTATACGCTTCTGTGTCCCTTGTATCCTTATAATACGTGGTTGTCAGGCCGTTATTGTTTGTTCGAGTTCTTAACATTTTTGGTTTTTAGTTTTCCAGTATTAAATTTATAAAGGAAGCCCCGAGGTTCTGCATTACCATGCTCTGTAATGAATCTTTCTAGACTAAGTTGGCTTGACTTAGTCACATCACTCATGTATTCATTGCGACATGCTTTGTAATGACCTTTCTTTAGCAGTCTTACTGCGGGATCCTTCTCTTTTTGATATACCTTTCGCATTTTTGCAACTGTTGCCTTTTGGTTGGTTATCATGTTATTCGACCAAGGTAATTTACCTTTGTTCGAACGTTTACATGGTATACTTTTTTGCTTCTATTACATCAACATCCTCTTTTGATGCGCATGTTATATTTTTCGATCATCCTTGCCTAGATGTTTCTAATAAGTTGTCGATCGTTTCCCAATTAGCACGTTTAGATGCATATCGAGAAACTCTGCAGATACCCATTGCTATTATGTGTGCTTATAGAATTTAATATTAGGAAATTCCTTAATTTAGGAAATCCCTTATTTTAATATTAATTGCATCACTTTTAGCGAAATTTCCTTCTTTGCCAACTGTCGGTTTACTCTAAAAAACTTATTTGGTTTTCATTGAGTTTTATTAGTTTTCTTTTCTTTTTAAGAACACCTGGCTCAAGTACCATGGCGTTTTTCAGTGTCTGAGTATAAGATACCTTATCATTTTTTGGTTGCTTTTCTGGTTTATGTAGTGTTTCCACTATTTCCCCTCGTTCTTGTAGTCGACCTATAAGACCAACTATCTCGAAGCTAATCGCAAGTCCAACAACAGTCCTGATGAAACTGAAATTTTCATAGAGCCTGTTTCGCTCAGCAATGCTTATTTTTAATATTGAACTGATGTCAGTCTTATGGGCTTTAATCACATCATTTATCTGACTGACATTATCTATGCTGATTGTCTGCTTGTCCTTTATAGTTTCCGTTTGGCTGTTACTTGGTTCTGTGACTGCAACATTGTTGTGTTGCATTAGCACGACGACGCTTGTTGGCTCGGAGCATTTTTTACTTTCTGTATGGGCCCGCTTGCACGCAACTTCTTGATGTGGAGATCTTCAGAGCCCCATCCCACCGCTTAATCTACTTCTATCTACTATTTACAACTTTTCTGCTCTGCAATTTAGCCGTTCAGCAGAGTTTTATTTCACCCTTAAGATGTGACTGCTTCTTCGTTGCCACGTCTCAACCATGTAGAGGTACACAGTTGAGGTGCAGATTGTACTGATGATTACTCCACAAATAATCAATCTTGATTTTTGTTATATTTTTTAATTTTGTGAAATGCTTTGCTTAATTGTAATGCTTCTATAAGTAAAGCGCGATACCCTGTACTTATCTTCTGAGAGTGTAGGATACTAGGCCAGCGTATATAGACATACCCTCGTAAGACGCCTTGAAGTCAAATTGACCATGTGTTGATTTTTAATAGATTTATGGAAATTCCCCCCGCCGATCTGATAACGTCAACGCTCTATGGAAGGTGTTGAAAACTTTGGTTGTCATTCAGGCAACTCTAGGTATGATAAAAGTGTTTCTAAAAAATTATTGATTTTTTGAGGAATGTCGTTTTGCTATCGAGTATCAGAATATAGCCTATAAAGAAGCGCGAATATGTTTTACAATCACACGCAGAAAGAAAGCAAACCTTGATAAGAGAACCGCCAAGCGAATTTGTAGATGGAAAAAGCGTGAATGGAGGAAGGCTAAAGTCTTAAGAGTACAACAACCCAGCAATGAGTACAGTTTCCGTAACTTCTTTAAAGGACTGCACTACACCTTCACACCTATAGGTCTATTCCCATTCGAGATCAGGATGGATACCTCCGTATTAACATCGATACAATTCTCGTCACCTGGAATAAACATTTCTCCGATTTACTCAATGTTTCAAAAGTGCAAAATACTGTATTTAAATAGTTGTCAAATACAGACTGTGAAGATGTGCATACAGGAAACACGAGACTAAAAGAAATGGTTCCCTTGAGTTGATTACAACAACTTCGAGGTATATTGGTATTCGAAGTAGTACTTTTTGGAATTATCTTTTCGACCTTTTTCGATTAGTATGGCAAACCGAAGTTATGCTTGATGAATGGAATGTGGCCGCGTTATGACCTATACTTAAAAAAAGAGATCGATCAAAATGTGAAAGCTATTGCGGTATAACTTTCCTTTGCACGCAGAACATAAATTTCTGTTCTATGTAAAGGGTGGTTAAATTTTAAGGGCCGATGTTGAATGTGAACCACACCTAAACGTCAAGTTTTTTTCTGCATTTCATTTGACATTTCTCAATTTGAACCATGGAAAGATACACAATCGAGCAACGCGTTAAAGTTATTCAGGCTTATTATGAAAATGGGCGTTCAAATCAAAATGCATATCGTGCACTTTGTGATTTTTTCGGTCAATTTAATCGTCCAAATGTGCGTACAATCGGAAAAATCGTGCAAAAATTTGAGCAAACCGGATCTGTAGGAGATTTTAAAACACCAGTGCATGCTCGTACAGCTCGTACTGCAGAAAATATTGCTACTGTTCGCGATAGTGTGGCTGAAGAGCCGTCCACCACTTATTAATGGAGGAGATTGTGGGTGACTCCCAAGGAAGCTTTCCTAAGAATTGGTCAGTCCCTGATTATGTTTTTGCACTGAGGATGTTTCTTTCTAAATATTACAAAATATCTCAAGACGTACATCTTTTCAGCAAGTTCATGACTCGACAAGCTGTAGTTGGACCCCAGCGCATGAGTATGAGAGATGGTTAAAGATATTTGAGAGAAGTTAAGCGCATGTTATATGACCGAAACTTGGCGATGACGAAACTTACAGAGTTCTATTTAACCACGATATCAGGAATTTAATGAAAATTTCTAATGTCGTTCATGAAGTAAAAGGACAGCGAGTACGCTGGCTCGGTCACGTTCTGCGAGACGAACCTAAATGGATGGTGTACCGATCTCTGTCGACGCTGTCGGTCACGACGGCTCCTCGGGGGTAGAGAACGAAATGTCTTCTTAGGGTTGTTTATAGAACGATACGACGAGTAAGTTCGGGATCGAATCCGATGGAGCCATATTGTCGATAAACCATATTCAATGGTTTATAAAAACGATTAACTTTAGTACGGAACTAGGCCAAAGTTATTCTTACCCATAAACCAAATTTTCAATAATCGGCCAATTAGCGTATCTCCACAGTTTTAAGAACAAACCATTTAAAATATTTTTATAGTCCATTCTGACCGTCAATTTGATTCCCACCAGTTCTCGGAATGTGGTCTTTTCAGAGAAAACATTTTATTTAGTTTTTTATGATTTTTAGGCCATTGCATTGGGCTCTGATTTAAAAAAAGCTATTAATTTCAGTGCTCTAATGTGTAACTTCAATTATATGAATATACGAATATTGGTTAAAGAGATTCAAAGCCTTATCACAATTCATATACTTAAAGCCTGTGATTAGATTAATGCACACGTAGTGTAATCTGAAATGTATGTTTGTTGGAATCCCTAATCAAACCATGGCTGTCAAATTAAATAATAAATAAGTGATATGCATTTGATTTATAAAACGTAGTTTATTAACGAATTTCAAGTATCTCCGGGCTTTAAACGCCAACATACACTTCAAAGTAATAAATTACTTATATCACACATCTTTACAATTAAGTAATTGGTCAATAACGAGTTATTATAAATTTATGGAATTTAGTTAAAGTTCTACTGTTAGTAAAACTTTAAATAATTTCGAATTAATCCAAAAATGTTGGCGTTAGGCGTTGTACGATTACAACTTACGAAGCGTGTAGTATCACGTAGTATTAGCATGTAGATTACAAAGTTAAATTAATTTTCTTATTGATAATCCATTTAATAGTATTGGTTAATGGGGGGTTAATCAGTCCAATTCAACTTTGATGAAGACATTTTAATGGGTTTATGATAGCGCAACTGATAACTTTCATTGTTTTCATATGAACAAACCTAACATTATCACTTGTAAATTATTTTGTAATAAAATTGGATAATATCGTGTTCTCAACTAGACTAGTATATAAACCGCAGTTTAGTACATGACCATCGATTAGTTCAAAATTAGAAGTCGCGAGAAATGTGCTTAGAACTAATAATACCAAAATATTAAAAGTGATTAAAATAAAAGTGGGTGATCATGTGATTTATACTTATTTTTTATAACTGTTAGTTATGTAATTTATTATTTCAGTGAAATTGTTATTGGGCTTTGGTCTGGTCCTAATATTAGGCCAAATTACAGCCGCTAGTTGGTGGGAACATGGAATTTTTTATCAAATTTATCCACGTTCATTTAAAGATAGTAATGGTGATGGTGTTGGTGATATAAATGGTGTTATCGAAAAATTGGACTATTTAAGTGATTTGGGCATTACAGGCTTATGGTTAAGTCCGATTTTTGAATCGCCCATGGTTGATTTTGGATACGATATTTCTGATTTTAAGTTGGTCGATCGCATATTTGGAACAAATGCCGATCTAGAGAATTTATTTAAAAAAGCCAAAGAGCATGGTATAAAAATAATTCTAGATTTTGTGCCTAACCACACAAGTGATAAGCATGAGTGGTTTATTAAGTCGAAAGCAGGTGATCCACAATATAAAGATTATTATGTTTGGCAAAACAAAAAGGGTGATGATGTGGATGGTAACCCTATTCCTCCTAATAATTGGGTAATTACATAATCAGTTCAAAAATAATGTGATGTTGATATTTACATTTATGGGTTTATAGCAATCGGTATTCTACGGTTCTGCTTGGGAGTGGGACGATGATCGTGAACAATTTTATTTACATCAATTTGATAAAGGCCAACCAGATTTGGACTTCAGAAATCCGGAGGTCGTGCAAGAAATGAAAAATGTAATGCTATTTTGGTTGGATAAAGGAGCTGATGGTTTTCGTTTAGATGCTGTCAATCATATGTTCGAAACTGTAGGTTATCCAGATGAACCAGTAAATATTGGGGCAACGGATCCTTTCGATTATGGTTATACCGATCATATTCATACAAAAGATTTGGTAAGTTCAATTATATGAGTTGTTAGATATGCATAAACAATATAACAATCTAAAAAAATTTCAAACTTAGAATGAAACGTTTGAAATGGTTTACGAATGGCGTCAAATGGTAGAAGACTACCGCAAAAATAAACCTGGTGATGACGTTCTTCTGATGTTGGAAGCTTATGCGAACACAACCTTTACTCATTTATTTTATGGCAATGGGGAGAAGCAAGGTGCCCATTTCCCATTTAACTTTAAAATAATGCATTCGGCAGATCAAGTTAGGACCGGTACGTCACCTGCCTGGGTAATTGATGCAGCCATTCGAGACTGGAGCGATCCTTTACAATCAGGCGAAGTTTCAAACTGGGTGGTATATAAGATATTGCTTCTTTTTATGAATTTCGTTTTCTCAATATTTTAAATTTGTTTAAATTATAGTTAGGCAACCATGATAATAAACGCGCTGCTTCCCAATTTGGTGAAGAACGAGTTAATGCTTTACACACCTTGATTATGACATTACCGGGTGTCGCAATCACGTACAATGGTGAAGAAATCGGTATGGTTGACAATTATGATATCACATATGAAGAAACGCAAGATCCTCAAGCGTGTAACAAAAAAGATCCTGACAATTATAATTTAATGTCACGTGATCCGGCACGAACACCATTCCAATGGGATGATACACGGTTTTCTGGATTTACAACTGGACTTGTGGCCAATCCATGGCTTCCCATCAACAAAAATTATCAAACATTAAATTTAAAAAATCAAATTAACGATCCTAAGAGTATATACAGTTACTATAAGCAACTGGTAAAAATGCGAAAGGACCACGTCTTTGTTGAAGGCGATCACAGAAGATATGTATTCAATGATCAAGTAATTGCAATTGAACGATTTACCGAGACCGATAGCTATACAGTTTTGTTAAATTTTGGTGATCAAACTGAAACGATCGATTTAACGCCGATGGCCACAAAATATCCAGAAGAAGTCGAAGTTATTTTAGCATCACCAGAATCAATAACGTACTCAACTGCTAAACTGAAAACTAACGAAATTAAACTGAATCCGTATGAGGCTTTGGTATTTAAACCGTACGTTAAAGCGGATGACGGAGAAATGAATTGGTGGGCTCATGCGCTTTTCTATCAAATTTATCCGCGTTCGTTCAAAGATAGCGATGGTGATGGTATCGGCGATATAAATGGCATTATTGAAAAATTAGAATACTTACGACAAACTGGAGTTAATGGCATATGGTTAAGTCCAGTTTTTAAATCACCTATGGCTGATTTTGGCTATGATATTTCTGATTTTAGAGAAGTTGACAGTATTTTTGGTACAAATGATGACTTAACACGATTATTCGAAGCAGCTAAGACACTCGGGATTAAAATTATTTTGGATTTTGTTCCAAATCACACAAGTGATAAACATGAATGGTTCATTAAATCACGAAACAAAGATCCAAAGTACGATGCATATTATGTGTGGGAAGATAAAAAAGGAGACGATGCAGATGGAAAGCCAATTCCACCAAATAATTGGGTAATGTTGAGAAACACTTTTATTTGTGATTGTTTTTACACACATTTTTTTTGGCATATTCTAGGTATCGGTATTCTACGGATCAGCATGGGAATGGGATGAAGGGCGGCAACAGTTTTATCTTCATCAATTTGACAAAAGTCAACCAGATTTGAACTATAGAAACATCGAAGTTGTAAAAGACATGAAAGATGTACTAACGTTTTGGTTGGACAAAGGCGCGGCCGGATTCCGAATGGATGCCGTTAACCATATGTTTGAAAGTGTGGGACTACCTGATGAACCAAGAAACTTTGGGAATAATGATCCTTTGGACTATGATTATGTTTTCCACGATTATACAAGAGATTTGGTAAGATAATTGTAATATCTTTAAACCATATCTTTAAATTATTTGTGCGGTATAACTATTTTAGTATGAAACATACGAAATGATTTATCAATTTCGTGAAGTTTGCGATGATCATAAAAAAAAACATGGCGGCGATGAACCTGTTATTATGATTGAGTCATACACTAACATAAGTTTCACGCACTTATATTATGGTGATGCTGGTAGACTTGGTGGACAGATTCCATTTAATTTTGGCCTTATAACCAAAATTAATGATGGGACAGCCAAAAATTTTAATAATATCATACACGAATGGATTGACAATTTACAGCCAAATCAAATTCCAAACTGGGTGGTATGTATCATAAATTGATTTTAAATTTTTTTTTTAAATAATAAAAAACCTTTCATATTTATAGCTTGGTAATCATGATCAACAACGTGTCGCAAGTCGATTTAGTGAACAAATGGTAAACGTGCTACACACATTAACATTGACGTTACCTGGTGTAGCCATTACGTATAACGGAGAAGAAATCGGAATGGTTGGTAACTACGATATAAGTTACGAGGAAACGGTTGATCCTCAGGCGTGCAACAAAGGTGATCGGGACAATTACATTTCAATGTCGCGTGATCCAAGTCGAACTCCATTCCAATGGGATGATACATTATACTCTGGATTTAGCAGTGGCGAAAATGGTATACCATGGCTTCCAGTGCACCAAAACTATAAAAAGAAAAATCTTAAAATTCAACAAGAACAAGAAAAAAGTGTTTACAAGTTCTATCAGCAACTTGTTCAACTGCGTAAAGATCCAATCATGCTGAAAGGTACATTTAAGTCCGAAGTTCTTTCTGAATATGTACTAGCATTTTCTAGATCTATTTCCACCGAAGAAACATATGTAGTATTGATGAATTTCGGTAGTACTGATGAAATTGTAGATATAACTGGTTTTGCACCCAAGTTCCCTGAACGATCAACTGTTGTATTAGCTGTACCAGAATCGGAATTCGATAAAGGTTCAATAGTTAAAACAAATAGCACTTTGTTAAGACGGTATGAATCATTGATCTTGAAACCAAAAATTGAAGTCGCCGTCCGTGACAAAGAATGGTGGGAAACCGCTGTATTTTATCAAATCTATCCACGTTCGTTCAAGGATAGTAATGGTGATGGAGTAGGTGATATAAGAGGTATTATTGAAAAGTTGGATCATTTACATGATATTGGTGTGACAGCTACCTGGCTTAGTCCAGTATTAAAATCACCAATGGCTGATTTTGGGTATGATATCTCAGATTTTGAAAATGTCGATTCCCTTTTTGGTACTAACGAAGATTTGGATGAGTTATTTGTAAAAGCAAAACTCCTTGGTATTCGCGTAATCATGGATTTCGTACCCAATCACACTAGCGATGAGCATATGTGGTTTAAAGAATCGGTAAAACGTAATCCCATTTATGAAGATTATTACATGTGGAATGACGGCAAATTGGATAAAAACGGTAAACGTATTCCACCAAACAATTGGGTGTCTGTATTTTATGGCCGAGCTTGGACATGGAATGAAGAACGTGGCCAATACTATCTCCATCAGTTTGACAAGAAACAACCAGATCTTAATTACAGAAATCAAAAAGTAAGGGACGCGATGAAAGATGTTTTAAAATATTGGTTGGATAGAGGAGCAGCCGGTTTCCGTATGGATGCAGTGAATCATATTATGGAAGTTGAAGATTTACGAGATGATCCACGAAACCCGTATGATAATGATGACGAATCATTTGGTTATGTATATCATCACTACACACTAGACATGAAGGAGACATATGATTTGATTTATGAATTCAGAGAATACATTGATCAATGGATTAAAGATAACAAGCCGGACGAGGTTAAAATAATGATGACCGAGGCATACACAAATATTTCCAATTCTATGTTGTATTATCAATCTGAAGATCATAGAAAAATTGGTGCACATTTCCCATTTAATTTTATCCTTATCGAGTGGTTAAACAAAGATTCAGATGCACCAAAATTCAAAGAAACAATTGAAACCTGGCTAAATAATGTACCTGAAGGTAAAATATCCAACTGGGTCGTAGGAAACCACGATAAACCACGTGTTGGCTCACGCTACGGATCAAGTCGTATCGATTCATTGAACACGTTAAGTATGACACTTCCTGGAGTAGCAGTAACATATAATGGAGATGAAATTGGCATGGTCGATTATCGTGACATAACGTTCAAAGATACACTTGATCCCCAGGCATGTAATAAGGGTGATCCAATGGACTATAAATGGTCGTCACGTGATCCTCAACGAACACCATTCCAGTGGGATGATTCAGATTATGCTGGATTTACTACTGCCACAAATGGTAAACCATGGCTACCAATTCACCCCAATTACAAACAACTCAATTTAGCCAGCCAAAAAAAAGATCCACGTAGTCATTACAGTGTATATAAACGATTAGTTGAATTGCGAAAACACAAAACTATGATTCATGGTGATGTGAAAATTAATGCCATAAATAGTCGAGTACTGTCTTATATACGCGAGCTAGAAGGATCGGAATCATTTGTGATAGTCATTAATCTTGGTGATTTTTGGGAAACAATCGATTTAAATAAAGCACATCCGGTTCCAGTACAAATGACCGTGGTTTCATCGTCAGGCGAATCAAAACATATTACGAACGATGTTATTGCAACAAACAGTTTAGTGCTTGGACCGCATGATGCATTAGTGTTATCGGCCAAGGTTGATTCGTCTGAGGAGTCATCTTCTGCTACGTTTAGTGTATCAATTGTTCTTGTACTTATATCAATTTTAAGAGGTTTGATTTAAATAATTTATTTTGAACGATAAATAAATAAACATAATGCAAACAAACAAATATAATGTTTAATTTGGCTTACCAACGATATTGCTTAGTAGTCTTCTATAAGTTAATTGACTTACCTAAAAATAGAATAACATAAAAAATTGTTAACATTAATAAGCACAAATGGGCAATTCACATTCACTTTATTGCACAAGTCACTTACTCGTTAGCACGCACACAAAATTAAATGGTAAACAAACAGAAATACTTTCACAATAGAAATTTAAATTAAAACTAATTATTTTCAAATATTCGGTCAACTTAATATGTTATAGTAAAAATCTAAATTGACAAAATACAAAAAAAAAATAAAAAAAATAAATAAAATAAAAATAAACGACGATTAGCACCAGTACATACATACGTGTCTAGAAATTGTTTTATTACACATTTATTCAAATTTTCTAATTATAGGTTTCTTAAATAATGTGTACCGATCGTTGTGCTATACACAAAAACATAATCAGTTCGAAATTATTTCACGCGCGTGATTCGATCGTTATTCAAGATCATTACCAAGTATTATCGTCTAATACTATATATTTGTCACCTTTCGAAAACCTTCCACTCCTTCAAAACTTTCATGAGTACCACCAATCAATAAATTTAAAAAATTGTATTATCTTACCTATAACGTATGAATAGCCATCAAGTGTCAGAACACATTTTCTTGTTATACCACCGGTGGTATATTTGGCCGGCGGACGATATGAAGGTGATGAAGTGGCGTTTATAGTTGTAATAACACCACCCGGATCAGAATTACATTTGTGCACTAAATCTTTACTTTTAATCATGTTACTTATTGGATTATTACTAACTAATTCGGTATCTTTAATTATTTCTTCATCGCTCGTGTCACCCATTTTTAGATAAATTTTATTAAATTAACTACAGTGTTATATTGGTAAATTTTTTTATGATATGAATTTTTGATTTTGTTTCTTTAACAATTTATATACTAACTTAAAGTCTTTTATATCTTCCATAGTTCTTTGGTTTTCTAAATAAAAAATTTTAAACGTTAAAAACATCATAAAAATTAAATCAAGTGGTTTGATTGATAATGATACTCAAGTATCGTACATGTAGAAAGTTTGCAAAATTATCTTGAAACTTGTTGCTTATGTTGTTTGTGTTTTATATGCAATGCAACGAATTATTGAAATGCATCGAATTATTAAAATTAGTGAAATTATTGAAATCAAAACTTTCCCAAATTCAGAAAATCAAAAATTTACAAATTCCAGAAATTTTATGATGGTTAGCCCATAAAGATTATGAAATTTACTCCATCAATCGAAAATTTCGAAAAATCGAAATTTCCAAAACCTAAAAAATGCATGAAGGTTAAGCTCATGAGAATTAAGAAATTTTTACCATAAATCCAGAAAACTATAATTACCAGAAAACTATGAAATTTATGCCAGAAATCGAAATTTTACAAAATCTAAAAATTTCATGATAAATTGTCTAATTTATGCCAAAATTTGAAATTTGTCTTAATTCAGAAAATACATGATAGTAAAAGCTCATGAAACCCGTAAAATGTATGCCAAAAATCGAAACATTCCAAAATCCCGAAAATGCTGAAACTTTTGCCAACAGTTGAAATTTTCATTAATTCAGAAATGTCGAAAATCTAGAAAGTTCATGATGGTGTTAGCCTTTGAAATCTATGCAATTTATACCACAAACCGAAACTTTCCCAAGCCTAGAAAATACATAATGGTTGGCCCATGAAAATTGTGAAATTTATGCCTAAATTCGAAATATTTGTTAGAAAACTGTAAAATTTATGCCACACCATAAACTGAAATTTTCCAAAATGCCGCAAATCCGTAATGGTTAGCCCATGAAATCTGTGAAATTTACTACAAATCGAAGCTTTCCAAAACCTAGAAATTTTATAATGAGCCCATGAAACCGGTAAAATTTATGGCACAAACCGAAACTTCCCAAAGTTGAGAAAATCCATGATAGCTCAGAAAATTTTTGATGACATTTTTGATGTATGCCAAAAGTCAAAATTTCCAAAATCCAGAATTTTCATGATGGTAAGAAAACCCATGAAACTGTAAAATGTATGCCATAAACCAAAAGTTTCAAAAATCCAAAAAATTACACGTCTTAGTCAGTGTAAACTGTGAAATTTATGCCAGAAACCGAATATTTTCAAAACCCAAAAATTGTAAGCTCATGTAAAATGTGAAATTTAGGCCAAGTTGAAATGTTTCTTGATTCAGACATACCTTGATGGTTGGCCCATGAGATCTCTTTAATCACAAAATCATGAATTTGATTAAAATTACTGATATTTTTTAAAGTGGGTACGCAAGTTCTGTTACGTTGTATGCGCTTCATTAGCACAGCGTGCTGTCAGAGACGATGGCTTATTAAGGTAGAGAACAATCTGTCCTTTTATGTCTCTTATGTTTGACCATATACGAAGAGCTCCGGATGAAATAAACAATGAATGCCATAAATTTACTATTCACTTATCTAACACAAGAATTAAATGATTCAGAGCCTTTTGAAACGTTAGCTGTACATATGATAAAAAACCTGGCTTTGCATAAAAACCATTGTGCCACAACAAGACTGACAACAATTCACCCGTTTTTCTATAACAAAAAAACATGATCAAGCATGTTCGAATCTAATCTTAATGATACAATCGAACTGTACATTTTATTTCTTTTAAGAACAAATTGTTACAACAAATGCCACCCATTTGAATCTGATTAAAATTATTTTCAAATTTATCGCATAACACAATCATAATTTTATAATTTTGAAAATTTATTGAATTTATGGTCGCCATTATCATTTAGTGTGTATGTTGAATACAAACATTTTACTCAATAATTTTTCATATAGAATTATAAAATTATGCACTAACTTAAAATTATAAAACTTACTCGAAACGAAACAGAAAAACTTTTTTAAAATATTCGACATTTATTTTAAAATGAAAAACCCAAATAAATAAATTGAAACTTTGACATCACAAACATTAACAACGCAAATATTTTGTTTAACATAAAATGAATGAACGTACCACCAAGGTTACTTCATTGTAATAATTCGTAAAAACAAATTGTACTAGATTATTGATAATTTTTTTGAATTTAAATAAAAAAAAAATAAAAAAAACTAGCTCGCCCTTTGTATTATTAAGGTTGTTGGCTAATTTGTGTTTTATGACACAGTGAGGGCGATTTTAGTTTGATTCAAACGTGACGTAGGACACTACATTGGACGTAAGATTCGATGTAATTGCTTTAAATTGTTTTTTGGATTCTAAAGCAGTATTGATAATCGTATGTGTAAGCTACATTTACGCATACGATTTGCCAAACCCAAAGATAAAGGACTCAGTTTACAACAATTTGGATAGTCCGATAGTGATTGGTGGTTTCAATGGTAGAGCTGGCAAAAATCAGACAAATAATGGGAAAATAAAGATGTACTTTGCGGTCGCGCATAACCTCATTAGGGCTAGCACATTCCTTCCTCATAAAAATATTCACTTGGAAACATGGAGACACCATCTTATTGGTCGGTTGACAAATTTGTAGGCAGTGATCATCAATTGGTCACTGCAAAGCTAAGATGGCAATTTTCTTACAAGTCAGGGATCACAGGAAATAGAAACTTACGTTTTAACTGTGAAGGTCTGATAAACGAAAATGAGGAAGCACACTATCAGCATTATGAAAGCAGTAATAATATTGAAACCAACAACCGTTCTGATGATGTGAACGCTCTATGGCAGGTAATGAAAACTGTGGCTGGCGGTGCTGCCCAGGCGACTCTAGGTATGGTTACTAAACAAAAAAATGATTTGCTTGATGAGGAGTGTAGTCTTGCTGTCCAGCAACATAATATTGCCTATAAAAAGCTCAAATACGTTTGTCGTAAGGAAGAATAAAGTGGTCTGGCGTGGTGCATAAAGCGTGAATGGTGGAAGGCTGAAGTCTTAAGAGTACAACAACTCAGCAATGATTACAGTAACTTCTTTAAAGGAGTTACCTGATTGCACCATTTGCCATTCGGAAACAGGATAGAAACAATCAACTCCGTGATGAAGTGCTTGACCCTTGAAGGATCATTTCATTGATTTACTCAATGTTCAACAAGTGTCAAATTCTGTATTTAAATGTTGTCAAATATATACTTCGGAGTCACGCATAGAGAACTCATCCTACAAGGAATTCACACCGACTATGCAGAGACTAGCAAAAGAACCATTCCCCTGAGGTTGATTGCGTTAAGCTCGAGCTCTTTGTATTCGGAGGGAATACTTTGTCGAACTATCTCTGTAACCATATTCGATTAGTAAGGCAAAGTGAAGCTACGTTCGATGAATGGACAGTGGCCAAAACAAAATTGCAGGTGATAACCAAGCAGGATTTCGTTCGGACCGGCCTGTCGCTGATTAAGTTTTTCCCGCTTAGGACGAGCTTTTCTAAATATTACAAAACGGCTCGTGATGTACATAAGGTGTTCTTGGATTTCAAACAAGCCTATATGGCTCAATCTATCAGGATGGCTTATGGGTTAATTTGCAATGTCCGGAGGTATCTGACAAATATGTTCGTTTACGTAAAATGACAGTAATGCAGAAGTTGTGTTCTAGTACACGGCAAAAAGATGTTTTGTTCCCGATTCTCTTCAATTTCATGTTAGAATTCATCTTTCGTAAAAGTTTTACCGTCAGTTCAATCAGGCCCTGGAGTATGCTTGTCATATCTGAATAATTGGACTGAATGGCAACAATGTGAGGACCTACTGGATCCACTTAAACGATTCTCAGCGTCCGTTGGTCATCAAATGTGTGGGTAACACTACTAAAATGTATTGGAAAATGCAATACATTTTAGTAGTGTTACCCACACATTTGAGCGACAAGAGAACCAAGGTATTGGAAACTTGTCACTCATGATAACTGTGTAGGAGAGGATACTAAAGCGAATCTGGGTGTGATAGTTGGAAACTGACGGATGATTATGATCATGGTTAATGACATTTGAGAGAAGAAACTGAACTTCTGACTCAGGAAGAAAATTACAACTTTATATATCCTTTTAGTTCATTTATTCACTGAAAACATTAGCCGATAAGTACATCATCCTTTCTCCAACTTGTCTCGTCGCTAAATTGCCACACTTTGAAAGTCTTAGAAAAGATGTAACTTTATATTACTGAGAAATTATTTGCGTGTCTGGCGGGCTAGTGCTGCATTCAGTATTATTCGTGATAAAACCCAATTCAATCTGCCAGGTTTCTCACTCATAGTGCCAAAATAGATTGCTAGCGAATGGGTGCGGGATATTGAAAAACGCTTTGAAGCGTCTATCAGAAGATGTAACTTTAAGCAGCGTTTGTTCTTCAAGTCAGAGGTAGATGAAACAAAACCTGGAAAAGAAGATAAAATACTAGAAAAAGACATCCCAATCAAAAACCCAAGAATGAGGAAGAGCAACGATACAATTTAGATTCAAGGGTTTAGAACTCTAGTACCGGTGGCCTTAAGGGTGAGCTAGCTTCTAGTCTAAATACAAGCTTCTAGTAGTCTAAATACAACGACCAAAATGTGAACTGCCAAATGTGGGTCAAGCTGTGAGAATTGATCCTCTATATATAGTAATAAATGGATGGATTTATTCAAAAAAAGAAAGAGACTCACAAGATTGCAGAACAAATATATCTGGTGCAGTCTCACTTCCTGATCTTTATGAAGACCAGGTAAAAAAAGGCAAAATAATCGAGTTCAAACATCCGAGTGATTCGAAATTATATCTGTATTGAAAAGCTGATAAAAAACCTGTTCAAATATGTAAAGGATTCGAACAAGGATAGTACGGTTAATCAAATTATCCTATGATGTGGTGGCACAGGAGTTTGAAAAACTCAGTGAGAAATTGGGGTAATCCGTGGTGGCTCTGAAGGAGGACCGGATGCGCTTTATATTAACGAAACAGGAGTTATATCGTATGCTGAACAGCTAACAAAAATAAAAGAAGACTCAAAACTTACTGGTCTGGAGGAAAAAGCTATTCATATATTCGCCAAACTACGAAGTAAGGTCTTTGGCTAAAGTTGGAAAGCACCAGTCACAAACGGCTGTTTTCCAATCTTAGTTTGAGAAAAGTATCAGAAAAGTAAGCTGACGTTAAGGCCTTGACACAGGAGCCTTTTGTACATATAAGAAACATTGATGAAGTGACTACACAGAACAAAGTATTTCAGTCTCTTGAATCGCTGATGGGATAAACAAAACGTATTGCCTATTTAAAAACGCTTAAAGCTTAATATAGGGGGCACAAATGACAGTGATTAGCCTTCAAAGCACAACAATAGAGAATGGCATATCCAAAGGGAAAACAGAAGTTGGTTGGGTGATTTGATGAATACGAGAAATTAACGAGCCTTCATAATGTTTCAAATGCCTCGAAGCTCAATAATTTAGGAGTTTGAAGAATAGGTCAAACCTGTGTAGGAAAAAGATGAAATGATCCTAAATCCATGCTTTATGGTGATAAAGTTTTTCACTGGTGTCCGATAAATCAGAAGGCGCTGCGTATGAAACAGGGCAGATAAGATTGATCGAACTAAATGTGAAAGCTGCACAAGACCTGAAAAATTTAGAAAGTTTGAAAATAAGACTTAGGCAGTAGATTTCTCAAATTGCGCTGATGTCTGAGTCTGTGGGAAATTACATTTTCAAGAAAATGTAAAATCTATGGTATTCATAGCTATATCTGCTTTGCTCATTCGAGTACATAGCAGAGTCCAAAGTCTTTCTGGATCGTCTGATTAGTGACGCACACAATCATAGTCAATTATAGTTGATTGTGGTCGATTTTTATGCATGGGCCGTTTAATGGGGATCCCGAGCTACTAATAATAGATGTAAAACTCTACTGCGGCATACCATTTTCGTTACTTTCAGTGGTAAAGCTGAATGTTGGTAACACCTTCACATTTTATAGCGGTAGTACTATTTGATCTCATATGGATTAGAGAGTGTCTCCTAAGTAATATACACTCATACTTGGCGATCACCAAACCATTTTGTGCGTCCTGAATGATGGAAAACCACTAAGAGATGTTTTAAAAATAAATCGGAAATTTAATGGCTGGAACATAAAATGTTTGATGAGAAGTTTTTGTTTCTATATTAGAAAATACAGTTTATCGGGAACTGTATAAAATCAGGTGTCTCTAATGATAGATTATACTACAATAACTCACGATGCAGCAATGCCACAGAGATCAATAGATAGCTGGAAGGTTCCGGTTTACTGGGGAACCAAGGACTAGTTAGTCAAAACTAGATTTGTTCTAGAATGGATCCCATCAGATAGGCATTGGATTATTATAGGGAGTGCAACCATGACCACATACATTTTCAGTCCGTTGCATCGACTTTAAAATAATACATAAACCAACTTTGGCATCAATTTTCTATATTTACGCGAGTTATTTTTCACATAGCACATAATTTTAATTTAGGCAATACAGCAACCCGAAAATGAAAATTAAAATTAATTTAATTTAATTAAATTGTTCGAAAAAATTACGTGTGTCGAATAAAATATTTTAGAAATTAAATTGACTTTCTAATCGCACATTTTTTATCATAAAAGTCGCATATCGGGATGAAAAATTATCCGTTTTTTTTTTATACCCGTCATTCTAATAACATGGTAATTTGCTAAATTTATTCAATATTTTGTTCGTAAATTTTAGCGTATATAGAAGATGCAAACAACATCTGCGGGTGGAAATATTGGTTGTAAAATCGCTGCACGATATTTGAAATTAGGTATCGAGCGAGTATATGGCTATCATCATGCACATTTTCATCGAATATAAAGCAGATTCCATACATGTACGATATGTTGTTAAATATTCTAAATAATTTTTTTTTATTCTTAAACAAATCTTACACAAACCACCCAAATAATCATTTTCTATTTTTTTTTGTTATTTTATATCGTTTGAGTCTCTTATTAAAAAAAAAAAAATCGCGTTAAAATCCGCACAATTTAAATCACAGCACATAAATTTATAAGATACACCTGTTTTAATTTCTTAGACACTATTTGGATAGGATCACAAACACGTAATCACTTTCGCGCACAAAATATTCACATTGTCTCTTAGCCACAGATAATACGTCTTTGCCCATTGTCATCGATGATAACACCAAAAATGTTTTTTTACAAACACACGCACATATATTTTTTTTTGACTTAATCAAAATTATAATCACAACCGCGATTTTAATTATAGTTTCCACACACTAAATTCAAAACTATAAATAAAAATATAAAAAATCAAAAAATACTATAAATATTTCGCGTACTGTACATTTTAAATGAACATCAATTGGAATTTAATTATAGCGCGTGAAAATGTGAAGAAGCAAAATACTAAAATTTGTTACGTGATCTTCTTCAAGTAATTTAATTATTATAATTTGAAAATATAAAATTATAGATGGAAAATTGACGGTTAAATAATAATTAATCGTGAAACGAGTTGGAAATAACATCTATCATTATTTTTAGAAAGTTTGTCGATGAAGTTTGGATTTGTTATCACAGTCTTTTTAAAATTTCAGGTAACTTATCATTGATCAAGCTAAATGTTGTGTGCGGGTTGTTAGAAATACACAGATTTTAAGAATCTATGCTGACATGGGTTACAAATAAAACAATTTTGCTAAAGAATTACAGATAAATCACAGCAAGTTCCATCATATTATAAAATGTCAGTAGAAATATAGACAACAACACATATCCAGAAATTTGACCCATTTTTTTCAAAATCACTGCTGTCAATGGCGACTGTTACAGAGACATGCTAACCCACTTTTTATGGTCTCACTTTAATGAAGAAATTGGCGTAATACTTCAATGTAAAAAAAACAAACGCTTTAACGACACCCGGACACATTATAGATGAGAACCAAGTTGGGTCAGATGTGCACGGAAACTAACAGCCAAAAAATGTCCCGTAAGTCAAAACACTCATACAAAATGCATTATTTGTAAATGGTAGCATCTGGCAAACTATAAAGAATGTTAAAATAGCTAAAGAGTTAAAATGATAAGCATTGAAAAAATCCTAGAGCATATGTTGGAAGAGCTATGTATTAATTTATTGAAAGATAAACCACAATATAAGGGAGACAAACAAACTCACAGATCGTGAAACAACAAAATCCAGTAAAACTAAAGGGAGATACGGAAAATCGATACTAAAACGCAAAGAAACCTTAAACATTTGTTCTTGTGAAATAACAAAAAAGGCTACAAACTCAATTCGTAAATTTCAGATTGTATAGTTAAAAATTAAACATTATAAATTTTAGTACACATTTTAGAACAGTAAACATTTGGAGTATACTTCTCTCATATTAAAAATGTATAATACTAAAATTAAAAATATATCCGTTTCTTAATCTTACCATACCGAAAAATTCAAAATTTTAGTTTAAAGTTTTAAAATTTAAGTTACTAAATTTTCAAAACTAATTTCGAAAATTTTGTAAATGAACCAGATTCGTAGTTTCTATTTTATACAACAGTTAAACATTTAACATACAACATTTTAGTTCAATAGCAAAATATCCTTATGATTAAATAGATGTTTATGTAGGTTTGGCCAATTGTTCTAAAAAATATTAATCGGTTGTACATTACCTCATTATGAAAATTTTTCGATTTTAAAAAATCTAATTTGCAGGCACTTAGAAACTAGGTTTGAAAATTGAAAATTTCAAACTAAATATGGAAAGTTTTAAAAATTTAAATTGTTAATTATATTTGAATTTTGGTATAAAATGTAATTGCTTCAAAATGTAATTGCTTAAGTTCATGATTTCTATAAAATTTAGAGGGAAAAAATTGTGAAAGTGGTTTTAATTGGTATAAAAGTCCTGGAAATCACCCAGGTTCTGAATCAACATTTTACGGCTCAGATCATTTATCGAAATTTTAGAATACATTAACATATTCTTCTAGTATTTAAGAAAATTTAATTATTTAGAAAACTATGATTTTTAGTACTAAACCTCATAACATTTTCTAAAATGTATATTTGTTTTAAATGTAAAGTTAAAAATTTCTAGTTATGACTACGATTGGAATGCAGCTTCTCTAAATCAACAAAGTTCTAAGATTACAGACTATATAGCTAAACATTTTATTATATACATATTTTAGTACACATAATTATAAATTTTAGTTCCAAACACTATTAAAAAATTTTAAGGTATTTCTCATAAAACGGTTAATTCAATTGATTTGTGAAAATGAATCAATTTTTTTAAAATCTAATTTATATTAATTTTAAAGTTTTGTGTCAAATAAAGTGTATATAAATTAGATTTTTGGCGATTACATGACGTATTGATCATAAAACGGTAAATTCAATTGATTTATAATATTTTTTAAATTTAATTTAAGTTAATTTTAAAGTATTTTGTCAAATAAAGTGTATATAAATTAGATTTTCGATGATTGCATGACGTGTTTGTCATTAACCGGTTAATTCAATTGATTTGTAATATTTAATAAATTTTTTTTAAATCTAATTTAAACTAATTTTAAAGTTTTGTGTCAAATAAAGTGTATATTAATTAGATTTTCGGCGATTACATGATGTATTGGTTATAAAACGGTTAATTCAATTGATTTGCAATGTTTCATCAATTTTTTTTAAATGTAATTTGTACTATTTTTAAAGTTCAATCAATCAATCAATCAACCACGAACAAAAATATTGCTATCAGCTGTAATTTAGAAAGTTTTAATCCAGTTTCACTGTACAGTAAAAAAATGTATCTTTAAAATTAAAGGGTGGGCTGTCGTTTCAAGTATGTCATCAAAATTTTTTTAAAAAATTTATTCAACATACTTCAATTTTTTACTGAACCTAACCACTATCCTTTTTTTCTATTTACATCGATAAGTACGTATCGATTTCAAGTTTTATAAAGTCCTTATAGCTAGATATGTTCACTCAAGATAAAATATTTACATATCCCGTATATTATATTACACAAATAAGAGAGGGAGATACAATTTTGGTACAGTTTCGGCAGTGCCAAAAAATGGGTTGGTCACAGAAATGATGACAGAAATAAATTATTTTTTCAAATTTTAATATTCCTTAAAATAAATAAATAAATAGTAAAAGTCCTTAAGGATAATCCCCTAAAACTTAAAAAAAGACAATTGGCTCTGTTTTTGACTAATTCTAAACATTAATACAAAAACTACCCTCAGTTTTTGAAAATCGCTGCACTATTTCCGTCTAGAATGGGCTCGTAGAGCTAACCGAGTCAAATTCCAAATTTTTAGTATCGTAAAATATAAGCTTTCATGGTTTAAACGCTTCCATCGCTAAAAAAAGCTTTTTTGTTTTAGCACTACTAAGTTAGTACTGCGAAAGGTGTCATAAAGCAGTTAAAGAACAATAAGTTGCTAGAACCGACAAAGATGCTGGAAACTAATTTCAATACAAAGCAAGCAAAGTAACACTAAAACACTATAGGGACGCGAACCTTTACCAATACTGTTCCTAGTTATATTGAATAGTGAAAAAGAAAATCAAAGCGAAATCGAGAAAGATGGTCCAGCAGATGCCGTATGCTGCGAAACTGGAGATAAAATAAAAAATAATAATTACCCGAATACTAAATTAAAAATAAATTACTGGAATTGTGGTCATTGCTATATTTATTGCACTATGTTACTGCCCCTCGGTCACAAGGGCATCTTGAGTTAACCCACTAAAATCTTAATACATCATTTATTAGCATAATCAGAAATTAACATATTCAGTTATTAAAAAAAAAAGTTGTTTAAATGCCATATGTCAACATACGGCACGTATCACATTCTCATCTTAAGATTTTATTGAACTTTTTATTTTTGTCTCGTTTTCTTTGTTGTATGGCGCATATTAAGATAAATGCAAGAAATGCACAATTATGTAACGACGGAAAATAGGTTACATAAAACATGTAATGGTAATTCTATTGTATGTTTATTGTTATTGTTTAAGATACTATATACATACACTCAATTAAATTACAAGAAACCAATTTATTGTAATGTAAACATATTAAAAAATTGGTATACGGTGTGGGAAGTAAATATATGTCGAAGCACTATGCGCAACATACAAATAATTCTCGTGATATAATCAAACTACACTGTGTAATTATATGTCATAAATTAAATTTTTTTTTGTAATGAACGATTTAGTACAAAACTAGGTTACATTTACTGTACACCGGCATGAATACAAAACTGCATTATCCAATTATATAACCAATATATTTCTATATTATGTGTAAAGTATACATTTTTTTCCATTTTCGCCTCACTATGTATCGAATTTCTAAATATTAACTGTAAAGTCTTGAGAAAATCGATATGGAAATTATACAGCAAAAAAAAAACTACGAAGAAAATCAAAATACATATTTCCTCTTTATCTTTACGTGGTTAACAATTTTATTGGGACACCACTATCCACCTTATTGAATATATATATATATATATATATATATATATATATATATATATATATATATATATATATATATATATATATATATATATATATATATATATATATATATATATATATATATATATATATATATATATATATAAACATATTTTAATAGGTATAGCCTCGATCGAGCCCAAATCCTATTTTTTCTGGTATACTGCAAAGCTATAAAGTCCAGTCGAAACCCCATTATTTGTGGAATTAGTTATTTCAAATCGATCGAGATTAAAAAATTATCGAAAGATTTTAATGATTTTACAAGGCTATCGACTGTGAAAAGTTGATTTTTTTCGGGAAAATCTCAAATTTTCGTTTGCAAATTTAGATACTTAAAATCTTTCTAGACAAGATATATAGTTGGTCAGATACTTTACAAAACAATCGTAAACAAATATTCCAAATTTCCTTTATTATCCACTTATCACATCCATTAGGTAAAGTAAAAGGTGAATAGCCGTGACAGTTAAAAAAAGAAATCTTCGTTTTGAAGAGTCTTAAGTAGTAAGCCAAAAGATGCAAGTAACAACTTTTAGCATCCAAGCAAGAAATTTGTACCTGAAGACCTCTCATCTGACCATACACCAATAGTATTGACATTTTTAAGCAAAGCAGTAATGGGGAAAGAAGGCCATGTCACTAATTAAAGAACCAAGAACCAACTGGAACACATTTAGAAAAAGATTTGAACAGTTTATTGATTTTACGTCTCCTTTAGAAACAAAAATTGAATTGGAAGAGGGAGTAGAGCAATTAGTTATGGATTTGCAACATGTAGAAAAGGAAAATATAAAAACAAATTGATTAGCAGATTTTTCGGCAATTTAAGCGCTGATACAAATTATGACTACATCCAAATCACCAATTTGGCTTCAGAAATAAACAATCGACAATTGACCAGGTTTATCGTATAATCGATCGAGTGGAGAAGGCATATAAAGAAAACAAATTTCTAATCGAAAAGAGCACATTAAAAAGAAAACAGTTTTAAAATTGTAAAAGAAAATTTTAAGGCCTACATGCACATGTCATCTAAATTTGGGGATAAATATGGTATCAAAATAACCGGACTGCTTTAAGGTCTATTATTAAGAAAACTATGCAGGTCTAGAACCTATATACTAAATAAGTTCTGTCAAATACAATTCCACTCGATACTATTTTCCTTATTCATAACTTAATTATACCCAAATATTGAGTGAAACTTTTGACGTTTTAAAATCTCTACCGAATATTTAGAAAACTCACTCAATAATCAGTTCTTCGTATATTTTCTCTTCAAATATTAATTTGTTTCTGCTCGGTTGTTACAAGGAAAAACCTCTTAAAATCAACATATTAACACTTTCTTTGTGTTGTTCTAAATTTCACTCAAATGATTGAAGAAATATTTTAAAAATTTCACTCAATAATCAGTTCTTCGAATAGTTTCACTTCAAATATTATTTTGTTTCAGCTCGGTTGTTACAAAGAAAGACATCTTAAAATCAAAATATTAACACATTTTTGCGTTGTTCCAAATTTCACTCAAATGGTTCAAGAAAGATTTTAAAAAATTTAACTCAATAATCAGTTCTTCGTCACTTCAAATATTAATATGTTTCAGTATCAAAATACTAACATATTCTTTGTATTGTTCTAAATTCCACTCAAATGATTCAAGAAAGATTTTAAAAATTTTACTCAATAATTAAATTCTCGGATAGCTCCACTTCAAATATTAATTTGTTTCTGCTCGATTGTTACAAGGAAAGACATCTTAAATTCAAAATATTAACACATTCTTTGCGTTGTTCCAAATTTCACTCAAATGATTCAAGAAAGATTTTAAAAATTTCACTCAATAATCAGTTCTTCGTATTAATTTGTTTTCAGCTCGGTTGTTACAAGAAAAGACATCTTAAAATCAAGATATTAACACATTCTTTGTGTTGTTCCAAAATTCACTCAAATGATTCAAGAAAGATTTTAAAAATTTCACTCAATAATCAGTTTTATGTGAAGTTTCACTTCAAATATTAATATGTTTCAGCTCGGCTGTACAAGGAAAGACATCTTAAAATCAAAATATTAACACATTTTTTGTGTTGTTCCAAATTTCACTCTAATGTTTCAAGAAAGGTTTTAAAAATTTCACTCAATAATCAGCTCTTCGTATAGTTTCACTTCAAATATTAATTTGTTTCTGCTCGGTTATTACAAAGAAAGGCATCTTAAATTCAAAATATTAACACATTCTTTGCGTTGTTCCAAATTTCATTCAAATGATTCAAGAAAGATTTTAAAAATTTTACTCAATAATCAGTTCTTCGTATAGTTTCACTTCAAAAATTAATTTGTTTCTGCTCGGTTGTTACAAGGAAATACATGTTAAAATTAAAATATTCACATTCTTTGCGTTGTTCCAAATTTCACTCAAATGATTCAAGAAAGTTTTTAAAAATTTCACTCAATAATCGATTCTTTGTATAGTTTCACTTCAAATATTAATTTGTTTCTGCCCCGTGGTTACAAGGAAAGACATCTTAAAATCAAAATATTAACACATTTTTGTGTTGTTCTAAATTTCACTCAAATGATTCAAGAAAGATTTTAAAAATTTCACTCAATAATCAGTTTTTTGTATAGTTTCACTTCAAATATTAATTTTTATCTTTTGCTCGGTTGTTACAAGGAAAGACATCTTACAATCAAAATATTAACACATTTTTTGTGTTGTTCCAAATTTCACTCAAATGATTCAAGAAAGATTTTAAAGTAAAATTTGTGTTTTAAATAAATTAAAACATATAAGACCAGTTATCATCAGTATAATAGTCCTCCAATGGCTTCAGTAAAATATTGACTTTTATTAAATATTTTTAAATTGAGTATTTTATTTTGAATGGACAATTTCACTCAGAATAAGGTTTAATACTATTTTATGAACCAAATAAGTAATAAATATTGAGTGAAACTTTTGAAATAATTTGAAAAATTACACTCAAAAAAAATTATAAATTTAATTTTACTCAAATTTTTAGCTCAAATAAGGATCTGTAACTGCAAAAGAAAACCAATTTAAAAATTTAACATTTTAAAATCACAATGTTGACATATAAACAATAACAAAAGGATTGTTAACAATTTTAATCAAAAGTTTAATGAGCTTTTAAGAAAATTCAAACAAACAAAACCATACAACTCACACATTAAAGTCGTTCACTAAGTGACAAACTTGTACTTCATAGTAAAGCGTAGTTTCAATTCAAATTGAATTTTGTTTTATTCTAAAAGACCAGTTAATTCAAGTTTAAAAAAAAATTGTAATGTTCATGAGCTCTATTGGTCACAAATTGAGTGAAACGTTTGATATAATTTATAATAGTCATTTTAAACTTCTTATCTTGATTTAATTAGACAAATTTCCTCAATCTTTTTCTAGTTTGAGTTTCACTCAAATTTTTTATTTAAATTTGGCTCTGTAGTTACAGTAGAAAGATTATTTAAAACCTAATTATTTGGAAATTTTTATAAATTTTACTCAAAATTTTAAAGAACGATTTTAAAGTAGTAAAATTTATTTCAACTAAATTTTAGAATATCAAACTAATTTTATTCGGTAATATATAGTCGCCTATTAAATTCCATAACAGAAAAACTTTAATTTAATATTTTTAAATCGAGTATTTTAATTTGGATACATAATTCCACTCAGTTTGAATTTAAATACCGTTCATCGTTAACTAAACTAGTATTAAATTTTGAAACATCACTTTAAATTGAAATATTTATGATCCTCAATTTTTAAAATTTCACTCAAAATATATTATAACTTTAGTTTCACTCAAATTTTTGATTCAAATAAAGCTCTGTAGCTAAAAAAGAAAAACAATAAAAATTGGACATTTTAAAATCAAAATGTTGACACATCTTCATGTTATAGTTCGAAATTTTCCTCAAAAGATTAAAGAGCTTTTAGGGAAGAAAATTTATTTCAAGTTTAAAGACAAATTGTAATGTTTATGAACTGTATTGGTAAAAAAACATTGAGTGAAACTTTTAGCATAATTATTATGTGTAATTCAACTAAGGTTGGACAACTGGGCTGCAACAATGTGCGCCCATCAAATATATTTATGAACAAAACCAATAATTAGCAAAAATGAAACCGTAAAAATTTAACAAAGAGCGCAGTTTAGGATTGGCACGTGGAACGCACAGTCGCTAAAAAAACTAGGTGCGTTTGATGGGTGAAGACCATGAATTCTAAGGCTTTAGGTTGCTTTACATTAGAGATGACCTTGGCAAACCTGGTGTGGAATTTCCTCAAGGGCAACAGAGAAAAAAGCTTGTTTTGAATTTCAAAGTAGTCGATAACCAAATGTATAGGCTATCAAACTTATATCAAATAAAGTTCCTTAAAAATTATACAATTACAATTTACACATCACACCACTATTTACAATATTCAACTTTCTTAAAAGTGATATCTAAGATGAAAGTTGCCATTTAGCAAGTGCGGAGGTTGCCGTCGATTGCTCATCAGTATAGACCAATCCGAAGATCAAGCTAAAGGAATCTAAACTGATATAGAAACAGATTGAACGGTAAACTCGTTTGATTATTTATATTTTCATTTTAAACTCAGCCACATATTTCACTCAATTATTAATTTTAATTTACTCAATAATTTATTTCATAATTCAGTTTCATTCAAATTTAAAACTTCAATAATAAATCTTTTACTCCAAGAATTTAAAACAAACTTCACTCAATAGTCTTAGTTAAATCGCTCATAAGTTAAAGTTTGAGTGAAATTTTGAATTAAATTAGATAGCAAAGATGATAATAATAATACCCAATAATTAAATTCTTGAACGCAAATAAATTTTCATAATAATAATGTCTCTTGTCGTTTAGATCCAAATTGGTTGGATAAAATTAGAAATTCATCAATTTTCATTAAAAAGAAAATCTTTAAATATACGCCAAACGAATTGTGCTAATTTATTTTATTTTACCAAAGAATTTCACTTTAGATATACCAGAGAAAAAAAAATCCATCCTGTCTCGTCCGCCTCATTTCATCTTTACTCTACAGTGTATATACATTGTATATACGCATAAAAATGTACTAGGCGGCTATACGGAAAACTCAATTTTCCTCATTTTATTCAACAAATTAATTTGATATTTTAATTTGATTATAAAACATAATATTTTTCGTTGTTGGTACTGTATTTTCATTATTATACTTGAAAATAATAATTAACATAAGACTTTGCATTTCCATATAAACGTACCATAAATTTTCTCTTCGCTTGACAAATAATCAGGTTTAACACATACACACACACACACTAGCGAGAGACAGAGAGAAAGAGTATAAGTGGAAAAACTCTACTTGTTATAATATAAATAAAAATCGAAAACGGAAAAAAATGAAAAATCTAATTTAAAATGAACAAAAATGGAAAAATTGTTGTGCTTTTGTGATGAGACGATGATGGAAATATGTAAAGTGGGGGAGATATTTTTTTTTTACAATTATGTTTCATTAACATAGTCTAATAAAGGACTTAGAGATGATTTTTGATGCCTTTTCCATTTAATTTTTTTCGTTTTGTTTTGTTTTTTGTCTCTCGACATTATATCATTTGTCAGGTACACGTAATAATGAATTTAAATTAATCCATTTTGTGTGTTTACGTGAAAAATCAAAACAAAAAAAAAAAATTTAGTTTTCGGCAAGTCATTTTATTTATTATTTTCAATCCATTAAATTTGATTTTGGCTTTATGTCAAATTACGTATACGTAATGATGATAAATCACCGATATAGATATACATATAGATTTATATATAATACCAGAAGTATTTAGAAAATAAAATAATGATTGGGCCTATTTTAAAGTGAATTTTTGAAAATTGATAAATCTCTACTCGATATTTTAATTAGAAACTATATATTATACTGGTGTCCGAATTTTCTTTTTATTTGAAATTCGATTAGTTAGGCTCATCAATCAAGACATAAGTAAAATTTCTTATGTAAAAAAAGAAGGAATAAAATGACGTATTTGATCCATTATAAAGTTACAATAGTCATTAAAACCATTATTGGTAGCATATGCACCGCGGAACGTAGAGAAAACATTGTTGTCAAAAGAAGTCCCTGATAATGGCGGTAAATGATAATAATCTCTCTTCACAGATCATCAGGTCTATATAAGACCAACTTTTATGGTAAATAAACTTTGATATAAATATTTACTTTACGACTAGCCCCTATGGTCGGGGGGCTAATTTGAATTAATTTGAGTGTGGAATTTGACAGTAAAATTTAGGCTACTAATAGGAATCTCTCGGCGAAGCGTGTCACTGCTAGAGAGCGCGTCCTTAAGGTAGCTGATTGTGGAAACCTCGTGTGTTTCTACGGATTCCGAAAGGTAGGAAAGAAATAACATATTCTATGCAAACTAAACGCACAATTCAATGAAAACACACCGGAAGAAAATATTACTCCAGATGGCACTAAGTGGCATGGTAATAAGAGAAGTAAGCCTTCATGATAATACTTTCTACATCTATTCCAAGGAAATGTGGAATCTACAGGTGTAGATCTTGAACGCTTCCATGATAAAATAATAGCGAAAAAAGCTCATTGAAAGTGTATGAAAAGCGGATTGGAAAAGTACTTCTACTCAGAAAGACATATAACAAAAAATTATAAAAAATATATCCAGTGGAAGTAAGAGAGTTCGTTAACGAAAATAAAATAACTTATAAGACTTGGCAAAGAACTAGAGCCCATAAACAAAAAACTATCCTAATCAAATAATGTCACAAACGTAAACTACTTATAAAAGAGATTAAGTTGCTAGCTTCCTAAGTGACTTGACTGGTGAACATGACACGAAATTTCTCATTGTGTCATTAAAAGGTTGAAAACACTTAAAATGCAAGTGCTGTCCATCAAAATGATTGATCGAAGCCAAGCTTGCAGCGATAAGCATCTCCAATTATTCTAAAAGAAATTAAATAAGAAGTAAAAAATCTCAAAGATAAAAAACCCAGGAAACGACTTGATAACGGTGCAAATAATCAAACCCCAATTAGAAAAAGCACCGGAAAAGATTTTAAAGCTTAATATACCGCTAAAAGACAAAACACCGCATAGGCCAATCCATTACAACATAACATCAACAACAACACAGATTTTTGAAATAAAGTCAATTTTAGAGAGCAGAAAGCTCAAACAAAAATCAGGTACATATGAATACTGATACTACTAAGGAGGCCCTGAAAAAAAAGAAAGTATGTTTATCAATATTCTAAGACGTAGCCTTTTCAACGAGATTTTCCAAAACAATATGATCAATACTTCCACAGGTAAGGTAGAGGAATACACAAATCTTAAAAAAATATAGGCTGGTGCTCTAAAATGTAGTGTTCATGGCTTAGTTATTGGATTGCATCAATGGACCGAAGCATCTAAAAAGCCTGTAGAGTGAGCTTCTGAGGCGCTAAAATAAAAAGAACTGGAAGAGTTTATATAGGAATATCAATTTAAATTTTGGTTTGAAATTATTGAGCGAAATTTTTAAATTTACATTTATATCTATTACTGTTTTTCAAACTATGATGACAATGGTTTTTTCAAGCTTTTTGATGTAAAAGAGCTTTATAACGGATCTGAATTGAATTTAATAGGATTCTTGTGCTTTTTCCATAACCTAATTCTTTAGTTATTGCTTGTATTTTAGGATGGAACTACAAAAATGTATATAGGGCACTAAAATTGTCAAAGCTTAAACCTTAAACGAGCTTTTTAAGCCTTAAAAGCCTTAAAAGTTTTTAAAATGATCTCAGTGAGCTCAGTGATACAGATTCCTTTTCACTGTTTAGCCTTTGGAATCTATAATCCAAATAGGGTCGAAAGCTCATGCAAAGCTTTCAAACTATTGTACATACCCGTAGTAGTAACTTGAGTAAGTTCAATTTAAGACAGACGTCCACCGTAGAATTGTTATGATAATCAATGAAACCGTGACCTTTAAATATAATAAAGCCTTTCACAAACTTTTAATTTAGAAAGCTAGTTTTGAAAATTTTTCAGTTTAAATCACTTAATATTTAAAGATAAGCAAAGATGAGCCGAATTAGGGAACTTAGAAGCTTAAACTATTAATATAGTAAATACAAAAAAAAATAAAGCTTTATACCATTTTTAAAGTTTTGTATTCTGTAAAGGATCCAAAAAAGGCAGATGTTAAAATAAAGTTTTGTAGTTATCATTTTATATCATCAAGCCAAAACAAATATTATAAAAGCTTTCAACATTTATTGCAAAGCTCTGATTTAAAAGTTGTACATCTAAAAATGGTAAAATTAAAAGTTTCAGGTCTAAAAATGATAAAAAAGCTCCGAGCTTTAAGAAATACATTTCAAATCATTTTTAATAATTTATTAAAGGCTACAGGTGGTAATTATTTGATTGACAACTTACAAAATTTACAAAGTTTTCCAAATTTCATTACTTTATCATACAAGCTTTGTAATTTGATTAACATTTTGTTATCAAATTCATAAATTCAGTTCTATTTAAATTTCTCGTTTTAATAAAAAAGCTTTGTTTTATAATGCTTTCATGTGTAGTGCTGATCTAGCAAAATTAAAATCAGAACAAGTCAATTGACAATTTTCCATTTTGATAATTTAAAATATTTCTTGGCTAACTTTAAAACAATATAAATAAAAAAGCTTTAATAAGCTTTAAAACAATTTAAAACAATTAAAGTTGATTTAAAACTCGTTAAGCATTGAGAACTTTTGTGGTTAGACAAGGAGAAAAAGTGACTTTCAAATAGTGAAGGGAGCTTTCGTACAGTTATTCTCAGTTAGACAAAAAATGTTAAGTTCAAATCCGTATTTGATAAAATTTAAGGGCTAGTATTCTAAATAGTAATGAAGATAAAAGTTCTAAATAAAATTCTCTAAAATAATAGTCTAAAGAAAATATGTTAATTTACCTGGGAGTATTGTTTTAAAGCAATTGTGCATCATAATTAAACAAAAAACTTTAAAAACTTCCAAGCCAAAAAGCAATAATATAAATTGGAATTCGGAAGAGAATGAAGTATATTTAAATAGTTTTTGTTGCTTCATCTTAAACTTTAAGGTTTAAGATAAAACAACTTGTCAAACTTTTATGGTTTTTATAAAGTATTTCAAATAAACAATGTACTTTTTAAAAAAAACGTATTAACTCGTTTATCTTTTGAGTGAATTTTATAGTTTTCACATTGTTATACGGGCATTATAATCGTTAAAATAAATTCAATCTCGATTATTCACAGACGTTTAACAAATATTTAAAAAGTTTGTTTTATATTTTAGGTTGCAAAAGATTTCAAAGTCATTTGTGTCGACTGATGAAACCGGTGGTTGTATCCAAAATATTTTATCAAAAAACACTATAATGTTAAGCAATTTCAAAAAAAAAAAAAAAAAAAAAATGGCACCGGAAGGAAACCAATGCACAAAAAAATGTTACACGAATGCTTTGTGTAAATAATACAGGCGCACATAAACTTCGTGATGAACCAAAATTTGAATATAAAGTACAATAATAACAAAGCATCGATTATTCCAGCTAAAATTATCGCGGTACCACGTTTCGACATCGTTTAAGAGATGCTGAAAGAGAAAAGTTAACATCCTACCGTTATTCAAACTTAACATAACAAATTATTTAATATTAATTTATATATTACAGTACTTCTGTTCCCGGAAAAATCCGATGAAAAAATAAAAGTATTATTATACATATAAAGGAAAACAAATTTTCGAGCCGTACACAATACTAGCATACACACAAACTCCTGCCGTTGAACCCAAAAAAAAAAAACATTAAACAAAAAAAACACAAACAATAAGCTAAAATATACAATGGTTTAACAATATACACCCGTGGCAACACACAAATACAAATACAAAACAATGGAAACGAATAGAAAAGTCATTTTTCCAACTTTTCCTTCCTTTATTGCTCGTTTTTGCTGGCGTTTTTCCATTTATTTGAAACCATGAATTCTGTAAATCTATAAAAATATGATTTTATCTTTCAATTTCATTTCATTGTATTGCTGTGTGTGTTAAGGATACATTATGTACACATTTTTTGTGTATAGCTTAAACTAAAAACTACTTTGTAAAAACTAAACGGAAAACAAAAACTTATTGAATATTTTATTCTTTATGGATAGTTCTAGGCAAAATAAAGGAAGTTGAAAAATTTGTGGGTTTTAGTATGAATTGGTCTTTAGAAAAATTTAATAATGTTTTCCATATCGGATGTCATCGTTTATGGCTCCAAATTCAATGAAATGGAAACAATAGTAAACATTTCATTTAACTGAAACTGTTAAAACCCAGCGAAAGCAATCAGTTAGCAGGAAAGCTAGTCAAATAAATCTAATCAAATCTAAATCTAATCAAATATAATCAAATCTAATCAAAACTAATCAAATCTAATCAAATCTAACCAAATCTAATCAAATCTAATCAAATCTAATCAAATCTAATCAAATCTAATCAAATCTAATCAAATCTAATCAAATCTAATCAAATCTAATCAAATCTAATCAAATCTAATCAAATCTAATCAAATCTAATCAAATCTAATCAAATCTAATCAAATCTAATCAAATCTAATCAAATCTAATCAAATCTAATCAAATCTAATCAAAACTAATCAAATCTAATCAAATCTAATCAAATCTAATCAAATCTAATCAAATCTAATCAAATCTAATCAAATCTAATCAAATCTAATCAAATCTAATCAAATCTAATCAAATCTAATCAAATCTAATCAAATCTAATCAAATCTAATCAAATCTGATCAAATCTAATCAAATCTAATCAAATCTAATCAAATCTAATCAAATCTAATCAAATCTAATCAAATCTAATCAAATCTAATCAAATCTAATCAAATCTAATCAAATCTAATCAAATCTAATCAAATCTAATCAAATCTAATCAAATCTAATCAAATCTAATCAAATCTAATCAAATCTAATCAAATCTAATCAAATCTAATCAAATCTAATCAAATCTAATCAAATCTAATCAAATCTAATCAAATCTAATCAAATCTAATCAAATCTAATCAAATCTAATCAAATCTAATCAAATCTAATCAAATCTAATCAAATCTAATCAAATCTAATCAAATCTAATCAAATCTAATCAAATCTAATCAAATCTAATCAAATCTAATCAAATCTAATCAAATCTAATCAAATCTAATCAAATCTAATCAAATCTAATCAAATCTAATCAAATCTAATCAAATCTAATCAAATCTAATCAAATCTAATCAAATCTAATCAAATCTAATCAAATCTAATCAAATCTAATCAAAACTTATCAAATCTAATCAAATCTAATCAAATCTAATCAAATCTAATCAAATCTAATCAAATCTAATCAAATCTAATCAAATCTAATCAAATCTAATCAAATCTAATCAAATCTAATCAAATCTAATCAAATCTAATCAAATCTAATCAAATCTAATCAAATCTAATCAAATCTAATCAAATCTAATCAAATCTAATCAAATCTAATCAAATCTAATCAAATCTAATCAAATCTAATCAAATCTAATCAAATCTAATCAAATCTAATCAAATCTAATCAAATCTAATCAAATCTAATCAAATCTAATCAAATCTAATCAAATCTAATCAAATCTAATCAAATCTAATCAAATCTAATCAAATCTAATCAAATCTAATCAAATCTAATCAAATCTAATCAAATCTAATCAAATCTAATCAAATCTAATCAAATCTAATCAAATCTAATCAAATCTAATCAAATCTAATCAAATCTAATCAAATCTAATCAAATCTTATCAATTTCTCCTGGATGACTGTTTAAATATTCTTCGCTTTGCTTGTGGTCTAGGATTAATTCTTCGTTTCTGCTCTAAATATATTGGGAACCTCTGAAATTTGCCGAATGATTTGGTAGTTGTTACTCGCTTTAGTAAGTCCGTATTTTTGGAATTTCAAGCACTGTACTTTATTGTTATCTGCTTCTAATTCCACGTGTAACAATGATTGAGGCAACTTCTTGCCTTCTTTTGTTATTTGAGTAATTGTTTATGCATATAGTCCCATTTTGTTTCTTTGACCTATGTTGCATTTTTTTGCTTTAAAGTTTACTTTACAATTGAAAGTCAGATAGAATAAAAAATATAGTTCCGAGGAACAAACTGTACATATCACTGTTATATTAACATAAACATTGAGTCTCTATATAATCGAATTTATTTTAATACAATTTAATTCAAAAACACGTTGAACGGATTATTCATATACCAAAGTGTTTTGGTCAACATAATCTTTAGTTCTTATGCTATATTTAGCTACAGCGGAAAAAAAACTAGACTCGAAATAAATAAAATTTAATTATGGATTTCATCTTAAATTATCGATTAATCCTACATTTAACTAAACAATGATTTATGTTCGGCATTTTCTTAAATAAATTACTTGATATAATAAATTATCTTAAGATTGATACATTTCGTTATTTTTAGCTATACGTACTTAAGACAAAGAAAAAACGAAGCCAAATGAATTATCGATCTCCGATTTTATTTATTTAAACCGAGCAAGTAGTTTTTTTTTCTTGTGGCCAAAAAGTTAAAAAAAACTTTTTCGTTTGGTTTTTGTATCCACTTGTTGCTCATTCTTATGTATATCGCATTAATTCGTCTTAGCTGAATTTCACTCTATCCTCTTTAAACATGGTACACCCCTATTTCCATCTATCGTGCGGTCAATTAAAATATACAAAAAAATAAACAAAACATTTCTAACAATTTTTTTCTGCAATCAAATTAATGTCACTCAATTAGAAAATTAATTTAAAAAAGTGAATGAGGAAAATTTCAAGAAAAAAATGAAAATTTGCAAACAAAACTACCTGTTGAATTATTGTTTACTGTGAAAAGCTCATATATGGTTTTACTCGACTACAATTTCTCTTTAAATTTAATTATAACTTCTATTAAATATTTCCTTCCCTTCCACCCACTCGGAACACAATAAAAATTAAATTAAGTTCAATAAATAATCATAAAAAAAAACAACATTTCCATGTCTCAAGGTTTGTAATGCAATACACAATGTCGTGTTTCCTTTAACTTGTATGAAGCTACTGTGGAGTGACAACAACAACGATAAAAGCACACAACACTGTAACAACATAAAATCTTTATTTATCATATTCAATTGAACTTGAATAGGTTTTTTTTAATACTATATATTAACTGTATATACAAGCATATTAGAAAAACAAAATTCAATGAAAATTCAGATATGGATTTTCTTGTTTAGTATATATAGGAGAAACCAAAGCACAATACTGTATAGGAAAAAAAGGGATTCTATTTTTAATGTTACAGAGAAAAAAGATTACAGAATAGCACAATGGAAAATTAAAATGGATCGAACGAGAGATAAAACCTTAAGGTATTGTAAACGTATATATGTGTGTGGATGGAAAACGTTTTCCAGGTTGAACAAAAATTATACATATATGTATATGTTCGTTCGAGATTAAGAGAGATTTGTTGAAAAACTGTTTAATGATGTTGTTTCAAAATTGTAGGCTTAGTGGATCATGTTATCATCGGAAAACGTAAAGCAATTTTTATGAAAATTTGATTGGTAACAATCAATTTGCATACCCAGTTGGATTTAAATCTCTACAAGAGGTATATATACCTAAAGTGTGTTATGATTAGATTGCATGATGAAACGGAATTTTAAGCTCACATTTAAAATTGCTAGGATATTTTACAAGCTTTTTGAGTTTGGTCGTTGGAATGGTTTGATAAAAAGGTTTGTTAAAAATTTTCAATGACCGTAACAAGTTATGTGAAAATCGTACCTTGTGTAAAGCTTTAAAGCTTTTATTAGCTATTACTAAAATAAGAAATCAGTTAATGACAAAAAAATCATTTAAATATACTGTAAGTGACCAAGTAAATTTACATATTAAGTTGAGCAAAGATAAAGCTTTTGCTAAATATTTTGTAAATTTGAGCCCACGTTAAAGTATATTAAGTTTATTGATTTGTATTATACGAAGGATTTAAAATCATTTTTATATTTTCGTAAAACCCTTTTAATGAGTTATAAGAAAAACATAACTTATGGTAAGCTTAAAAGCTTTTTACTGTTCAATTTATCATTTATCAAGATCGATTTTTTATTAAATAAAAAAAGCATTTAACTTTCTTACAAAGCTATCTGCGCAAATTCATATTAAGTAAGGAAAAGCTAAAGCTTTTATAGCTTTAAGTTTTAAATTTTGTCATAAAGCTCTAGTTTGTTTATTAGAATAATTTTAATTTAAGCTTAAATGTCTAAGCTTTTGTTTGGAATTGTTTAGTGATACTTCAAGTTTTCTAAATTTCGTCGATTTATTACTTTTTAATAAAATGGTAAGTCAACTTTAATAAACTATGAAAAAACCCGAAGCATTTAGTAAAACTTTTTTAGTTAATGGTTAACAATTTTCACTTACTATTATTTGAACTAATGCAAATATTAATTAAAGCATTAGTTGACAGATCTTAATAAGTTCTATACTGCTTAGATTTTTATTTTTCAATAATTGAACATTTTATGAGCATGTCACTGAATTTCTAGCAGATTATGAAATTTTAGCAGATTTATTAAAAATTAGTTTTTAGTGGATTAGTGGATTTAATAAGTCTTTTATCATAAATCATAAGCTTTCATCATAAATCATAACTTATCACTTAAAGACTACAAAAAATTATTTAATTCTAGAATTAGAGACAATGACTTATAAAATTAAACAAAACAAAAGCTTTCACTTAGAATTGTAGGTTTGAGCCCGCATTAAAATTGCTTAGTTATAATTTAAGCTTTTTGTGTTGTATGATTCCAGGGATTCAAAATTTTTTTACAAATTTGTAAAAGTACTGAAATAAGATAAATTAAATTTATTTTAAACTTAATAGCTTTTGAGCTTAATTTATTATTTATCTAAATCAATTTTTTTTAAATAACAAAAATATTTAAAAATAATTAAAATAAATAAGGATAAACCTAAGCTTTTATTTAAGCTTTTCTGGTTAAATTTTATTTATTCTTATTTGATTCTTTATAATATAAATAAATTAAAGCTTTACATAATATAAATAATTTCACTTTTACTTGAAAATCTTTATATTTTTAAGCTTATATTTAGAATTGGTTCGAAATATTACACACTTTCTCAGTTCCGTCGATCAAAGGGTTTATTAATTTTATGATAAAATGGTACACCTATACTTTAATAATCTATGTGAAAATCCAAAACTTTCATTTGAGCTTTTAAAGTTTTGAGATGTGAATGTCATATATTATCATTTGGATCAATGTAAACATAAATTAAAGCGTTAGTTAACAGAAATAAATAAATATTTTACACAGAAGTTTTAAATTTGTTTGGTGCTTTTTATTTTCCAATGACTGAATATTTCACAAGCAGACCGTCAAATTTTATCAGATTTGGGAAAAAGTTTACTTATAGTATATATTTTATGCAAAAACTTTCACTTAAGATTTTACACATTTGAGCCATATTAAAATTGCTTAGTGTATTTTGAGCTTTGTGATTTGTGTTATACAAATGATTAAGTAATTATTTTAAAATTATTTAAAAAGTTTTGTAATGTGTTATAAGAGAAATTTAATTTAAGTTAAGCTTTAAAAATTTTATGGTCAATTTTATCTTTTATTAAAATCGATTTTTTCATAAATAAAAAAAATCATTTATCTTTCTAAGCTCTCTTAAAACTTTATGTTGAGTAAGAAAAGGATAAAGCTTTTATTTAAGCTTCTAAAGCATTTTTGTAAAAATATTTTTATGTGAATCATTATGATAAACTAATTTAAGCTTTTAAACTGTAGCTTATAATTTGTTAATTACTTCGAATACCTTAAATTTAAGCTTAAATTTATAAGCTCACATTTGGAATTGATTAATGATATTTCAAAATTTCTGAGTTCTGGTGATCAAAAGTTTATGTTTTTTCATAAAATAAATTATGCTGTCGATCCATGTGTCGCCTATAATGTTTGATAAGCTTTCCCTGAAGAACTTCTTGATTCACATCGGGTACGGCATGCTGTTAAAGAAATTTTGTTCTTTAATAGCTTCGACAAGTTATAATTCGACTTTAAATTACAATGTCGTACACATAATGACAAGAGGTCATTTACCGGTGGCCAAACCAAGAAGGTTAAGCCCGATGAGACTGAATGCGGCAACAACGAAACTCCTACACATGATTCATCATATTGGGAATATATACTGAATACCATGTGGAGACTACCGCAGGATGAAGTCGTAGTACCAGACCGTTACTAGCTCCCTCACATTTAAAAGTTCTCTATGCACCTACAAAGATGCAAAATATTTTCTAAGATTGACTTGGTCAGAGTTTACCTTTTAATGCCAGTCGCAACTGAGGATGTTCATTCATAAAACACTGAATAACTTCGTCTGGCCAGTTGTAGGTCAACAAACATTTGACAGCTATTAAAACCCCGTAAGCAATATAACGCTAAACTTAGTAACATAACCAATGCCCCGAGCACAGCAATATGCTCCTTCTTGCAATAACTAAATAACGGGGATTATGAGCGCTTGCGTATGCTGAACAATTCGATGTTAGCATCGCTACAGTGCTGCAAGTTTTCTGCCAAAATTATGTCAAAGGTCAGGATTTTACAATCTAAACCGATCACAAACCGCACACTACAACATATCCAAGGCAAGGATAATTTTATAAACTTTCTTTACCACCAAACCAGTTTCGACGCAATACAAAATATTTATGAATGAATCTGGCCATAGTCTACTGGGCGAAATTAAGCTTTCCTCGCCAAAACGGTTAGGTATTTAGGTACTACTAGGTATCCTAGTTACTGTAAAAGAGGATTTAAAATGATCCCCAGGTGAGTTTATCTACGCACAAACAATAAAGCTGCCAAGTGAATTTTATGTAGAACGTTAATTTTTACCGCAATCAATAACAGATACTATAATCGAACAACTATACGATCGATTGTTGCTTTAACTGCTGTAATGAGTTATTTAGCCAGTTTAAACCGTCTTAAAACCCGTTTTTTCTGAATTTACTATTATTCAAAATTACCCTTAAGATGACCTACACCAATATGTAACTATCTTCCTAGGTTCCTAGTGAAATTATACACTAAGTGAGACAAAGCTAAAATTTATGCTTTATAGAGTATGTTTTAAAAATCCGAATAGTTGTCGATTGAAGGAATAAATAATTTTTCATAAAATTGTTAAAGTTTTTAACAATTTATGATAAGCATAAAAACTAAGCCCTGTAATTTTTTGTTATATAATTTTTGGTGAAAACCCCAATATGAAACTAAAAATAGTATTTAACGATTCAAAAGTTATCAAAAAAATTCAGCAAATCAAAAGCTTTCACTGAAGCTTTTCTAGTTGATTCTGAAAACATTTCAAATGTTCTTATTTAGTTCATTGTAACATGAAATAGAGCTTATCTGCAATGAACTAAATAAATTGTTTAAATTATGCTAAGCGTAAAAGCTTTGGTACTGAATGCATCATATATTAAAACTGAAAATATGTAGATAATTAAAAAATATTTAATTATCTCTTTATAGGGTCTAGATGCAACTATATATTAAGTGAGCCAAAACAAAAGCTTTATCTTAAGCTTTTTTAGTGGTTTTTGTTTACAATTCATAAATAATACAATTTTATAAGTTGAACAAATATTTACAAACTTTAGATAACATAATTCTGGATTCTAGGTTAAGTTTATTTTTTTATTTTTTTTTATTGGAGCTTTTGTTCTGAATTATCATTCATGCACATGTAAAACCCGTTAAATACTAAAAAATAATTTAACTTTCTTACCGGGGTTCTGGTACCATTACGAATAAAATAAAGAATACATTTCTTGAGTAATTATATTTATTGAGATTAAACTTGTGAGCTTACAATTGAAATTGCTAAAACATATTCTAAAGTTTTCAAGTTTTACTGGTCGAAGAATTAATAAATTTTTGGTTGAGTTGGAAAAAAATTAGAATAAGCTACTTAAATGTTTTTTTATGTTTCAAAGCTTTTGAGCTAAATTTGTTATTTATTAATTTAAACTCGTTAAATGACTAACAAAATCAATTAGTCATATCACAAAGATACCGGTTCAATGACATATATTAAATGTGGCAACAGAAAAGCTTTTATCAAGCTTTTATGGTTTAAGGTTTAAAATTTACATTGTTTCATCAAACTACAAACCGAATGCTTAAAGAAATCTAATCAAATCTAGTCAAATCTAATCAAATCTAATCAAATCTAATCAAATCTAATCAAATCTAATCAAATCTAATCAAATCTAATCAAATCTAATCAAATCTAATCAAATCTAATCAAATCTAATCAAATCTAATCAAACCTAATCAAATCTAATCAAATCTAATCAAATCTAATCAAATCTAATCAAATCTAATCAAATCTAATCAAATCTAATCAAATCTAATCAAATCTAATCAAATCTAATCAAATCTAATCAAATCTAATCAAATCTAATCAAATCTAATCAAATCTAATCAAATCTAATCAAATCTAATCAAATCTAATCAAATCTAATCAAATCTAATCAAATCTAATCAAATCTAATCAAATCTAATCAAATCTAATCAAATCTAATCAAATCTAATCAAATCTAATCAAATCTAATCAAATCTAATCAAATCTAATCAAATCTAATCAAATCTAATCAAATCTAATCAAATCTAATCAAATCTAATCAAATCTAATCAAATCTAATCAAATCTAATCAAATCTAATCAAATCTAATCAAATCTAATCAAATCTAATCAAATCTAATCAAATCTAATCAAATCTAATCAAATCTAATCAAATCTAATCAAATCTAATCAAATCTAATCAAATCTAATCAAATCTAATCAAATCTAATCAAATCTAATCAAATCTAATCAAATCTAATCAAATCTAATCAAATCTAATCAAATCTAATCAAATCTATTCAAATCTAATCAAATCTAATCAAATCTAATCAAATCTAATCAAATCTAATCAAATCTAATCAAATCTAATCAAATCTAATCAAATCTAATCAAATCTAATCAAATCTAATCAAATCTAATCAAATCTAATCAAATCTAATCAAATCTAATCAAATCTAATCAAATCTTATCATGTAACTAAACCATTATTCACTTTAATATACATTTTTTCAATTATGCTGCAAATACTGTAAATCTTAATAAAGCTTTAGAAACGAGGCGAACAAAGTGTAATGATAAAAATCATTATCTGCATATCAAATGTCAATTCTTGTTGATCATCTATAAATCAAATTTATAAATCTTATTTAAAAATCGATAAGTTTATTTTATTAGGTGTCCATTTTCCTGCCAATATATTTAAAATAAAAAATTGCCTCCCCTACGTTGAGATGCGAAAAAAAAATTAAATTGATTGGCTTTTAAAAAAATGAAAATATAATTTAACAATAAAACTTTGATGCTTAAAGCATGATGGCAAATGAATATATTATACTCGTAGAATTATATTATAATTGTGATTGATATAGGATTTTTTCAAAAAATATACAACACAAAAATGTTTTTTTAACCTGTCAAGATCTCTTTAACTTTTGATCCCCGTATAAAATACTCGTATATACGATTTTGACAATTCCTTCGAGACATAACAAAAAAAAAAAAAAAAAAATTGGTTGATGTTATGTCAGATTCAAAAATATATCAACTAAATATTTAATTCAATTTTATCCTAATTAAAACTTAGCATATCATCTGCTATTCTTGCATCATATGGTTCAACATGCTAGATAGTCAAATGGGATTGAACTCTTATTTTAGTATAGCATAATAATACATAGTTACTCAAGTGGTATAGTAATATTATCTCGTTTGTTATACGTACATTAATGTCATGTTCTCAGTAATAAAATTATATGTAACATCATCTTTGTTGTTTTGACCTAATTTTTATTATATAGCAACCGAACAAAACCACGTATATCATATGTATAATCTAATACCACTATACTATGTACAACTAAATTGTACTATAAATTGTTCTAAACCATTTTGTTGACATTCATAATAATAATAATATAAGTTAAAAGTTCATGTACAAGTCGTATATTTGTTTGTGAGTCTGTGATTCTATCTTACTATAACATGAAACTACTTTTTTCGGTATTAAAAAGCTAAAGTTATAAATGTTTAAACGAACTCGTAATCAGAAAAATGAAGAGTGACGTTTGGAAGATGAAACCAATGTTTGTGGATCCTAATTACTACAAACTAAAAATAAAGATTTTGTATTGGCCAAAACAATGGATGTGGAACGTATTTTTACAAATTTGTCCACACCTTTTAAAATGATTACATCATTTTTCTTTTGTGGAACTTAAATTTGTCATACGCTAAATATGATTTTGCAAATGAAAATAAATTGTTTGCCTTTAATATTAGTTTTTTTGAATTATTATGATTTGGCATATTGGTATGTAATGTGGAACATGCTGTTTTGTACCGCATTAAACATTAAATTTTATTTATTAATGGTACAAATACAATTTTTTTGTGTGGAACCTAATTTTGCGGTACAAGTTAATTTTAATTTTTTAAATATTTGGATTTAAAATTATTTCAGCTAGCCACACTTATGTTATAGAACATTGATTAGCTATAGTTTATAGTTTGTCAAAAGTATATTAAGAAATATTTTTGGAACATAAATAAAACTTAAAAAATATTTTTGTTTGCCTTTTTCAAGTAACACCGACTTTTTAAAATTGATGTTTGATGTGGAACATGATGTTTTATGTAGTTGCAACAAATTAGTTGGATTTTATAATCTTATAAGTAAATAAATAATATTAGATCCTAATTAATTATAAAACTCATCAAATAAACTTGTCGAAAACATGAATGTTATCCTGTGGAACTTGAATTGGCATTAAGATGTAATTTTTTTTAATGAAACTGAAATGTTTGCATCTATATATATTTTTATTTAACAAAAATATGTGGAACGTAAATATTTAAATATGGAAGGTATGTTTTTCAGTTTATTACTATAAGCCTATCAATATTTTGTATTGGAATAAAACAAAATCTATTGATTAAAACAACTGTTGTGGAATCTATGTTCTAATTTCTGTCTAATACGATCAAACATCTTACTTAAAGTTGTTACCAATGTTCCAAGTAATTGGGATTAAAGTTTTTAATTTTTATAAAGTTCCTTATAAATGGATACCTGATGTGGAACGTATTATTATGGTATTTTATGGTAGCATTATTATGGTATTATTTATTTTTTTATGTTAAAAGAAGAGGTCGCAATTCTTAAAGAATTTTAAGAAAAGTTCTATTCAGGGTGTAAATAAATAAACCTAACACCAAATTTACTTTTACTTTTAAATATCTCCCGTTCACGCATTACAAATTACTGGTAATCAATGAAAATGTTGACACACAAGGGTTAGAACTTAGACTAAAAGCTTAGTATTGAAAATCTACTTGAAACTTTTATTATAAATAAGAACAAAATTGTTTGCGAAACCTAAATCTTTCGATTAAATTAATTAATCTTTAGCAAACCTTTTATTGACAACATAAAATTTTAAAAAGTGGAACCTAAAAATAGTATGTAAAACCACATTATGGTATTGTGCTTTGTTTTAACGCGTTATATCTTTCTCTAATTTCTATGTTTATCAAACTTTGAAAGGGCTATTTAACGATTCAGAACAATAAATGTGGAAACTATTTATTTCGGTACTCTAGCATAAGTAAACAAATTAACTGTTTTTTTTGGAATAATTGTAATAAATATTGAAGGATATTTGATATAGAATATATTAATTTAATATAAAAATTCATCGAAACATAAATTTTGAATGTTCTTTGAGTTTTTTTAAAAATTATTTTAATGGTCTAAAATGTAATTTGTTTAATTTGTAAGAAATCTTGCAAACGGATTAATTTGTAAGAATCTTTCGATTTAATAGAAAATAAGAAGAAATGTTATTCATAAACTTATATAAAACGCCTGTGGAACCTAATCATTATAGTGTGGGACAATTTTTTATGTGTTGAGCATTTTTTACTAGAATTTAATATTTATCTTTCATTTAATATTTATCTTTCATTTTTGGTCACGTCAAAATGTTTAAAAGTTACTATATTTTCCAAAACAAGGATTGTGGAATCTATTTTTCAGATTTTGAATCAGATTTTTTCAAATTTATTTCAAATTACTTGTTTTATCATTATTGTTTACTCGTGATTTTTAAAAAACCCTCCTTTTTTAAAAGTGTGGAACATTAAAAAAAATTTGAATCACGTGGCAATTAATAGTATAATTAATAAATATGGCAACAGACTTAACTGACAGGGACAACATACAAATTATTACAATTCAGTGAAATAAAATGTTTGTGGAACCTAATAATTGAGATGAAGAACTATTTAAGTTTTATTCAGCTTAAAATTAAAATATGCATTTTATATTTTGTTTCTAGTCAAGTAAAAATTTCCTAAATTGGGAATTTAGTCCAAAATAGTAAATGTGGGATCTATATTCTGAAAAAATATTAAAATTTCGATTGTGTTCCTTTTTGAAATTGATATCAAATGATTTGTTGGATAGTTGATTAAAACCGATCGTGTTTAAATTTTTTTGTTAAGTATTTAAATGTAATCATAAAGTAACACTTTTTAACTGGTGTGGAACGTGTTAACAAATATTAAAGATTCTTAAAAATACTACAATTTTTAAATATAGTTATTTTTGGTAATATTTTTTTGTAAGGACCATTTTGTTTAAATGTTAATAGTTAAGCAGTAAAAGCCCTTTTTTCAGATAAGTCTCAATTTAGATAAAGGACTTTATATGAATCATGGTGGGTAAAAGTTGTGTAAATTTTGGTAAACTTAAAAGTAAAAATTGTGGCAGATTTCAAAAATTAAATCGTTCTAGATATTCATTAAATGCATGATGATCAGCCTGTCAACAGTTTGAGAAAATTATGGAAACTATAAAAGTTCCAGAAATTCATTAATAGTCAGTGAAAAGTTTAGAAAACCCTTACTAAAATTCAAAAGTTCCAATGTATATTACCATCATATAAATGTCAAAATTGACATTGTGGAAAATTAAGAAAGAGAAAAGATTGTGGAACCTAATAACTGCAATGTTATATAATTTGTAAGCTTTTTTAAATATTGCTTATTGTTGTTTTTCAATTAATTTGTACCATCAAAGTCACAATTTATTTATTTAAAGTTACTCTTTTGAAAGGGTAACGAATGTGGAACTTATTAATTAACTCAACATCTCGTTGTAAAATCTAAAGTTTTAAAGTATATACAATTTATTTTTCAAGTTATTTGCATTTTGCAGTTCCTTTTGTGCTTTTCATTACTTTCAAAAATGTGAGCTTTTTGAGCTTTAAACATTTTTGTCAAATTTACGAGTGAAATATTTGATAGATACATAAAATTGTTGAATATGTTAAAAATATTTTAAAAGCTTTTGGGACAATACTAATTAGAAAGTTGCACTTAAAAAATGCTATCTTCAAAAAAACGTAAACCTCAATTAACCTTAAAAAAATGTCTTATAATTTTTTCCTAAGTTCCGGTATTTTAATTAATTTTTCTCCTTTCACGCGTTACAAATTCGTGGTGACAGTCACCGACTAAAACGGCGGCAACGACAACGACTAGTATTGTAAAATAATACCGCACCGTATAAAAAAATAAAACAAATCTATATTTCCGTTGAAATTATATTCGTAAAAGGAAAACATAAAATGGAAAAATGTTTTGGATACGAAAATTGAAACAACAACAAAATAGCGTACCACGAAAACGCACACCGAACCGAAAATGATGATGAAATGAATAAAAGGTTTCATTATCAAAGCAATGACGCATAATATATACGGGCATGTATATATCTATTCATGTATAATATAATATATAATGGCAAGACAACAGACTTACACACACAGACGAACACACACTCACATGTATATACATAAATTTCTGGAAAAGTGGAAATTCAGTTTGGCTTGGATATGAAATTTATTTACGTTTTTAATTTTACCTGAGTATACATACGAACGTACAAAAACAAAAACTAAAAATATAAGGGGCCTTGTGCGCCAGAACCACCTCCATCATCCATTCTATTGTTTATTCAGCGAATTCAATTAATAATTGTAGATGTAATTATTTTCGGTTGTTGTTGTTGTATATCATAATATACTTGCTGTTTATGACTGTATTACATTACCACGGGTACACATATTAAATTGATGTCTCTGTATTCTACATATTGTCGTCGCATGTATCGAAAATGGAAATTTGAACTCGTTATCAATTTTATTAATCTTGTTTGATAAAGTAGTAGCAATGGCAGTAGCTAAACAAAAAACAACCGAAAAATGAAAAATTGAAAATTGTAATTCGAATACAATACAAAATAATCTATGGAATATCTAAACATTTTTGTTGTTGTTGCTATTGCTTAAAATAACCATCTATATAGGTGCGTAGTTAGATAGGTAGTAGATAGCACTTGAGGATATATATAACTAGGGAAATCGGTCGTTTTTTTTTTGTTTTTTGTTTTTGTATATGAAAATTACATTTTCCATTTTCGTTGATCTAATCTCAATATATACACGAGTACGATGATGATGATGGTGATGATGTCGAAATATGTATAATTGAAATTGCAAATTTAAGATTTTAATCTGTACGACGATGAGTAAAAGAAATTAATTTTATGTTAAGTAAATAAATGAAGGATTCGCGGAAAATTACAAAAATGAAAAATGAAAAAATTTTCTTTGATTTTGACCTGAATATGGGTTTACGATATTTTGGCTTACGATTTCATAATTAATTAGGTACAGGATGGATAATGTAATGAAACGTCAGAAAATCAATCAGCACAGGTAAAGTTGTTTTACAGATCGAAATGAAAAATCTAAATTTAAAATTAAGAGCTCTATCTGTTGGCCTTGTCGGTCGAATATTTGAACTGATTTCGAGAGAAATTTGTGGCTGTTAAAATGTTGAAAAATTTTAGAAAACTCGAAAGTTCCATAAATTCATAAAATTTGTGGTGCTTGGTATATCAAAATTGTTGAATATATCGGAAAACTGACAAGTTCCAGAAATTTATTAAATTAATGATGATTAGCCAGGCAAAATTGTAGAAAATTTTGAGAAAATTGCAGAAACTTATTAAATGCCAGATTATGTAATCTGCCACTTCTGTTCCCGAAATTTGAAAAATGCATTATTGGACAAACTTTGAAAAACTAAAAAATTTCAGAAATTCGTAAATTTCATGATAGAGAAAAGATTTTGTAAAAATCTGAAAATGTGAGATGGTAAACCGTTTAAAGTTATGGAAAGTTTTGAAAAAATTAAAATTTTCCAGATATTCAGAAAATTCAGGCATGTGAAAATTGTGGAATATTTCAGAAAATTTAAAAATTCATAAAATGCAGGTCTTTTAAAATTTCGGAAAATCAAGAAATTCCAGAAATTTCTAAAATTTCTAATTTATCCTGTCAAAATTGTGGAAAATTTTGGAAAAATTCAAAATTTCCAAACATTTCTAAATTGCGTAGTGGCTTTCCAAAATTGTGGCAAATTTAGGAAAAACTTAAAAATTTCCAGAAATCCAAAAAATGCGTGATACGTCTGTTAATATTTCAGAAATCTAAAATGTTCAGAAATTCGTAAAAAACATGATGGTTAACCCAGCAAAATTGTTGGAAATTTTAAGAAAATTCGAAGTTTTCTGAAATTCATAAATGCTTGATGATTGCTTGATGTCTGTAAGAATTGTGGAATATTTCGGAAAATTAAAATATCCCAGAAATTTATAAAATGTGTGATGAGTAGTCAACAAAGTAATGTCGAATATTTTAAAAAATAAAATGATTCAAAAATTCATAAAAATTTAAAATATTTTAGAAATTTATAAAGCGAGATAGTTAGCCTGTCAAAATAATGAAATATTTTAGAAAAACTAAAGAATTCACGAATTCATAATATCTGTAATTATTAACTGTCAAAGTTATGGAATATTTTGAAAAATTAAAAAGTTCCTAAAAATTCATAAAGTGATGTTTAGTCTGTCAAATCTATCGAAAAATTCCAGAAATGTATTAAATACATGATGCATACCTGAAGTTGTGGATAGTTTTTGAAAGTTTAAAAAGTTCCAGAAATTTATTTTATGCTGATGGGTCGATTAAAATTGTGGAAAATTAAAACTCTAAAGTTCCAAAAATTCATAAAATACGTGTTAAATTTGGAAAATTTAATAAGTTTCAGAAATTCGTAAAATGTCTGAAATTCATAAAAACTATAAAATTTAAGATTATGTTATCTGTCAAAATTGTGGCATATTTCTTAAAATTATAATGTTCGAAAATTTCGTAAAATTTATGAAATTTATAAAGCCTGTCAATATTTTCAAACATTTTAGTACATTTTAAAGATCCAGAAATTCGCAAAACCCATGGTAGACCTGTCAAAATTGTAGAACATTTTAGAAATATTAAAAAGTTACAGAACATCATACACGAAAAATTAAAAAGTTCCAGAAATTCGTGATACTTGTTTATCAAAATTGAGACGTATTATAGAAATTTATAAAACACATGATGCCTATTAAAATTGTAGAACATTTTTTAAAGCTCAAAAGTTCAAAAAGTTCGTAAAATGCATAACGGTTAGCCTAAAAAATATGGAGAATTTCGAAAAATCTCAAAGTTTCAGAAACTCATAAATTGCCGATGATTTGTCGGTCGAAATTGTGGAATAACTCGGAAAATTCAAAAATTATTGATATTCGTAAAACGCAAGATTATGTTACCTGTCAAAAATTGTAGCCTATTTCAAATTAAAATATTCCAGAAATTCATGAAATTCGTGATGGTTAGCCTGTCGAAATTTAGAAATTTTCAAAAAATTTAAAAATCCAGAAATCATAAAATGCGTGATGTTAGTCTTTCAAGAATATTTTGAAATTACAGAAATTGTAGATGTGTTATCCTGGTACCCACACGTGGGCAGATTAATTAAAGATTATATACTATTAGTTTACAACCGTTAAAATTCAATCCCCTAAAATTGATACAATCGATTTTGAAATTGCACTAGCTGTTCCATTCGACATGGTGTTTTTTACCGATAGATTTAATTAGAGACATTCCAAAATTAATTATTACTACCATTATAAATGTAATGTCTCCACTAATTGTAATGTCAAACATACATCCTTCAAAAAAAAAAATCTAATTGGCTATCAGAAGTAATTCTGTTTATTTACAAGATTTTGTTGTTAGATTCTTTTTCGCAATGTTAACGATTTTACTTTCACATATTTCTACCAGTTTCAAGGTATTTCGAAATTTATCAATTTAAAATTACTTCCATTTTACATTTAAAGCTTACGGCTTTTTTACAACAAAAAAAAAACATTTTTTTGTACTTGATTTACTTACCCATCATCATCATCGATTTTTTGAATAAATAAACTTGGATATTCCCTTAAGCGTTTTTAGTTCGTTTTTTTTATATCGAACTTGATATAATATTTACATTTGGTGAGCTTTTTCTTAAATATATGCTTTGGATTTATCAAATTATTGGATTTGCAAATATTTATCTTTTTTAAACTTTTATGAATGTTTTTGGAATTTTCGGAAAATAATTTTGATAGGAAATCAGTTTTAGTTTGTCATATAATGTTGGCTTACAATAAGTTGAGAAGATTTTTCATATTTTTTTGTAGAATGGGAAAAAGTTTTTCTCTTTATGTTAATGTACCACCATGAAATGGTTGAACTGAAGTTTCAAGTTAAACTTAGTGTGGCGAATAAGAACCTACTCTTTAAGACGTGGAAAACAGGATACCTGTCATTTTTCTCCGGCATTCAATACCGCTTAATTTTTACACCCATACAAGAGGGTTTAACTTTTACACCCATACATGACAACGGGTTTAACGAAGGTATTGATTTTGTATAATTTAAGTTTGTCGGCATTTGCATGGTATTTAGACTTTAGCAGTGGACATAATGGGTATACAAAGCACGGTTACAAGAAGCAACAAGAAGCAATTTAATATCCCTTTCTACACAGCTATTATGGGTGACAAGGGACCCGAGGTATTAGAAGCTTGTCATTTCTTTAAATCTATCGTAACCACTACTAAAATCCATTGTGCCTCTAATATAGTATTAAGTAGTAGTACTAGCGTAAACAAAAATTGAAACCAGTGATTTGACCCCGGAAAAATCAAAAACGTAATAATTGGTGACATCAGTGGGATCTTTTTATTTGAATAATCAAATAATGACGATATTTTATGAACTAAAAGTTGTGGAATTAATAACCAAAAATACTTCTAATAATTTTATGAAAGTCGAAGAACGCTAAGATTCGAGCTCAGTTATTCTCCAATAGTCCTAGCTCTAAGCGAGTATATCATCCACAAAGGGAATAACCCAAATTTAACTAAAAAATATACGGACTGGGAAGTTTCAAAGTACACCTTGTGCAAAGAATACTTTTGAAAGTTCCTTTAAAAACTATAAACCAACTGGACATAGAAGTAGAAAAGTTCATTACGGATATTCTACAATCAGCATTGGAAAGTACTCCAGAAATCAAATAAAGGTTAAAAGGAAATAGCTATCTAATAGAAATTGGAAATCTTTTTAGAAATAAACGCAAAACCAGAAAAAATTAACATCAAACTGTAGCAATTATCAAGAGAAATTCAGAAATTAAAAATGAGTCAGTTGATTTTTACTTAAGTAAGTTGACGAATGACAATAACACGGATTATTCGCTCTGGAAAGCAACAATGCAAAAAGGCAAATAATGCCGATTCATTCTATCGGGAAGATGGATTGAACATGGGAAAGAAAAAACAAAGGAAAAGCTGAAGGATTTGCTAATCATCGTGAAAATATATTTCAACCTCAACATTGGATGAAAACATAATACAAATTTTCGAAGTTGTACACCTATATATATCGCCTACTAAAGTAGCAAACGAAATTAAAAATAATTTTAACTTATAGAAAGCACCAGGATTTGACCTAATTACTGGAGAAATGATAAAGCAGCTACCGAGAAATGAAATTTGCTAGAAGTCATGAACCACGGCTACTTCATCATGTTACCATAGAGGCCATCCAGCTACTGGATACTACGGATTTAGTTAGAAGGCTCGAAAGAGTAAAGAGTTTTGACTTAGTGTAAAATCTATTACAAATTTTAAGCAATTAAATTCCGATATGGATACATATCAGTAACTAAATTCGTAAGTCAGGTTTTATAGCAATTATGGAGCCAATGGGTGGTTTGCTTTTCACAAACCTTTAATGAAAATGGTAAACGAGTTGTTATAGATAGAAATTACTAAAAAATCTTGAAACTTTATCCTGGTTTTGGGCATTAAGCAGCCCAAGTGGTTGTTGTTATCTTTGTATTTAGTTAAACACAATTGTGTTTTCTGATGTCATGTTGCTTAAGTTCTTAATAAAACCACTGTAGTCCAGAAAAGAGTGGCATGAAGGTGTATATATATTTTTATCGCGTGATATAATTTCATAATTAATTTTTTTTTGCTAGGTGTCGACTTTATTCAAAAAAAAAATATTTATATTCTAAAATGATGACTTTTTAGTTACCTCTTCAAAACAAATTGAATACTAGCTAGACTATTAATTTTTTTTTGTTAGGTTTGGACAATGGCGCATTTAAAACAAAGCGCAAAACCTAATTTCCAACAAACTAATAAACATCGTATTACGCGTCATTGCATATTTTAATACATGATTTTACTGTCGGCGCCTTAACAACGGCTTCATTATGTTTCTTTTTTTGTAAAAATTTCTATCCTCACAATTTTTTGAGGGGTAAAGCATCCTCAATTATTTTGAGGTTTGGTTTTTAATGGCCTTTTTTACTTCGTCGCCAGCAAAATTGAAGTCGCATGATAATCGGATCATTTCATTTCATATCTGCGTTATTTGCAACCAATGGATTCTGCACTAAAAAAATGGGTGATCATCAATCTAACTCAAAAATGATTGGTTTAGTAACGAGTCATTTTATGGTCGAGCAATAGAATATACCTTTAAGAGAAGCGGGTCATAGGGCTGCACTGTAATTTCAGATCTAGGCCAACTGGATAGCTTAAATTAGAGGATAAGTACACGAGTAAACAACATTCAAAGAAGACACACTTAGTCAGTATATATAGATCTGCAAGAAGTTATGAAAGAGCCCATGCGATAGGTTGTATAGTATTTTAACAGCCAAATTTATTTTATTTTATTATGAAGCAGTCTTCTTTGGTAGGATCCGCTACTATTCACATTTATTTAGCGAGACCAGCTCAATAGGCTAGATTTGACCGTATTACAACGCATTTAGCTACACCATTAATTGTGGGTAATGGCTCATATATAGAATTTATGGATTAGTCATTTCTGAAAATGGTATTATCTAGAAGATATAGCTCAAATATAGTCGAATAAATCAGGTTGATCAGATGTTTTGGCCATCAATAAAATTAAAAACTTTTACAAAATTTTTTCTGAAATAAGAGTATACAAAGGTCAAAAATGGCTGTCAAAAATTTGATTTTTTTTATAAAAATCGTGAATCATTTAAGCCATTTCGGCCATTACAAATAGCTTAAACTATACTTTACAATCATGAAATTTACTTTCGAATCAACTGCGAGAAGGACAACTAAGGAGGTTGATTTAGCTTTATCTCATAACATTACTAACTTACAAACACTCTTTTTGATGAGTATGTGAAGCTTTTGTTATATATATGTATATATATATATATATATATATATATATATATATATATATATATATATATAATCATATATATATATATATATATATATATATATATATATATATATATATATATATATATATATATATATATATATATATATATATATATAAATATATATATATATATATATACGTTTGAAATGTATATTTTGATTGGTTGTGATAACGATAATCAAATACAGAAAATTGATAATAATAATATCTAGACAGGTATAATGTTTTTCCAAGAAATTTGTTAACAAGGTTCTGGTAATAAGAGTAACAGAAAAATATATTGTATCTCTCTATCCACATATGTCGTACAAAAAAAAGAATATAATATATTAAGGATATTTTTAGTATTTAGGACAACCTGACTGATAATTAATTTTGTTTTCATTCCACGTATTATTTATACATATATATGTGTGTGTATATATACAAAGATGATAAAAGCTCATAGGAAATCAATAGAAAACGATTATAACATTTTCCTTCTAATATTAAGGTTAACATATATACAACAAATGGGTAATTCTTTATTAATCCATTAATTATTATGGTTCAATTTGGAAAATCCGATCATTGTCAATTTGGTATCCAATTATGACTAAAATCTAAAATTTAACAAAACAAAAAAAAAAAACCTAATTAATTAATCAGCCATAGAAATGGTTTACAATGTGTACTTTTTATGAGAAACAATAGATTTGCTTATCAAAAGCTTCCGTAGGTAATACACGTCGTTATTTTCAAATACGTTCCATATCAATTTAAGGTAGCAGAAGTAATCAAGATAGCGATGTTTGCTGCCAATGACGCCAAAAATTTTCGAAAATTATACCTAAAGAGAATTTAATCACTAATTGATGATATATATATCTCATTTTTTTACATCAAATTTCATTTTGAGAAAAGCATATTATAATAAAGAAATGCATAGAACTAAAAACGTAATTTGAGCAAAACTAATTGAAAAAAGCTTTATTTAGTTATTCAACTATATATTTGGCTTATTACTAAGAAAAACATTTAATTTACGATTAAGCGCTTGCATGTTAGAAAAAACAAAATTTTCATAGCTTTAAAACCACAGTAGCTTAAAAGCTTTTAACGGTTTATACCTTAAAAACATTAAAATACTAAAATATATTGTAAAATATTGTTATAATAAGCTTATCTATTTTTGACTAGACCCATAAAACATATAATATATTTTTACGATAAAAGCTCTCGTAACAATATTTTTTATTAATATTCACGTAATCGTTTAGATAAGAAAATAGGTTAAAGGTAGAAATGTAAGTTATTATTTTATAGGCTTTAGTAAATAAATGTATTGTGTGTGAGGCTTTTCAAGCAAATTTTAATGTAAATTGTCAAAATTTTGTCTAGAGGTAACATAAGGATCGAAAACATTTGTAATAATTTAAAAAAAAAGCTAAAACATTTGTAATAATTTTTAAAATAAAATAAACGTCATTTATTGCGGTTATGCGGTTCTATTTTATTTTAGAAAACCTTTTAATAAATTTGTATTAAAGTTGCAATTTATTTATGGTTCAAGCTTTATGGTGAAAACTTTAAATTTACTGCGTTGATTTGAAACACACATATTTTTGGCTAAGTAAAAGCTCTAACGTTATATTCAATACTTTGCATAATTAATCATTTAAAATATTAAAGTTTGGTAAAATAATATAAGATTTTGCAAATTAAAAAAAAAAGATGTTGGTCTTGATAGTACCATGATTTGCAAGTATACTTTGGTATAATTTATTTATGGCAAATCGTGATGTTTTACTGTTACTATTAAAGTGTATTTAAAGTTAAATAAAAATCAATTAAACAGCTTTAATAAGTTCAAAAATGTTTTCAGCATTTTTTGCTGAAAACATTTTTGAACTTACCAAACAAAACACTTTACAAAAGCAAGTTGTAAAATGTTGCATCAATCACAGAGTTGTAATTTGAAAGCTCGTTTTATGTTAAAGTGGTTAAAATTAATTTTTAGTTTTAGGGCTTTCTATAGAAATAACACTTAAACAGATTTATTTGAAACCACTATTATTAATTATTATTATTTAAAAACTTCAAAAGCTCAAAATCAATAACTTTTAATTAATAACAAGTTGAGTGGTTATCACATGTTTTTAAATAACAAATTTTTTTTAAAAAAATTCTTTATTTACAGTGGCACAAAATGTTAAACGAAAAGTTTATTTTTTTTTTTTTAATATTTTGAAAACCATTAAGACTAGTTGACAAACACAGCAAGGTTGAGACATATCTATTGCATAAAATATAAATTATTAAAAGCTTTATTTTAAACTTAAAATTTCAAAAATATATTTTTAAATTTTTGTTTAATTTGAACTAATTAATTTAACTTAATCGAGTTTTTTAAGATTGCAGAAATAAAGTTTTAAGAGTTAGAAAACCATAATAGCCTAAAAGCTTTCAACTGTTTTTAGCTTAAGAACAGTAAAATTAAAAAAAATCCAATTGAAAAATAATGTTTTATTGAATACCGTCTAAATTTGATATGCTTTTGATAAACATAAAGCCATTTGAACGATACAAGTTCCCGTAATAATATAATTTTAAATTTTACATGGAGGGAAAATATAGTCATTGAGCTAAATGAGCATCTGTGATGAACGTTAATTAAGCTTCAACATTTGTGGTTTTTTTAAAAATTATACGATGTAATATTATTTACACAAAAGCTTAACGTGCTTTCAAATTATTATATTGCAATTTTGCAAGAGCTTTTAAGCAGTTGTCTAAGCTTGCAACATGAAATAGTATTAAATACACTTAATATTTTAAAAGTTCAAAATAGAGTAGCTTTGGAAAATATTAAAATAAATATAGCAAATACAGGCTTCACATCTAAAACGACTTTTTGTAACTTCCTAAACCCTTTAAGTTCTATTACGCTTTAGAAAAACAAAAATAATTTAAAAGCACACAAATATTTCGGGTCAATTCTAACATTGGAAACTTTTTCATAGTTAATATTTTAAAAACAGACAGGATGTCGTAAAAGTTAATTATAAATTCCAAACTTTATATTTTAACAATGCTTCGTTTATTTTAACAATGCCTCGATATGCTGGGTTTAGCATATCGAGCTTTCATTTTATTTTTCTATACGGATAGTGTATATCAAAAAATATAAGCTTAACAAGCTTCCACACAGTTCCTTGTTAAACTAAAGCGAGAATGAAATTGAAAAAAAGATCACGCTTCGGAAAAAACATAAACCTTACTAAGCTCTTAAAAGCTTTTAAAGAAGTTCCATTATTCATTATCCCATGCCATTTTGGTTTATTTTTATGATTAGTCTAAGTCAGTTCATAAATTTTTTCAGTTACGAAAACATAAATATTTATGGTAGACAATCGATCATATCTTTGTTACAAAATATTTGGTCTCAGAGCTTCGAAGCTTTCAGAATCTTTTTAAAATATAATAACTATACGAAAGAATTTAATTAAATTTCACAAAGTTGCATAATTAACTTTTCTTAGTATTGAAAAAATAAATAAAAGCTTCTAACAAAAAAGCTTTAATAGAATGACAATCAAAAAATGTTATTTGGCTAATACCAAAAGTGTTCATAAACAAATCGATTCATTATATTTTGATATTGATAACTATACGTATCAAAGTTTGGTAAAAGCTTTTGAAATATAAAAAAATTGTGGTTTTTCAAATGAATTCAATACCAGCATGATAACATAGGTAATAGATTTTTTTTAAATAACATTTTATTTTGACCAGTTTTTACGTTATAAAATTAAGCGAAATTTTAAGTTTCTCAAATATAAGCTTAACAAATAGCTGGAAACAATACTTAAAAACATTATTAAGCTCAAAACATAATTGAGCAACATTTATTTGTTGCAAACTAAAGCATAAAACAATATATGCTTTTCATTCCACAAATTTAAAGAGTAGAAAAAAAAGCTCAAAAATATTGTTGAAGATAAAATTCAGCTTTTATTAAAAATATTTAAAAGCTTTTAAAGGGAAAATGTGTTTATTGTAAACTAAGCTGGATTTACAGTGAAACAAAATTTAATTTGGAATGCTTATTTATAACTTTTAAGCACCAAATAATGCGTTTAAACATTTTTTCAAAGCTTTTAAAGCAACTATGATATTCATATTAACGTGTAGTACTCAGCTTTTAACTTTGAAAGTTAAACTAAAAAAAAAATGTATAACCACTAACCGGTGATTTACATTTTAATATTATGTATCTTGGGAAACTTTATGTTTAATAAACTTTTTAATTAAATAAGCTTAAATTATTTAGAAAATAGGTAATGCACATTTAATATAAAAAATCAATAGCTTAATAAACAAAAGCATCTTAACGTTTATAAATAAATAAGTTTGATTACAATTTATTCTTAAATGATAAATTTAAGCTTTTTTATATTAAAAAAGCTATTTTGCCAGCTCACAGATATACATATATTTCCAACATCAATTTCAAACTTCATAATTCTTAAATCAAATTTTAATTTTTCGATAGCTTTTGAAAGGTCTTAATGGTATTACAATTATTCAAAGTTTAGGTTTTTTGTCAGAGTAATCATCTACTCAATAATTTGTACAATTTGAAATGAGAGCTTTCTAGAGATAACATTTGTAATAGTCTGTAATGATATATAAGAGTAACTTAGATAAAAACTGGCTTTATAAGATTTAAAGTTAAACTTAAAAAATTAAGAAAATCTTAAAAAGCTCAAAAATATTTTGATTACTATTTTTGTGGGGAATTATAAGTTAAAATAATTAGTTGAAAATTTAAAAGTTTAACAAAACAAATCAAACAATTTTTCATTTTAAAAGCTTAAAAAAGTTGTAAAGCTAATATCAATAAAACTACGCTTATAAAAGTTAATTTCAATCTTAAAAAATATTTTTTGTTGGGTATTGTTGGGTATGTCATTTTATGGAATAATTTTAAAAATGAAAATGATAAAATACAATTTATTTTAAAAAGCTTATTGTTTTTAATAAAAGCCGATATGAAATGAATACAGTGTAAGAATGTATGCATACATGTTTAAAATTTTAAAAGGTCACATCATGTATACAATTTCAAAAAAATTAAGAAATAATATCTCTTATATTAAGCGCTTTACATAGAAAAAATTAAATGACTAAAGTTCCTTAAACTTGAAAAGCTTTTACATTTTTAAGAAAACGAGTGTTTGGAAAACTAATAAGCTTTGGGTTGATAGCCAAAATATCAATAAATATCAATAAATATTTATGTTTTAAACTTAAATAATCATTAGTCCTGATTGAAATAAAAAGCTCCCATATTTCAAACCATAAACCCATGAACAGTTTTTAAAAAAATAAATAAATAAATTAGAATCAAAATTTTACGTTTTACGAGTTTATAGTTTTATGTTAATTTGAGATTGTTAATTTTCAGTTATTTGATTAAACAGTAAAAAGCTTCATTTGTATAAATTAACCAGTAAAGAAGTAAATACTAATATTTAAAAGATGAGTGAGCTTTCAATAGGAACTTACTATATTTTAAATGTGAGACTTAAACCTAAAAATTTAATAATCCATCAGATTTTGCACTCATATTCCAAAACAAAATTTTGTTTGGAATAAAATCGTCTTGAAATCAAAAGCTTAATTTTTTAAATAGTTGGGTTTTTAATTTTAAACTTTGTGAATTAAGTAATTTTTTTACAAAACTTTAAATATTAAGCAAGCTACATTTTAGATATAGCTGGTTTTTGAAAAGTAAAAATTACAAATAAATTTACTATAAGTTCACTATACGTTTACTTTTCAAAACATAAAAGCGACATGTATTAACCTGAAATAATTTCATCGATTTTTTAGAATTTTTTTCAATAAAATTTAGTAATAGTTTTTTTTGTTTGTTTTAACATGTAAAAGCTTTCAAGAAAATTTAAATTCCTTAATCGTAAACCTGTATGAAAAAAATTATCAAAGCATTTTACTTAATCAATATTAATAAATTTATTGAAAATGTCATATATCAAAGCTTTATTTTTTGTATTCTCCTAAAGTCGCACACCATATTAATTTATCTTAATGTTGTTCCATTAAATCAATAAGGCTTTATAATATTTTGAAAATAAAATTTGAAAAGTTTCATAACAAAATCAGCTTAAAAGCTTATAATGTTTTGTGAATTCACATAATTTGATTTAACACTATTTTTAGTTAATAACAATTTTTAAAATTATTAAGCTTAAAAAATGGAAACTTTTTACTGGTTTTGGTTGTTTAAGCTCAATTTTAAATATTAGATTTCAAAAACAACAATTAGCATACATCTAAACACAAAAATTTTCACATTTACCAATTTTTTTGAGAACACTTCATAATATTGAAATTGTCTATTATTAAGCTTATATATAAGCTTAAAAAGCTATTATTTAAAAACATTTATAATGTTTGAATAATTTAAGAGATTCTTTAATGGTTTAAAGTAAGCGTAAATATTCTAAAAGCTTAAATGATTTTAAAAGCTTTTTTAAGCTTAAATTGGAATATACTATAAATATTTATCTATATTCTGAAACTAAGCTTTTTGGTATACTGTGATTTATAAAACTAAATTTTTATTTTGCGTTGTTTTGATTACTTTAATAAGCTCTTTACAAGCTTTTGTATAACAATAAACTATTAATGTCAACTCAAAAGCTTAGTAATTTGGATAAAGCTAAGAACTATAAATTCGCCAAATAAAATATTAATTATGCAACATTTTAAAAGATTTTATTAGTTTTTTACTTGTTTACCTAAACCAAGCTTTTGTTCAAAAGCAAACTAAAGTTTTTAAATGTTTGAGAATAAACTTAAAATGGAATGGAAACATTCTTTGGAAAGTTATGACAGGTATGAATCAGAAAATAATATATATTTTAATCTAACCAACATTTGAGAGTGAGCTTTTTCAATACAACAACAATAAAGTAGTTTTCAGTTAAATTCCTTGTTTTGGGTTTGATTAAGCTTTTAGTAAAATTTAACTTTCATCTGAGTTTAAAATATTTTATTACTTTTAAAAATATTATGAAATTTTTACTTTATTTTAAAAGCTCAACATTTAAACTTAATTTTTCTATTAAAATTTACCATTTTTAGGATATTTTTCTTATCTTGTTTTATTAAATCATTTAGGCTTTAAATTATCTTTGAAAATAAAATTTGATAAGATAAAAAAATCAGCTTTAAAGCTTATAATGTTTTGTGAAATTCACTTTATTATTCATTTCAGCAGAACCTCATATTAAATATCAGATTAAACAAACCACACTTAATACACGTTTTTAACAATGCAATATTTTTCAAATTTTCTTATTTAAAATCTCCCACAAAAAACACTTAACAAATGTAAAATTGTCTTCTTATTTCATTTATCCGCATTATCTCATGTTAAAGCATACTACTTGTTTATTTTATTAGTCTAGGTCAGTTCATAAATTTGCTTTTAAGACAAAAATAACAAATTTTCACAGCGCCCAACCAAACAAATTACTATGCTTCGTCACAAATTATTTTGTCACATTTTCTCCAACTATGCTGTAATCTAATAATTTTTATAATGACTTTTATGAAATAACACATTATGAAATAAAAGTTCACAATTTTAAAAGCTTAAAACTTTTATAATGTTTTGAAGGTCATCATTTATTTTTGCCCATACAAACAACAAAACTAATTCACTTTTCATTCCACAAACTAAAAAAGTTGGTTTTTGAGAGGTAGCAAAAGCTTGTTACATCTTAAAGGAGTTGCAAAACAATAAAATTTAGAGATATAAACAAAAATTATAGTTTAATAAAAACCTCAAAAGACTAAATTTTGATTAATAATATTTGAAAGCTTTAAAGTTCAAAATCAAAGCTCTAAGATTACGTCATAATTTTATTGACACTCAATTATCGATCTGGATAACTGATTTTGAAAATTGAATAGCCTTAATGTCAATATGATTATTTAAAGTTTAAAACTTATCCAGAAAAAGCTTTTGAAATTTTCGGAAATATTAGAGCAAATTTAGCCAAAACTGGCTTTGTGCCTCAAAAATATTGGTATTTGTCATACAATTATCAGTTTAATTTAATATTCATAGGAAATTATTAAAAGCTTTTAAAAGCTCAAAAATATATCGGTTTAAATTTTTAAAAATTATATTAAAGTTGATATAAACACATAAACAGAATTATCGGAAAAGTTATTTGTAAATTTGAAAAATTAAAGTTCAATAAAACGAATTCATGAATTTTTCTTTTCAAAAGTATAATGAAAACTTTTATATCCAAAATCAATCAAATCGTACTTAAAACAATCCATTACCAACTTTAACAATATTTATTGTTTGATAGGCGATACGTTTTATAAAATAATTTTGAAAATGAAAATGAAATCCTAATATTGGATATCAAAAGCTTGTTAAATTTTATGGTAGCCAAAATAAACCGAATACTAAGTAAAAAATGTAAATTGATTAGATTAAAAGCTCGAAAGTTGAATTTCAAAAAAATGACATTATAAAATAAAATCTTACATCAGAAGCTTTATGATTTGCTAATTGCATCGAACACTTATATTATGTAAACTGAAATATGGGCTTTTAATATTTAACATAATTTTATTAAATGCTCGGCTGTTTGGCATGACCAAAGTCACCATTATAGAAACTATGTGTTTAGTAAATACTATATACGTATCTAAAATAATTGATCATCCAGATCATCACATTAATCTTATTACCAGCTTTAAACATCTCAGCATCTTTTGCTAAAAGTTAGGCTTAGCCAGCTTTCAAATAATTTAAAGATTTGATTCTTAACTACGTTAAGTAAACCGCAAACAGAAAAAGCTCAAAAACACCCGAGCTTTTAAATACACTTTTAAAAGCTTTCTAAGATTTTTTTGATTTTTATTCTATAATTGTTGATGAAAATAATTTACAAAAGCTTTAAAAAAATAATTTTGATTAAGAACGAGTAGTTTGTTTAAGAATACTAAAGCTCTTAACATTTTTTAGCACTACGTTGCTTCAAAGCCATGTTCCATACGAAAAACAAAAATGATATACTTTCCGTTTCACAAATTAAAGAAGTTTGAATTATAGAGCTCAAAAGCTTGGTATATCTTAAAGGCGCTGCAACATAATCAAGTTTTAGAAATGTCAATAGAAATTCTAGTTTCATAAAACCTCAAAGTAACCAAATTTTCATTAGAAATATTTAAAAGTTTTAATATTTAATCTGTATCAATACGAAAGCTTTTACATCATTTTATATTTTAACTCATTTAACGATCTGCATAATTAATTTTGAAAAATTAATAAATTAATGTTAAAATGATTATTGAAAGTTTAAAACTTATCCAAAAAAAGCTTTTAAAATATTTTTCCAAACATTGGAGCAAATTTAGCAAAAACTTGCTTTATATATACTTTAAAAGTATTAGTTTCTGTTTTACACTCCTCAAGTCGATTTAATATTCATATAAAATAAAAAAAGTTCGATATTTTCCCAGGAGTAAAACATAAATAAATATTGTGTTTGGATGTAAATTGAAAAGCTCAAAAGCTTTAAAAACTGGGTAGTCGATTGATTTAATAAATTTTCTAAATAATGACGTAATAAACTAAAATTGTACATCAGACTAAAATATGCTAATTGAATCGAACACCTATACTGAGAAGCTCGACCTAGCATATCGAGCTTTAATAAATAAAATTGAACTTTAATAAATAAAATTTAATTTGAGAAACTCGATTTAAAAAGCTGCGTTCACAAATAATTTTAAAACGTAAGAATTTTTCCCAATTTTATTTTTTAAAGCTAATTGGCTTGGTAATCAATGCATATTTAACAAGCGATTAAAGCCATATATTATCTTATTATCATACATTTTGGTAAAAATACGCATTTTGTTAAAATTAGTATAGTTAACACATTGAACTCGTTTCCAGCTTTTAAAATAATTAGTTTCAAATCTCAGCAGCTTTATTGCATATTTTTAAAGCTTTTATATTTGTTAATAAAGCTGAGAAAAATGTTTGCACCAAAATTTTTTAAACTTTTATTTTTATTACCAAGCTTTATTTAACGTTTTCAACATTAAAAGTTAGCAACGTAAAAAGTTTTAAATTTTTTTAATTTCTCAAATTTTCACTCTAAAATAGTAATTTTATCAAAATTGAATTTTTTCTACAAAAGCTTTCGAAATGTTTAACTATAATAAGTTAATAAAAAACTAATTTTTGAGTGAGCTTTTGTAAAACATAATCACTAAATTAATAGGAAAGGTTTTATTTTATTTATTTTATCGAAATTATTAAATTTGTTTACAAACTCAAATATTTAGGTTCAGGAAAAAGCTTTATTTTTCTATTTAAATTTTTAAAGTGGCTTCACGACATTTTCCTAATAGCTCCATTAAATCAATTAGGCTTTAAAATATTGTGACAGTAAAATATGAAAAGTTTCCTGACGAAATCAGCTTAAAATGTTATAATACCGATGAACTTAATTCATATTAAACATCAGAATCCACAAACCAGAGAATATTATCCAAATTTTCTAAATTAAAATCCCCCTCATTGCAAAAAAAAACACTTCACAAATTTAAAATTGTCCTTTAATTTCTTTTATCCGCATTATCTCATGTAAAAGCACACTACTTGTTTATTTTATTGGTCTAGGTCAGTTCATAGATTTTCTATTAAGACAAAAAATAAATGAACAAATTTTCACAGCACCAAACAAATTATGCTTCGTCACAAAATATTTTGTCACATCGAAAATAGAACAAAATAAAATAAATTTTGATTTAAATTTATGCTGTATATATGGAACCACCTGTTGAGCTCTAAGAATCTAAATTTGTATTCGGTGCGGCATATCTTTTTTTAAAATTTTTAACATAAAATAATAATTTATCGGTGTGCTTTTAAACGAAAAGCTTTTATATAATTTCGTTTTGAAAAAATGCCAACAATTTTATGCTTTGTAGACCAATGTTAAGCCAACGGCATCAAAAACGATGGCGACAACGATGAACAGATTTTTTTTTTTTTGTGTTCTATATAAACTTAACCAAACGACATAGTTATGATGCAGTTAGACAACCAAGCTCATTAATCATAAAATAATAGAAAAATAAACAAACAAAAAACGGAAAGAAAACTGTTAATTTTCTTCATTTCGATTTCACTCATATACATAAACACTATGTATAAACACTACGACGATATACGATTAAATTGTATGTTGTGTTGTCGTCTTAATTTTTTTTACAATCAACAACAACAACAACAAATAACCAAAATATCGATTTGAATACTCAGTTTAACAACAAAAATCTATGTTTCAACGTTGCTTGTGTATAATAATCCCATGTCAATTTTCCAGTTGAACAATGATAAGTTACCAAAAAATTTATTTAAAATGACATTTAAATGTTGCGGATGTTTTGAATCGAAAACATATGTTTCGAAATGTCGACGAAAGAAAAGTAATATAAAAAATTTTCTTTCCCATAATTTTAGTGTCACTTTACTTAATAGAGCTGTAAAAATAGGATTGTGAAAAATTTTGTCACGTTTGTAGAGGCGACGAAACATAATAATAAAAAAAATTATCACAACGTATATATACATATATGTATATACAAATACACAAACACATTCACGTATAATCTATAATAAGATATTTTTCCAATTGATGTCATTTTTTAATTTTTTTTTTTATTTAGATTTTTTATTTTGCTTTGAAACATAAAACATAACTTGAAAAAAAAATAAAAATAAAAAATAAAAAATAAAAAAATAAAATTATCACACAAAACACTCAACTCTACAACACATAACATTTTCACTTTTTATTTTTTATTTTTTGGAAAATTTACATAATTTACGCGCACGAATATATGTAAATTTTACATCAACTAAATAAATTTTTTTTTATATTTTCCTAAAAAAACATTCAAAATTTCCATATCTATTTTTTTATGTTGTATATATGTATCGAATTTAGGTACGCGCGCTTATACACCAAACGACGACCAACATAATACTATATAGACGCGTATAATATATGCGACGTACATGAACGTACGTATCGAAAGCGCTCTACGAATCAACTGAAAATCAAATCAACATGAAAATGAATTTACATTTTTTTTTTTGTTTTTTGCTTTTCTTCGTCGGTTGTGTGTGCAAAAAGTAGAAAATAAGTACAAAAAAAAACTAAAAATGTGCTACTATCGTACTATCGTATGTCGAAATGAATTCATTTTCTCTTTTCCAAATTTATGTTCTCTGATTTTTTGTTTTTTACGGTGTACGGAAAAAGTACTGAAGGAAAATCATATGAGGTAAGAGAGCTTTTGTATTTTTTTGGAGTAAAGTAACGAAGAGAGACGTAAAATAACGATAACGACGAAAATGACTGGAGCAAATTCATCAGATTTGTAAATATTTTAGAGTCGTTTGAACCAACAAAAACCTGAACCAATTTTCTGATGATGGTTACAAAATTAGTCTCAAGTGAATAATCTGTTTGAAAATTTAACGAACAAGAGAATGGTGGTGTATGCTGTGTTGTGGGTATCTCAATAAATGTTTCTATAAGATTGAAATGTTGTGTATAAAGGTTGATTTTTTTTTATATATTGATTTTGAATTTTTTTTTTACGGGGTCATAACTCTCTCAACCCTTTTACAGTTACTTGTGTGCATTAAATGTTACACAGTTGCCAGAAACTGATAGGGTAGCCAAAATTTGCAAAGCAATATAATTACGAATTATAATCTATTAGACTGTTAGATCTGTTAGTATTTTTAGAATCATAGTGCTTTGATCGCTTTCAGAAAATTCCAACTATAAATATATCAAAAAATGTAATGCTTTCGAATTGCCATATTGATTGCTCGAAAAGCGCTAACTAACCAATCAATTTGAGCACTTGGTCAAAATACCGATACATAGAATTTTAAGCAGTCTATTTTAAGTAGTCTAAATTCTACTACATCATCCTTTGCTTGTCATAGAAGGCGGTTAACTTTACAGTGGAGATGACATCGGAAAACTCGGCATTGGTTTTCTTCTTAGGCTCTAGTTAAAAAGGCTGTTTTAAATTTCAAAGCAGTTGATAATAGATTACGTAAACTACGTTTTTGCATGAAGATAGCTCACTAATGTTATAGCCAACCCCAAGATAAAACTCATATATACTAGCTCATATAAGCTAGCAAAAATCAGACTAACTTATGTAAAAATACATCTTCGTAGTCCCTACACGATCGAGCGACTGATAATGGGAACCATGATGTACTTCGCGATCTCACATAATCTCATTCTGGATAACACATTCCGAGCGGAACTCGACATTTGGAAGGAGTATTTCTCTGCTTTACTCAATGTTCAACAGTTGTCAAATGATTTTTTGGAAAGAACTTCCATATGATGGCACCAATAGACTTGCCCTTTGGTGCAGATTACAATTCCGATATAGTGTTACCGGATAAAATAATCCGTTGACTAAAAGAGTCGTAATTTCTCCCAAGCAAAATGCAAAAGAGAAATTGAAAAATCTCTAAAGAAATTCTGATAAATAGAAGAACTGCATCTACAAAAAAAAAATCACCTTTGATGAAAAAGAGTGTGAACATTTTCAAAACTCCCCAGCCGTATACAGCAAAATTTCTTCAACAAGAAAATCAATCTACGAAGGATTGTACGAACTGGCAAAACCATATAAAGAACTCATGCAATAGTATCAAAATCACGGACATATGGAAAAGGTTCATAAAATTAAGTTAAATGATGGAAAATTCTACGTGGTGCTTAATTGATGGCTTAAGCACCACGTACTACTACAAAATCGGTATATCGTAATGAGATGACAAAAACACAAGTAGCTTATGACAGCCAACAAAGAGAAAACGTTTCGGCAGATTTCGAAAGTACCAATAATAATAACACTAAAGGCAATAATCAGTTGGATACGGATACAAAAAAGTCAAACTTCAATGATATTGTAGCCCAACAATTGTCAGCAGAGGGAATAACGTGGCATTTCCAACCGCCTGCATCATCCGATTTGGTGGGTTATGAGAAGCTTCTATGGGACCAACCTATATAGTTGGGGGGGAACTAATATGCTACGTAAAAAAACTTTTAAACCATCACGTTATCCTTAAAATTACATGACAGGCTCCTTGGCTTGTCTGAGGAGGCGACTAATCAAAGGATGTAATAAGCCAACCTTCGTTTATGTTAGCGGACATGCAGTTTAGGATTGGTACGTAGAACGAGCAGTTGCTTAGAAAACCAGATGCGTTTTATGGTACTATATCAGATAAGAAACAGTATCGTTTGTTGATAATCGTACGTGTAAGCTACGTTTACGCATGCGACTAGCCAACATGTCAAACATTTGTGTTCATGCGCCCACTGTCTACCTTACTGATGTAAGCCAACCCAAACATAAAGACTCGGAATCCAACCACTTAGTATAAGTCAGTCAGACTGACTTATATTAAATATAGGTCCGTATTCTCAACCCGATCTAGCAACCGATAATGAGGAAAAAGTCGTGCACGACCTCATTGTAGCTAGCATATTTTTCCCTCACAAAAATATCTACTTATGGAAATATGGACCCACCGTGCGTGGTAAGACGCCCCGAAATCAAATTGATCATGTGTTAATTTCTAAGCGAAGTTCTTGGGTTGTTCAAAATATGAGATCCTCTTGTTCCGCTGCCAAATTTGTAGCATGAGAGATCATCCATTGGTCACAGGAAAGCTAAGGTGACAGTTTTCGTAAAAGTCACGGATCACGCAAGAAAACGAACCTTACGTTTAAACTGTAAAGGTCTAAAAAGCAAAGGTAAGATAACACAATATCAGAGTCTTGTTAGCAGTAGAGCTCTACGGGAGATATTAAAAACTTTATGAGTGTCGCTCAAGTGACCGATTGGCTTGAAAAGGAATGGCGTTTTGCTGTCGAGTAACAGAATGCCGCATATAGAAAAGCGCGAGTACGTTTCAAAATGGTGTTAAGTGAAGCGAATTACGCGAAGTTGAAATACTTAATCAACCGTAGAGGCAGCTCAAGGCAGCAGTCACGCGCACCGAGAAATTTTGCAGTAAACCAAATGCAGCGCATTCATTAAAAAAGTCAATATTTGACTGGAAGCGTAGGAAAACGACGGAATTTGTGTAATATTGTGGATGAAGTGTTGCGAAATTTAGAAGCATTATAGGCAGTAAAGCGCACTAGCTAGGTCCTTGGTTAATCAGTATGATTCTAAACAAAGCAGATTATGGGGCAATATATTGGCTTACATTTTTATTTGTAAAGGAATTTTCTAGATGAATTTATGAAGTTTGTAGCAAAGGGATGCGACGAGATCAAAACCTAAAGAATTAACAGCTAGGAGGTTTATACAAACAAATTTGGTTTCTATTGAGGTATATCCATACATTTGTTGTACGAAGCCACTTCACTTGGGAACCTACTAACAATTTAAAACACTCACTGCGCAGTTCAAATGAGAATTCATGCAAAATAACAGTTCATGTACCTCCAAGTTTAGGTGTACTAGGTCAACACTGAAATTAAGCAATACAAAGGCAAAAAATAATCCGCCATAATACGAAAAACAGCAACGTGCAACTTCATCTAGCTACTAATATTAATTACTCTCCTTCCTTGTTACTGACTGCGTTAGTTAATGTGGAAAACAACTTTGGAAAATTTATGCAAATCAGAATTCTCTTTGATTCTGGTTCACCTGCATCATTCATTTCGGAAACCTGTGTTATAAAACTCGGCTTGCCAAGGTTCAGACCGTAATATGTGTTGCCACATCGAATCAATACACCAAGGGGATGACCCCAGCAGTTCTAAGACCACTTAGTCCAAAACTTGATCAGTCAATATCGATGGAGATCCAAAGAATAAAACCAGTTGAACATCGAATGGCAAGAGATATTCAGTGCAAATTGCGGTATTCTGATTTCATGAAGGATTATCTAAAACATTTTCATATGGAATTTATTACAAATGTTTACTCACACAAAGACATTGTTCCCTCTTTTATCATGGTGTTATTAAGACGTCGAGCACTTTAAAATTGAGAGCAATCTTTGACGGGAAGGTACCGCCAAATAAGAGTACGGATGACGATACAAATTTCGACCGAATCGTTAGGCGAGCAATTAGAAGTGACAGTGCAACATTTTCAGTCGGCTGCAGCACGGTTTCTAGCAATGTGTTCCTTGCTTCAATTAGCATCGGAACTTGAAGGTGCATCTGCCTAATATAAAAAGAAATTATTTCTACGTCGATGATCTATTAACAGGTGCAACAAACGTCAACGATGCTCTCAATCTGAAAGGGGAAGCGATCAAGTTATTGAGTTCAGCTGGATCTCCGATCAGGAAATGGGTTTTAAACGTTTCCGCGTTAAGATGATTTCCTACATCCAATCATATTTGATGATAATCAAGCAGCAATAAAGGTTCTTGGGCTAATTTGAAATCCACAAAAAGAGATACATTTCAATTTAATGTACAACTAAATGATATCTGGAATTACATAAAAAGAGTTGATCTTTCCAAGTCATCGAATGTTCTTGATCCTCTTGGTTGGCTGGGTACTTCACAATTATTACAGAATTTCTTGAGAGAATGATATTTATGGAACATGTAAACGCTAGAAAAGAGAACAATCAATTTCTTCGACAAAAGAAACGCAAAATTATGATAAGCTGCATCGAAAAGTTCAACTGATTGACTTTGCATTGACGACATTGCTTTGCTAACGATCTGAATCTAATCAAAAATTTCCATCATTGATATATGCCACCAAAGAATGGGAATGTTGAATAAATGAAACAAAATAGACTGATGTTCTCTCGGTATGGCAGTCCTACTTTCAAACCCTATACTAAATAAAAATGAATTTCATTTTACATCTCACAATAGAAGAGGTAAGGCAGCTTTCGATAATTTAAAGAATGGCAAGGTACGGTTCTCAATAAAATCTCCGCAAAATCGACTACAATACATAGGAGCAGAAATAGCTACTGAACTCTACGATCTAATTCTCGCAATCTAGAAGAAGAAGAGCTACCTCAAGATTGTAAAAAGCACTCATATGCGCTCATATGACTTCTTCCTTTTATTGAAATGAACATTGGAGCCTATAAGTGTGGATTTCGAGCTAAACGTTCAATTACTGATCAAATATTTACAACTAGGATGGTCTTCGAGAAATGTTGGAAGAAATTCTTCAGCTCTACATCGATTTCCAACAAGTACATGATAGCATTAACAATAACATTCTTTGGTTTGTGCTCTAGACTTGGCGTCCAGAGAAACTCTTTATGTGCAAATCAACAAGTTCTTCGAGCCTAATTGTACATATAGTGTGCGACCGGGTTCCAAGTTTTCACACAGCTTAAAACTTCTGCGATCAAGGTCGTGCAAACTTGAGCTTTATAAAGCACTAAAAGTCACCGGGATCCAGTAACGGATTAAGTTTAATTTCGAGGCTATAGACAAATCTTGAGACATTATTGATGGACATCAAAAAGGCAATCATAAGCACTTTTTAGCCTAATCATTTCCAAAGACGTCAAGCCAACACTAACAAAGTTTGGAAATTGGCACATGATTAAAACTGGAAAAGCTTTTCTAACTACTGGTTACTAAAATAAAATTTGGCTATACTTTAGAACAGTTTAATGAAATTAATTCTGCTACCACGATCTTTTTGAACAAATCTGATGAGGTTATTCGAGGACTTTTAACACGCGGTCTAGACAGAGCATTCAGCAGTTTCAGTAAATTTCAAATTCCCTGAATTTCTGAAGTTCTTAAGTAGCCGAATTGATACTCTGGAATCATTGATGTCCACTTCTAAAAGATCCGTTCCAAAAGCGGTAATTATAGGACATATCGCTGCTAAAAAAACAACGAAAAAGCATGGTTGCCAAACTACAGACAAAGCTACAGAATCTCAATGCGCAATGTGCCAAGAAAAATATCATTGGCTATGTTGCTTTGTGATATTTTTTTGGCAATGAAGGCAATTGATAGAAAATCATTTGCAAAAAGTCCAATTTGCAATTTGCAACGAAACTGCAATTGAACCTACTGTCGAAACATTGTCGAAAGTGATTAACAGTCATTCCCCAAAATGCATCACATTCACAATACACTTTCCACCGCCATATTATATGCAGCCAACCGTTCGGGAAGAGTAATACCATACTGAACACTATTAGAACCATGCTTTTATCAAAAAGCATGGTTATAATAAGGTTACAACCTAAAGCCTCCCCCAAACATTACATTGATGCCTTTGTAATGTCAAAAATTACAAACTAATTTCCTTCTCGGAAAGCCTACAAAAGTTTTGGGAGATAGAGTCCATATTCAAGTCTTCGAAAAATTTCGCACCAGAGGAAACATTTTATGAGAAAAAAATTTCGTAAAAATTCGTAATCTTCATCGGGACAAAAAAAGGACACATAGTAGGACTTCCGTTTCAAAAATCAGAAAATACCTTCGGTGATTCATTTGTTGCGGCTTACGGATTGCAGCGGATTGATTCATGATCCAAAATTTGCAAAATTGTATCATGAATTCAATTAAGAACGCTTTAACCTCTTGGTAGAAATATCTACAGCAGAAGCATAACAAAAGGATTTCTATTTACCTAACCATAATAAAAAAATCAAACAATATCAGCAAACTTAGGATTGCATTTGTCGGATCGGCCAAATCAACAACAGACATCTCCCTGAATGATTGTCTCTTCATTAGTCCAACGGTTCAATCTAATTAATACTCAATCATTTTAAATTTTAGGGTACACAGGATGCAGGTCTCAATCTGGCACAAATTATCAAAATACTAAGACGTTCTGATCCATCCAATAAGTCCATCTGTCATTTTCGTTTATTAACGGTTATTTATGGAATGACTTTTGCATCTTTTCTGGCTACCAGAGTAACGAAACAATTAGCTCAGGAAAGGCTTCGAACATCATTCGGCAAGATATTTATGTTAATGACTTGATGTTCGGTGCTAATAATAAAGTCAAAGCATTTCACCTAAAAAAAAACTATTATACTAAAAATTTCCACAATTATGGCTTTAATATGAGAAAATGGAAATCCAAGAGAGGTAGAATACTGCATGGCACTGCATTTGAAGACTCTGAAGCCAACCCTAAAAAAATCCTGGACTATACTCATACATACATATAGACCAGACATACGACGAAGGACAGGTTTTCGTTTCCCACTCAATTAACCGATTTAACAAACTATACGAAAAGACTTGTGCGCTATCCGAATCAAGTCGGTTATTCGAACTATTGAGGTGGCTGTCTCGCGTTGTGGCAGAATTCAAAAGTTGTGCTAGGCCGATTAAACAAAATTATGGGCATGAAGAAGAAGCATCAAAAAAATATTTACTTTTACTTCGATCCGCCCAAATTCTAATGAGTACAAAGGGTTCTGAGTTAAATTTTGTAATTTGCCATCAAAAGTGCAGCAGATGCTTAAATAACCGGTACCTTTTCTCGTCGGGCAGAACTTTTGAAAGCCACAAAGCCTATATACTACAACGAAGAAATAACCGTTCTACCGCATAAAAAAGATGCTCACAAATCAAGCACTTTTCGATCATTGGACATATTTCTTGATAAATTTGGGCTCATTCGGATGCTTTTAAGCATCCTGTGATATTGCATCTAAAACCACGGTCTGCTTACTTTGGTTTTTAAAAGAGCTATTTGGATAGTATGTTCGCATAACCCTTCTTCTCGCACTAAGGGAGAAGTGTACATTAATTCCAAATGGCAATGCAACGGCGAAGAAAATAGTACTCAAATGTTTCCTGTTTTAAATTCAAGGTTAACTATTTCAGATTCAATTATTGTGCGGTTTGCCACCGTCACGAGTACAATTTGTACAGCCTTTTAGCACTGGCATGGAGTATGTGGGTCCAATATTCATTTATCTCACCAAGGGACGAAGACAAAAAACTTACAAGGCTTATCTTTGTCTTTTTATATGTCTGTATGTTGAGTAGTTATATAAGCGTTGTTCGACTCCAGTGTTGGGCTCCTTTTATAGTTATTTTCAAGTTCATATTCTTGGAGAGTTGGTATAATAATAATATATAATATTCCGCTTAATAAGTTCAATGCTATTTGGTAGGTTGTGCATTTCTTGCTAAGCTAAGAATGACCAAAGATGCACAAAATTGATTTTTAATCAAATGATGTATTCGGAAATTGTACACAAAGTCAATGTGTACTCAGTGATTTTGCAGCAATAATGTCACCTTTATTTAGTTAAATGTCCTAGACTTTGATATATTTTTAAAACTCTTTATCCTTAACATTAAGTCCCAACTATAATACTAGCTCTTATTTTACAAATCTGTTTGAACGATAATTTTAGGAGTGTGGGCTTTATTTTTCCTCGTAATTTCTTACCGTCTTTCAAAGTAATCTTGCAGCGAAGGAAGTTTCTTAATTATGATTTAGCTAATAATCCGAATTGGTTTCCATTGCATGCATCTAGAGTGTCTGTGCATAAGACACTGTTAATGCGATAATTATTGCTGCATTAATAGTGTTGCTTTCAACCAAAGTGGTGTGAAAATTCAAAATTTTCCACTTAAAATTGATTATTTTTGTGACTCTTGCAGTCTCTCCTCAACTAAGATTATAAACTAATATCTAACACAAATTTAATACACATACAAATCCTACAAATCTCCATAATTTTTTTGTTTTTATTATTTATTCCACCTCACTTCATGTATATTTCATACTCCAACATTCATCTTACTTACAGATTTTTTACAGAAGATTTTCAAAACATAAATAAATAAAACATAAATCTGGAAAATCTTTTTTTATTTTTTATTTTTATGGCTTATTATTGTTTAGATTTACAAATTTTGATGTTTGTATACAATACAAGAATCATCATCATCATTATTATATGAGAGATAAACTTAAGTCGAGTATATATTATAGAGATGTAAGGTAGAAAAAACAACAATAATATAAACAGATGATTGAACGAAAAAAAATTAATTTATAGTACATATACACGACGTATCGAAAGAGAACGTTGCTGTATATATAGTAAGTAAATATCACACATCACAGCACATGCATAGGTTTATAAGTAATAAACAGGCGGATAAATTAAGAACCGGTATATGTCTTGTCGAATTGTTTTTAATCAGCAAGATTTGTAATTTACCTTTCTTTGCAAAAATTTATTTGTAAATAAATACGACTTTTGATTTTCTTGTCTTGTATTCTTAATCTTATTTAATACACACATTTTATATGTATGTACGGTGGTGTACCGAAAGACAGCACACAAGAAAGTGATTTTGATTGTTTAGTATGTAGGTAGACTACATAATATTGTATCGCAGTCGCAGCATATATTGATTTTCGAACATGTTTCACAAACAAAGGTACACACACATTAACTAGTGGAAATAATATATATTTTTTTGTTGATAAAATCATCCTTACCCATCCATCCATCCAATCACATACTCCTGTTATGAAAAGCTTATACTAAATGAGTAGCTCACCTGAAACGAGATTAAAATACGAAAAAAAATTATAAATAAAATTTAATTAATTTCGTGTATGTGGAATTTAATATTTAATTTAATATATTAAAGAAGAGCAACAAGTTTTGTAAAATTTTTATTATATTTGTATTCCACAAATGAGTTTAAACAAAAATGTATTTTAAATTCAACAAATTGTGGATATTTAACAAATATATTATTAGATATTGGGTCGTATGTGGAACATGTTTAGACTAAACAATTTTATCTCTGACAATACTATATCCTTTTAAAATCCACGAGCGATTATGGAACATATGTTAATTTAATCTTTGGCTAAAAACAAGTTTCAAACGACTGTACGTTTTTATATTGTAAATAATTAAATTTTTTATCCACAAATCAATATACTCGACAATGTCAATATATAATAAATATCGTCAATATTTACAATATAACACCTTGGTTAGTACCTTAAAATTTGCCGTACATGTTTTGTATAAATCATATAATTTAAATTCATTTTAGGTTCCACATTATATATTTGTCGTTTCCTTGCAGTTAATAAATATTTGTGATTTTAAGTTCCAAACTATCAATCGTGTTTAAGAAAAAAAAACATTTACTTGTTTTATGGTTCTATATTATCAATATTTTTATCAATATTATCAATTTGTTCAGAAAATTGTGAAACTTATTATACTATTGTGGAACCTGTTTAATAGAACTTGGGCACAAAATTTATTAATATGTAAATAATTTATTTTATCAATAAGCATGTGTGGAACATGTGTTGAAATTTAAATTTATAAAAACATTCAAAATTTACTTTATAAATTTATTTAAAGCAAATTTCCAGTTTCTGTAAATTGTAAGCCGTTGAGCTGGAAAATTTATCAATTTCCTATTCACAAGTGATAAAATAGTGGCAATAAAGAGGAGTTCATGTCTGTGCGTCAAAATAATTTTTCATAAACTAACAAATACTGTAAAATTTGTATAATTCAAATCTGATTTTAGGTTCAAACCTTTGTTTAAAAGTCCGAATATAATTTGTAGCGAAAGAAAACTTGGGAAAGTTGGCTGAAAAGTTAAACGCTGCTATACTCCGAAATGCCAATATATTATACTTGAATTAATCGTCAAACAAATTTCCGGGACGGAAACCATAAAATCCAGTTCCAGTTTACCCTGATTTATTTTCTAATGCATTAGGTCGCATTTATAAAATCCATCCTAGCAACGAAGAGTGCTTCTATTTGCGTTTGCTATTAATCAACGTTTGTGGCCTAACATCATTCCAACATACGAATGACACTTGTTGGGATTTCACTGTTGGAGCAGCTGTGATTTCATCCAAAGCACATCAAATACCAACATTGCAAAATCCCTGTTGTCCTTTCGACTAGCTGCATCACATCCCTTATCGATTTTTGCAAGTTCACCGAATCAAGCGTGTAATATTGGCGGCGATTGATATCAACGAAGTGAATTTCAAAATCCAAAATGAAATTTTCGGTGAATTACGTTACTAGCCAAGATAATGATGTCAACTATCCAACCAAATTTTAAAACTCGCTGGAACTTTTATGGCTTGTCGCCTCTTAATTTCCAATTAAAAGTCGGACCGGTAGTCATTTGCGAAACCAAGCACGCCTTTGTAATGGCACGCACCTGAATCACAATCTTACAGGAAAGTACAATTCGTTTTTACGTTCCACACATGAGTTTGTAATAATCAAGGAAAAGTTTTATTACTTAGGTTCCACAATATCAAAAAAATTATTTATATAATGATTCCATAAAAATTATAAATATTTTACACAAATATAATTTGTTATTTAGGAAACCAATTAAGGAAAATTGTGCTTAGATGACTACTTTTAGTAAGATAACAAAACATCAAGATAGCTTTTATAATTTTTAAATATAAAGTGCAATTTGATTTTCTAGAATCACCATTGTCAACAAGAATTGATATCTCCATAATATTTCTGGCTTCAAACGTTTTTAAAAACGGACAAATTACATTACATAATTGAGGACTATATGTTGGCATAACAACTAGTCACGAAAAAACAAAACATCAATAATTTTCTTTATAGTCCAATCAAAATTATTTAAAACAGTAGTACCTTTTCACTGGATATATTATAAATTTCGTGCCCAGAAATACATGTACAGAGTCAATGAAAAGTATTAGGCTGGACTTAATACTGTCAGTATTTAAGGCGTGATATAGTGATTGTTATACAAACTTTGCTAGTTATTTAAATGTCTCCCAAGCTTATTGCTAATTTTGGTTAAGGTTCACACTTTTGATTAGACTTATTCATATATATGAGTTAGCCGTAAGAAAGCAACAAAAAGGGAAATAATCAAATAAAATTAATATCGCCAAAACAAATTTTAGGTTCCACACTTTCATCGTGATATATGCAGAAGCTAATGTTTGAGCTTATACATATACACAATATTAAAACATCATGAGACTTGTATTCAACCTACTGTTGTATACAAATATTTGTATTTTTACGTTCCACAGTTGAAACATATATTTTAAACACCCACCAGCGCCGATTTTTTGTATTTTCTGTAGTTTTGTTGGTTACAAACAAATAATTTAAAAAAATTAAGCAACTCATGTGGATTTTATTGAGGACCAGCAACAAGTGGAACATAATTTTGTAAAGCCATATTATTACTTTTTAATATTCCAATAAATATATATTGCCAATGTTACTATATTTTTAAGTTTCACGTTGTTAATATAAATGTTAACATATTAAATAGTATTTATTGTTGTGGAACCTATTTGTTGCTCACTCAGAATTTATTATTAATCTTAGTAAAATATCAATAGGTTTCACCACAAGAAATACTTTGGTCAAAAATGTTCCACATACTTTGCGTATGCTTAATAAATTGTGGGACATATCTTGATATTCAAATCAACCATAACTTAATAAAACGTCACAAGTTTGTAAAATATATACATTAAATCGGATTATTCATTTTTTTTTGGTTTGACTCTGTCAATATTTTTTAATACAATTTTATTGTTTAATCAAAAGCAAAATTTTTGGAGGACAGAAAATCTTTATATTGCCAATTTATAGTGATCACACAGAACAAGATAATGATACTAAACATTTAGTTTGATCCCATTAAAATTGTTTTTGCTGTAAATGATGAATAAACAAAAACAGTTTCAGGGTCTTGTGGACCATGGTTTGGACGTAACGTATGAATAAAACATGAAAACAGATTTTAACATTCCACTCATTGCAAATTATGGATACATACTGACAATATTAAATAGTTACGGAACTTAAGTAATCTGATTTTAAAAAATGATAGAAAATAAACAAAGTTTTACTTTATCTGACTGAAGTAGAATATATCTGACTTACAGTTTTATAATAAGCGACATAAACCACATATTTTTATTGGTTATAATAGATTAAATTTGAATAAAATACTTTGTGGAACTTAAAACTATATTAAGCCTATTAGTTAAACTATATACTATATGTCATGATATTTGGTGATCACCGTAAAAAATATTATATGCATGTGGAACTTATGTTCAAAATAATTGTTTACAAATTTTCGAGAGAAAAATTATTAAAAACTAATTCTGAACAAAAATCAGTTTAAAATGCGACCTACAAGATAAAATATTCAGTAAAACGATTTAAGAGATTTTGAAATGATGCAACATAAGCTAAATGTGACTATATCTAGTACAATTTTAAAATTTATCGATTTAAACTATGTTCCACTGTGCTTTTGATAAAATGTTTAACGGGACTTAAAATTTTTTTAAACCATTCCTTTTTACGTTCGATTATAATGTTTGGCGGGCCCAAATTGCTAATATTTTGCGCATATAGCTAAAAAGTTTTTGCAACCAAAATAACAAGTTTTTAGTGTTGTAAAAACACCAAAAACTTGTCATAAATCCTATTTATGAAAATATTACAAATTTTAGTAATAGTAATCTAAAATTTGTTAAGAACTTAACTTCAAAATCCTTTGTTTTAGAAAAAAAATGTTAAGAACTTAACGGCATAAAACGTTGATATGTTGTAAAAGCAATCATCAGTTTAAGAGATCTAAAAAAAAATGTGGGACATAAGAAATGCGACATAAATCATTTTCCAGTATATTTTGTTGCCCACACTAAGTTTTTTTGGTACCTGGTAAGTATTTTACTTTTTCAAGTAATAATAAGTATAGTGATAACTAATCAGTTTTAAGCACTAAACTTAACTTGTTTAAAATATTTACGAATAGAATCCAAGCTAAACATTTTAATGTGCCAAATAAGAGTTATTCTCAAAAAATATTCAAAGTTAAAAGGAAATATTAGACGTTTTGTAAAAGCGACAATTGTGAAACATAAACTTAGTGTAATTAAAGGTAACTTAAGTGAAAAAATTTTCAAATTGGTGACTTTAACATGTTTCACTATAAATTTAACTAAGCCAATATTGTGCTTATTAAAAATTGTGTGGAACCTAAATTCTTAATACTATTTTTAATCATTAGTTTTTAATACTCCAACTTCTTTTTGCTAGATTTCCAACTAGCCTACATATTGTAACCGATGTATCATATATTATTTTATATACAAAATACAAAAATGTGTTGGTACTATCCAGTACCATCCAATAATTCTTGTTCTTGGAGATTTGAAGTAGTATCCTTACGATCACGCTGTGTGATATTCTGATAAACAACTGAAAAACCAACAACGATAGTATCACTGGTGTTGCACGCATCAAATTTCCTAAAACAAATTTCCTCCCATAATTGCAAAATCATGATTCGAGTATTTTATATTCAATTCAAATCATAAAAACAATAAAAAAAATGCTTGAATCATGCCAACGTTCGCACAACGCACATTTTACCGCATCATCACAATATAGAATTTAATTTCACCTCATAAATAGAAATAATTTCATAAATATTAAGTGATCTCATCATTAATATCGTCGCACAGTAGCGACTAAAACGATTCAACCATCTTGTAAATTTAATTGTCATACGCGGAATGAATTTCACGTCAATTTAACGAAAAAAAAACGTAAAAAGAGCAAAAAAAAAAAATAACATAAAAGCTCTCCTCCAACGTACAAAAGCATATTTTATGATTTACACAACAACAAATAGTAGCCGAAAAATAATCATAAATTTTATGATTACAATTTAATTTCATTTCTACGTGCTTTGCAATCTAATATCCATGATATCATATTGTTTTGCTGGGGATGGTATGGTTGATGGGTCGCAAATTGTTTTGACATTTCTGGTCTACCACACTCTCGGTGCTAAATATGACCAAATTTATTTGCGCTAATAGAAAATAATGAACGGAACGAAAGGTTTGAATATATAAATACAAACTATAAATAAACGTGATAGATGAGATATTTTCGTCCTTAAAAATTGTTGTTTGACTCAGATGGGCGTGTGTATGTGTGTGCATGATTTTAATAACTAGGTTGTAAAATTTAGTTTACGACTTGATCGTTAATTTTAAGCGTATAATGAATTTGAATTAACTTAATATAAAATGTTTTATGAGGATACTCATCCTTGTATGTATAAACTGTCCGTGTGTCAGATCTTAACGATTTTTATTTTTTTAACTTTTTTCTGTCACATTTTATGTAGTATAAAAACTTTTCATAACACCTGTTGATGAGGTAGTATTAAAACCAGAAAATTATAGTTTTAGTGGTTTGTGGTTGTTTATATATAGAGTGAAACAGCAGATGGTGCTCTACATCTACATGATTGGTTAAAGAGTATAGATCCATATTAAAAAGGAATTATGGTCAATAATCGTAGTAATAGAAGTGTTTTTTATCGTAGAAGTAAAAATCATAGCAGGAGTCGTAGAGTTAGAAGATCTTACATCGGAAAAGGAAATAATCGGATAGGAAAGTTGGATCAATGCAAGGTGATTTAATATTGCTTTGATTTAGGTTAACGATATCATAATTTTCTTGAATGCTAATAAGGCTTTCTGCCAAAAACAGTGGGGTGGGAAAATTTTAATGTCTTCGAAAATCAAGCGAGCGATTGAACATAGGTTCAATGGAGGTACACAGATTTTTCAATTTTAAAATGTTTCTATTCATTTGTGTACAGGTACTTAAATTACTAACAGGAGTGTTGGCTTATGGTAGTTTATCTGTAGCAGTTCTGTTTTCATGGTTTTTGCTTAATGTTACTGCAAGGTTTCTGTTGGCTAGATTACTAAAATGTTATTTTGCTTGGTATTGCATCGAGATAAAATATTAGTAACATCAATCAGCTCCAGAGGTGAGCCATATTTTCATTAGATTATACGAAAACAATAAAATACAAGATATGTCAAATTTTTCGACTATCATCTCCAGAACCCGTGAGGCAATTAAAGTGCGGATAAATAGTAGGGATTAATTCACAAAAAACAGTTGATCATAGACAAATGTGTTACAAATGCGCAATTTGTGTTACTTGGGAATCGTCAATATGAAACAGCGTGCTCGACAATACTCGTAAAGCCAAAGATGACTTCAGCATTACATACAAAGTGCTGCAATCACGTCAGAACGACGTTTTTAATCCACCAGACTAATTTAGGAGCTGACCGAAAACAAAACCTTGGGAAATTATTCACATCGGTTTGGCCGGTTCATTTCTGAACCATTGGTTAATTTGTTTAGACAGTTATTTGAGATATTCATATATAGTGAAGGATGTCGGAACTATCCAGCAGCAGCAAAACTCATCAGATCAGATTTGTAGGTAGACGCTCTATTGACCGGTGGTGCTACTATTGAAGAAGTGTTAAGTATTTAACAACAGATGGAGCAACTTGCAAAAAGTGAAAAGTTTTCATTACAAACAAAGTAAGCAGCAAACTCAGTCTTAAAGACATTATTAAACATCTATACAGGCAAATATAAGGAACCGATTCATTTAGAGGTCAACGAATTTCTTATTAAAACATACGGTATTCTATATACCCCAGAACCTGACATGTTTGACTTTGATACTACAAAAACTCATATTTTTATAATGAAGAACCTACAAAACGTCTATTACTATCCATTTCTACGAAGTTATTTGATCCTAGAGGCTAGTTGTCATCAATACCGATAGCAACAAAACTACTCATGAACGAAACATGGCGAGCCAATGTATCGTAAGATAAGCTACACCTGACCCAATAAGACAGCGATCATTGCATATTTCCATAGATTTATGAATCATCAACTGCTTTCTTTCAATGAAGTAGCCATTGCAGAGGCCAAACTTGTGTAAGTGCAAATCATTAAGATTGAACAACGACGATACTTGAGGACGAGTGGCAGAAATGAATACGACGACAACAACTTCAACACAAACGGCAAGCACCATTGGATTAGCACAAATTAAGGTAACTAGCTTGGGTTTTGGGAAGATCATAGAAAATAATTGCAAAAATGCAAAAGTCGAAGAAGCCTCTGTCGAAACAGCTACTAACATACTCGGGAACCAAAAATACAGACGCAAACCTTGGATCAGAGATAAAACTTAAAGAACGTCGTCAACTCAAGTTGCAAATGTGCAAACAATACACGTCAGAACTGAAACGTTAATATATGGATAAGACACGTGAAATCAAAAAAATGCCAAGGGAAGATAGCAGACAATACAGTGAAAACATTATCAAGGTAGCAAAAAGGATTATTTCGGAGAAAACACCACCAACAATACACAAATCTTTGAATTGACAACTGGCACCATTAACGGAACTAGCAGCAACCATCCACCAACGGAGCTGGATATTAGCTGTGTCATCACTATAACAAGGCTTTTGGAACGTACAGTATACCAGCTGAAATCTTCAAAGGGAACATATTCACAACTGCAAGTGATTTAGCAACAATAATAACAGAAATATGGGAGTCCGGTGAAATACCGCGAAAATGGAAGGAAGACTGAGCCCCAAGAATGATGTCTTAGGAGAATTTGAGATGCATCTGTCCAAACAAAATTACAATTGTTGAGCTCCTAAGGCAAACAAATCAAACGGTCACTGAAACCGAAATTAGGAACCTCAAATGGAGATGGATTAGCCACACGCTAAGGAAGTCACCAAATGATGTCACAAGAAGAGCTCTGGAGAGGAATCCGCAAGGAAAATGGCAAGTAAGATGACCAACTGTAACATGGAAAAAAACAATGCTAGCAGAAGTGAAACAACACGGGAAATCAGTTACGGGAATTAAACAAATAGCGCCCAACAGGATTATATGGTTCATTCTAGTAAACGCCCTATGCCCCTAATTGTAAGATAAAGGTGGAAAAACGACGATAATTTCATAAAAAATTCCTGGCTGTAAGGAGAAGAACACGTTCAGACAAGAAACCCAAACTGTTGGCATTTAATCCTTTTGTTGACAGAGATGGCATATTACAACTTCATGGACGTTTAAGAAACTCTTAAAAAAAGAGTCTTTTTTAGGAGCAATACATAATTCTGCCAAAAAAGTGTGATCAGTAGGCAAATAATTGTAGATATACATAATACAACAGTTAATGGTTAAATACAATCAATACTGACAAGTGTGTGAAATAAATTCTGAGTTATTAATGGCAAAAATTTAAACTTTAACCAACTAATGAAAGTGGCTCCTTAATAAAGCTACAAGTTCAGGCTTGTGGAAGAATTGAAACAGCATACCCGGAGTAAGAGTCGTGCGCTCTGTGTCTGAACCGAAAAAGAGAATGCTCTTGTTCATCATTTTTAACACAAAATTGTCAAATATTTTACTACAGTCCAAAAAATTCATGAAAATGTAACCTTCATATAATCCAAAATTATAAATAGATACTAATGGCAATCAATTGGAATTACTAAAAGCAATAGCATCGCCATTACCACGATTTTTATTTCATTTTAAAAAGATACCAAAATGTATCTAATATTTTGACAGTTCCGATAAAAAAAAAAAAACTTAAAAAATTTAATTCGTTATAAGAAAAAAAATTTATAAATAATTTCCCACCCCCAATAGTTGACATAACTACTTACGTTTTGTTGAACCACTGTATATTGTTATTTTAGCTATAAAGCAAGGCATTGCAATCCTACTACAAGCCAATTTACTGTAACGGTGTAACATAGCAGTTACAAATCGCAATATGAAAAAAAAAACACAAAACCCAGAGACAAATCACATTTTAGCCAAATTAATTTATTATTTCGTTTATGGCTATATAAATTTCATATCGTCTCTAAAATATATATTACACTAGAAACTACACTTCAATATAAGCGTAACTATTTTCTAAAATTAATTTTCACTACGCACTGAAACACTCTTATCTGTATATGTCGAACGATGCTGTTAAACTGGTTGGTACTTGATTCCAGTCAAGGGTTAAAGCGAAACCAACGGGATTTTCAAACAAAAAAAAATATAACAGAACGAGATGAATGTATAATTACAAAAATCATGACATTTTATCTAAATGTTTTCTGATATTTATTTTCTGAAAATTTTCCCACAATTTTCATCTTAAATATTATAGTAAAAACACAAATGGTTCACAAACAAAATGATTATTTATTATTTTAATTAATTTAATTAAAATCTGGTCACCTCTCATTTAAAAAATACAGCTGTCAAACTAATAATTATAGTATAAAAATTATGTAATAGATTATTAAGGTACTCACAATTATTATTAAGATAAATTACCAATTATTAGTTCGTTCTGTTGCACATTTCTTATCATCGAACCATCGGTAACATCAAAATAAAAAATAAAGATTATTAAAATTTATAGTGTCGAATGGCGGAATACTAAATTTATACAAATTGCTATCCAGTGATTATCCAGTTAACTATCTAGTGATTATATGAACAGATTAAGTGACTCGACGAGTGAATTATTAGAATTAATGCTCGTTTTCGACTTGAATTAATATTCCGCCATTTGATGGGAATTTCACAAAATGGCCGTCCTTTAAAAATCTGTCGGAAGATTTATTGTGAATAAAAATGCTCGCTTGATTAGTAATTTTTTGATTACCGATTATAACATATTTTAGCTATTCGCTATTCGAAGCAAAAAGTAGAAGCATGTGGAAATAACCTGAAAAAAAATCGTGAAGCAATTGAGATTTGTATGCAGGCATGTGATACAATAGATTCTGAAAAGCTGGAAGAGTTGGCTCCTGGAGTTAAACAAGTCTCTGGGCATCTAATTATAGATTTATATAAACTAAAGTGGACCCATTATCAATTTAAGGGAAAGCTCTGCGAACATCTTATGATGTTTTAATGATTTGCATAGCAAGCAAAGTTTGATACCATAGAGATCGAGAATTCATTGAAAAATCTAATCTTAGATTCATAAATGTGGAGAAGTTGATGACAATAAATCAGGATTACATCCTGAATTTAATGCCACTATACCTCTTTCAAATGAAAATCTTGGGTGTGAGCAAGCTGGTAGCAAGCAATCTTCCAAAACCTGCAACAATCCAATCAAACAGCTTCGAATGAATATTATTTTGGAAGAAATCGGCTCGAATGGAAAAGCAAAAAAATGGGAAGGGCTGAAATGTGCGATCTACCATCGACTGCAAGATAGACGAACAGATTTTGAAATGAAATTAGCCCTAGAAACACGGAACTAACGAGTAAAAGAAGCCGTTTTGGATTTCTTCACCGATATTCTATTAATGGCATTACCTCTGAAAACCCAAAGATCTCATAAAGAAATGATAAACCTGCTATTAAGCAATTTGAGGCTTGGTTTACAATCGACTTTCGCTGGCCGGTTATTCTATTAAATTTCAATACTGTGTAAAAAGCTGTGGTCGCCAAAGATACCTGTAATAGCTTAGATTTTTGGGAATATTTGGGCTCACCCTTCCTGATGGTAGAGAAGCTGGATAATAATCGCCTGCAGAATAAATTCAATAATCCAAAACAGCAAGAAACACTGGAGGTGTAATGGCAAAGTTTCCATAATGTGAAAGTAAATTAGACCGTGTGCCTGATCTCGGAGTTATAGAGAAAAGTGTCAGCTCTTAATCGTCTGCAGTGCCTGTAGTTAAGAAGACAAACGGGAATGTTTGTCTTTATCTAGACGCGAAAAAAGGTCAACTCGAATACAGTGAAGGACGCTTATTTTCTCCCGTTGACTGAGGGTCTACAAGGTCGACTGGATAAAACATGGTTTACTAAAGCATGATTCTTCGTTAAAGGATAAAACTGCCCTTGTTTTACCGGGATGTCAACTTTACCATTTCACCGTCATGACGTTTGGGTTTCCTTGGGCAGCCCAAACGTTGTGTCGGTTCATGCACAAGGTTATTTCTCACTATAATCATAACCGCATCTTAGTCTATAGGCAATTTATTAGTTGTATCTGCTACATTTGAGGAGCATATCATATCACTCTGAAGTAGCCAGATTACTGAGTTTAGCAAATCAGAATAAATGTTTAAAAAATGTGATTTTATGTGATTGGAGAGAGATGTCTCAGAGTGGATCCACCGAAGCTGTGACTCATAGACGACTGACATAGTCTGTTTCAAAAAATGCAAAATAGATTCATAGATTTCTAGGAGTGACTGGTTTGTACCGACGATTTGTATCCAAATATTCAAGTTTAGCTGTTCATATTACTGAGCTTCTTAAAAATGGTAAGCATAAAATGTGAAACGCAGAATGCAAGAAGCTTTGGACAATCTAAATCAAGCGCTCGTCACGGGACCGGTTCTGGTTAACCCAGACATTTCAAATAATTGAAGCTTATTATTCCAAAAGTTTCACGATGAAGTGTGTCGCATAAATTGAGCAGATCAGAAAGGAATTATATATTACATCACCATGGAATGTTTGGCTGCAGTGAACAGTGTTAAAAAGTGTTGATTCTACACTATCGATTATCCATTCACCGTTATAACTGATCGCTCGAATTTAACGTTGGTTGATCGAGCAGCGGAATCTATCAGGCAGACTAGCAAGATGGTCGTTTAAGTAACAAGCTTTTGATTTTAGTATCTAATATAGAAAAGGCACTCTAAATGTCGTTGTCGATTGTCTGCCCAGAGTTTATGTGACAACTCTTGAAAACAACATTGATGATGTTCTGCACATAGATTTAGATTCTTAGGTATTCAAGGAAGACGAGTAAGTGGCTAAAATTTTAATTCTGGAGGGAAACTTAGGAACCACATCAAATCACAAAGTTGAAAAGAATAAAATTTATGAAAACACCAACACTAACATAGTTATAGAGTGCCGTCATGGAAATTAGTCATCACAAAATCAATGACTGCATCACTGATCGAGAAACCATATAACCCACCTACATCTGCACCTCAAGGTATTGCTAGTAAAATACAATCATTAAAGTGGTATTATTACTGGCCCACCATGACTAAACACGTAAGAAATTTTATAAATGATTGCCAATTTGTAAATGTCCGAAGCCAGTAAATTATTCGACAAGGCTAGAGATGAGAAAAGCTTTAAATGTACTATGCTCATGACAGCGATTGTATCTAATTTTATTGAGTCCAAAAATATGGTGTTCGTCGTTACTTTACGGCAAAATACTCGCCTCTTTATTCGCAAACTTTATCTTGATAGGTCTGGTTGCTGGATATGCTAGTCAAAAGATTAGTTTTAAAGGCCGAACGTATAGTACTAAAATAAATACAGAAAATGCATGTCAACTGTTACAGAGATTCTGAAAGGTAGATTTTGCAAAAGGTCAGTAGAATCACCTCTAAGAGATAATGTCAACCAGGTAAATGACAGTCTTAAAGCAACTTTATCTCTAATGATGTCCGTATGACATCTCAAAAAAAAAACTGTGGGTCGTGTTCGATGGGTCCTATGTAAGTCAACCATTAGACTCGTAAAACGATATTTTTATTAACAGGCTTAACCATTCAAGATTATCTTTTCACAATCTTGACGAGATTTCATTACCAGAACTATCACAAAACACTATGGCGAGAAAATTCAGCAAGCGAAATACAACATTTTAAATTAAAAACGGTTAGATACAGTTTGACATTTTCACAATTTCATGGCATAAGGTCGCTACATAATACCGGATGGCAACATACAACTTTCTCCAAAATTAATAACTAAAACATCGAACTATATCAACAACTCAAATACAAGCTGGGTTCTCACTAAGCCCATTAGGCTCAAACAGTCCTGAATTAATAGACCGAATACACACAGAAAACTAAGGTAAGAATTACCGAGCAATTGGCACAGTGGTTAAAGCTGCGGTGTTTGGGGCGGGAGGTACCGGGTTCGTTTCACTAAGAGGGAGGGTTGCAAAAGGGAGTTTTCATCACCTGATTACGATCGGCGATGACGATGAACATAACTATGACCCCTTAGTTGTAGTGCAGAATCCATGGACCGAACCATCGTCCATGCAGTAAAGGCTGGCATGGAGCAATGCAATGCGGAGATAGATGTTCAAAACCGCGAACCTGTATTTGTGCGTCCTCGATTTGGCTCATTGGCGTAAAGTAGGACGTCAAAATAACCGCGAAAGAGTTGGATGAGCTTAGGCCCCAGAAAAGATTGTATGCGGATTAAAAAAAAAAAGAATTAGAGGATTATCACCAAAGGAGCTGCTAAATCATTAAAGTTAGTGGAGTGTTTCAACATTTATTGAAAATGCTGGCCAAATCATGACATTGGTGCAGATGGATATTTAAAGCAAACCTATATTTCTACGTCCTTGATTTGGCTGGCGAATGCTTAAAGTAGAACGTTATACACTAACCGCAAGAGAGTTGCAAGAGCTTCAGCCCCAGAATATATGGCATTGAAAAAAAAATGATAGAGAATTTTACTCGATTTCTATGACGGCAGAATGATCCTTATTACTCTTTATTGAAATATGTCAAAGGATTTAATAACCCAAAATATGCATATAAGTGACCACTTAATCGAATCACTTAAAAAAACCTTAGTGCCGTCTGTCGGTCGATCAACCGGATTAAGGTGTTCTGGGATTTTTACCGAGCCTATGGTTTGCTTAGCGATGTCGGGGAATACCTGAAAAAAATGTACAACAATGAAGTCATAATGCTATGGCAAAGTTAAAAACAAGCTAGAAGAGCAATGAGATGCTCTGTCCCCAATACTCTTTAGTCTAATATTAGAAGTTATCTTTCAAACGAGCACCTAAGGACCAATTTTTGTACGATCAGTCTAACCAGGCTCTATCACATGCATATAATGTCTGTGTAATTGGACTGAATGGCAATGGCGTAAAATAACAACTGGATCCACGTGTACGATTCTTGGCTTCCGTTGATCTAAAAATCATTGAGATGCAAAACGTCACATGTATATCTAACTTTATCATATGGGAACTTCTCACAAATCTCACTTATTTAACCATACTACTCTTTACAAAAATCAGGATGGAATTAAAGTTTCTGACTTTACAGTTTCCAGTCTATTAGCTACCCAAATGTTGCTTAAATTGTTAGTTTATTTTCCATTGTCCTTTTGAACTTCTTGTCGTTTGTAAAACTTTTTATCGATTTTATCATGCTTTGTCGACTAAAACGCAATGTACCCAACCATATGGTCCAGATCATGAAAATTGTATTTGTTCAAGATTTGTTTGTGTTTATAGTTCGACGGTATATATATATATATATATATATATATATATATATATATATATATATATATATATATATATATATATATATATATATATATATAAAATATATATACTATTTACTCGATTGTGGAACGTGTTAGGTTAGTGATGTCAGTTGAACAAAATTTAATATTGTATAATATGATGTAGACGTTTCAGAAACGTGATTTGGTTTGCCAACGTCTTTTTTATTTTTTGTTAAAGATGATAAGTTTGTTGTTGATAAAAAATAAATTGTCTAAAAAATTTTTAAGGGAATCTAAATTCCAACAAGATTTTTATTAAAAAACTAAATTAATATTCAGTTAATGTTGTTGTAATTTTTTTTTTTAATTTTTTGGGTGGAACCCATGAAAATTGTAAAACGTACACAATAAATGGAAAATTTCTAAAACTCAGTAAAATATTGATGGTTAGCGATAGAGATTTCCTTGCCTCACATTCTGAGTGCACATTTAAAAATGTTTATGTAACGGAAACTTGTTGAATGCTGTGGTATAGTTTCGTTTCAAAACATAGATATACATTTTGTGTAAGACATTAAGAATTTAAATTGTCAATGGTGTGAGGGCTTAATTCTAAAAGCTTTCATACTATTTAGTATAATTTAGTAGAAATGAAAATTTTCCAAAATTTAGCTTTACAAAAAGGATTGACTTCGATTGCATTTAGTATCAATGAAACGATTTACACTGGAGGTCAAAAATTTAACTTCACTCGTAAAAATTTTCACCATCATCTGTTGGCTACATCAAAATATTAAATTGAATCGAGCAATAAAAAAAAAAATAAAATTTTTTTTTATAGTAAATCATCGGAATTTTTTTGTCGAAAAGCAATAACAAATCATCTATAAAATCGACAATCATCTCGAATTTCATTAAAATACATTTTTTTTTGTGTAACCTTAACTTTTTGTTAGACCCCGCATCAAATTCCCATAATAATCCATAATCCATAATAATAATAATCCTCTATAGCTCTGGAACCCTAATAAAATTTATTGTGTGAAAATGAAAAATTGTTTTTGTACCAAAATTTTTTGTTTTCCAAATCCGAAAATGGATTGTAGATGATGTGAAAAATTACCTCGTATCTTGAGTTCGATGTTTTATTTTGAATTGTTTGTGGTTGTTTTTTTTTTGTGTATATGTATATAGAGAAAATCCGATACCGAAACACTCCCCCAAAACCATAGATAAAATTACGATACATTTTATCTTGAATGTCTGTAAATTTGTTTAACGCAAAATGTTTGTGTTTTTTATGATTGTTTCATCGATCAAATCATATACAATCCATCCATCCATCCATCCATCCATCCATGGATGGTAATGTTAAAGTTATTTTATTTGGGTGGGAAATTTTAAACAAAAATTGGATTTAGGTTATTGCTACTGCTGAGTGCATTTGAATTTAAAGTATGTTTTAATACCTTATAGTCAAGGGGCACTTGACTTGTGTATCCAGGGAAGTTTAGAAAATAATTCGGTGCTTAGCATAGGTGGCGACAATACGATACGAACGTTAGAAGTATTCAACACTAAAGAACCTCTGTAAACTCCAAATTAAACATTAATTATTTAACTATGGGAATGATTCGAGACGTCCGTCGACCTCGTCCATTCATAATTTTTCGATTCCTACTACATATGTCACTTCCAAGCAAAAAAATCACAGTTACAACATAATGTTAGGTTTGATTCGGCCGTTCTTTCAAAAGTTACCGTTCAACCAGTGCCTTAATCTTCAACTACGCCATCTACTTTTTCAACTTCTTTTTTCATGCATACAGAAAAATTAAGGATTTAAACTTTAACAACCGATTACATACCCTCCAATCCACTCGGGTATCCACAAAACGTGCAAAATCTGATATATAATCCATACGCATTCGAAGGCCCTAGAAAAGAGAAATGTCTCAGAATAACATATCTCAACCGATCATCAGACATAACTTATCTTCTGGTTACGCTTTCAAAGACGTTAATAAAGCTTCTCAAAATATATTTTGTTATGAATGTCAAACTGACAATAATAGAAGCCTAACTGCGCTGAAAAGTCATAAAACTTTCAATCGGCGATGAGAAATACAGAGACGACTCATTTTTGCCACTTTGCTCAAAAATCACCTAGATCGGTAAAAAGCCAAGCAAATATCTAACCTGCAAGCTCTGTAAGCAGCTTAACTATATAATACTGATTCAGCTACCATTTAAAAACAACCAGAAATATTTTCAAAATAAACAAAAGATGCATCGAATGATTTCTACCTCTATTCTGGCAGCAAAAATTAGAAGTAAAACCGTCCATATACGCAGAAATAACACTGTAGGGTGTAACAATTCAAAAACTTTTAGACAGCGGCGTGAATATAAGTGCCCTGCGTAAGACCGCCGGTATGTTTTATAAAACACACTGGTTATGAATGTATCCACTTAATAACTCGATCCAAACCACTGATGAAGCACACAACAAGTGATTGGATATATCTACCTATTAGTAACTTACCGAAGGAAGTCCTCCAAAATGCTAATTTTTGTTATCACTGGGTTAAACAGGGACTGTATCTAGCCTGTGATATTTTGGAGAAATTTAACTTGTGATCTATTACGGTTGAAGAGATGTCTGGTACAGATATGCTTAAAAGAAGACTAAGCAAGGCTAAACCTGATCCTTATACTAAACATCACTTACTTAATCATATATGCAACGAATTAAGTACCAATTTCGAGGACAAGCTCCACCCGTCCAACGTCCCATATACTAATTCATTGCGATGCCGTTCAAATTCTGCAATGAGCTTCACATCATCTGCAGGTTGATGTACAGGGTAGTACCTCACCACCTGCATGACCATGTTTTCATCTATATTGTTGATTTGCTCATAACATCCACATCTGATTTGATCAACGCTCCTGTACTTACTAATCCTGATTTTAGTAAACGATGCTACAGTAAATGTGATACTAGCTCTTCTGGAATAGACATAGTTTTGTTTCAAAAATCTGAGGCGAGACACGACAACCCAATAGCCTTTTAATGCAGCGCAGCGCGATTATAGTGTGATTAAGTTGTGTCTTACCTCAGTTTTAGCAATATAGAAATAACATTTGTATAAGGGCTTCCCGTTTTGGTAAAAACAGACAAACCACGCAAGTCTCACTTGTCTAATGTCACAAAAAGACTTATCAGGTAAATTGACTCGGTGACGTCTCAAACTTAGAGATATGACTTTCAAATATAATATCGTATAGGCTCTCAGACAAAGTGCCTGCTGCATTGTCTTGTATCTTTATGGATGAGCTTTTTGTGCTTCGTAAAACTTTAAAGCACTCTGATAAGCCAGCGTCGATATTATTTTTGGGCAAATCTAGGAAAGTATGTCCGAGTTTCCTTTTCTACTTGCGATACCTGTAAAAGTTCCAAGGCTATAAAATACACCAACTGTCGACTACTTGCATCGCTGCTCATGCCGTATCTTTCATTTCGACTAATTAACATTGATTTCTTGGGACCGTATTTCCGTCCGAATCTGCTACAAAATTTGGTTGTTTAGCTGATTTGTCAGCTCACATGCCTCGTAAAAGACTTCTTAACTAGAATGTTATCCTTAGAATTCTACCACTGCCTCCTTGGCTTGTCATAGGAGGTGACTAACTAAAGGTTGAATCGCTGGGGTGACTACCCACATCCGTGGAAAACCTTATTGTTAAAAAGTTCAACAAAAATTAAAGTTGATATCGCCAAAATTATACCATATCCTTGCTTACGGTAACTGACTTGCAGTTTACGATTGGTACGTGAAAGATGCAGTCTCTAAGAAAACCAATCGTATTTGATAGCACTATATCAGCCATGAAAGAATATCGCTTGAAACTCGTTGTTTTCAAAGAAACTCGATGACAAAAAATTGGAGGCCATTTCTCCCAAGACTATACATTGGTTCAAAGTGGATATGTCTTCGGAAATCTTGGTGATGGTTTTTTCCTTGGACTCCAGATGAAAAACTCTGTTTTAGATTTCAAAACAGTTGATAATCGTATGTGCAAGCTACGTTTACGCATGCGAATAATCAGATGACAATCATTTGTTTGCATAGGCCCACTGATGTAAGCCAACCCAAAGATAAAGACTCATTTTACAACAATTTGGATGATCTGATGGAATCTATACCAGAACATGACGTCAGAATAGTGATTGGTGACTTTAATGCTAGAGCTGGCAAAAATCCGATTGGTTTATGTAAAAACACAGGTTCATACTGCCAACACGATATAGTAACCGATAATGGGGAAAAACATTGATGTACTTTACGTTTCATTCCTCAAAAATATTCACTTGGCAACATAGACACCCCCTGGTAAGACCTCCCGAAGTCAAATTGACCATGTGTTAATTTCTAAGGAAAGATCTCGAGTGATTTAAGATGTGTGATCTAGACAGTGATCATCAATTGGTCATTGCAAAGCTTAGATTACAGTTTTCGTACAGGGATCATACGTAAATTAAAAAGTGGCTGGAGCTAATGTTTCGTAGGACTCATCATTCGATGTCTAGGTATAGTTAGAGGCCTTGAATTTAGCTATGCCTTAAAATTACAAAATAAACTGGTTCTTTTTTTGTACGTCAGGTTTAAACTATCAGTTGGTTTTTCCGAATTTACTCTCGATTCGCAATTTTCGGCAAAATTAGGAGCCTTGAGTGGCCATGTAATCTGTAGCTAGATATGATTGACCTCTGTATCTTGTGCAGATAGAACACTTTCGAACTACTTGGTTAGCTTTTTTGGGTATTCGTTTTTAATAGATTTTGATATTGGATCGTCCCACCTTTGGTTAGTTAACCAAAACTGTTGAAATATGTTTCCACGACAACTATTGAACGCAAAAGCCAACCCAAACGATGAAACATCTTTGAAACTTCACTTTGTCATTCTGCTAATTGCAGCACCATCTAACCAACGTTGTATTTGTTATTTCAATGGGTTAGACAATTTTTAGTGGCACTGACATTGCAACGAAAATCTAGAACTAAACTCAAAATCCTCAAAATTTATAAAATGTTTTTAGGGTCGGAATGATATAAAGTTTTATTGAAGGATGATAATAAAGGACCAAGTTCATGTAGGATCATAAAAGCATACCAGGACTGGCGTCTTTAAGATACTTTACTTCCGAATTCTGGGTTATCGAAAAAAGTAATAACCTTGGCAGTGAAATAAAACTTGAAATCGAGTGATTGTCGTGGTTTGTTTGGTATCGTATGAGAGATTGGCATTGCGAAGTTTAGTCTTGACTGCAGTATAGAATCGTAAGCATATAAGATAACACGCAAAGTAATTTATTCAGTGAATGAAATCGATTCAAGATTTCAATATCACACCCATTCGATTGCACACTTAAATTTACTGAATTTTTTCGAATGTCTAAATTAACAAACTCTATAGCATGTTGATAACTAGATGGCTTTGGCCATTCTGTCAGAAAATTCAGCTTCTGACCACCACAATGAAGCGGTCAGAAACTCTGACGGCATGAAATCTCTAAAAAAGTGATTGGTAAGATTTTGTGATCTGACGACGTGGTATATTCGGTGTGCGTCAAAAGTGGCATATTTGCTAGGTTCTGTCATTATTCGAAACAGTGTAATTTCAGAGTCTAGCCAAAAAACACTGCATCGAATTGTATTTCTAAAATTTCTAGGAGTTTGGATGCCATTTCGGCGATTAACAATGCTGCACAGATCTCAAGCCGAGGAATGCTTTGAATTTTAAGTGGGGCGACTCTCGATTTTGCACATTTCAAATTAACGTGAATGCCATCCGAAGAGTCAATGAGTCATACATAAAATACACAGCCGAGTGCCTTTTCGGATGCATCACCAAAACCATGCAATTCCGTCCGTTTGGCATGTGAAGCCGAAATACATTTTGGCACTACAACTTTCTTTAATTCCAAAAGCTCAGATTTGAATCACTTCCAATCATTTGCTATTTAAATTGGAATGAGGTCATCCCATCGAATGCTTGGAATTAACCACAAGTCTTGTATGACTAATTTTGCTACTACAATAATTGGTGTACAAAAACCTAATGAAGCGCCACTCATAAATATAAATAGTTTACAATAATGGTTGAACACGCTTTAGTAGAGACTTATATGTACCCATTGAAGACGCGGAACTGACCTGGTTCTTAAACAAAGTTAGCTGACCTTTAAAGACTGCACGCTGCTTCTTTAATAGTTCCAGCTTCGCCGTATCGTCGGATAACATACTTCTCAAATAATATTAACACTCGCGAGACTGATAGGTTAATAATTGGCAATTATAACAGTTAACGCGTAACGCTTCGACTGCAGACCTAATGGAATTACAACCGTGTTAATTTTTAACCCTTTTGACTATAGTGAAAAAATTCCAGTTTCTTTCAATTTGGAGACGAGTTGATTGAGGTTATCGTTTTAAAAATTATGATTGAAATCCAAACTATCATAATCCAAACTATCGGAGCAGGCACAGTATATATATATTTTACGGGTACCGGTCGAAACTGGATATTTTACAACTGGATTTGACGAAACGGTATATTTGAAAACTGGATATTTTAAAACGAGATAAGGTACAAAACGAGATATGATACAAAACTGGATATTTCAAAAAAGGATATTTCGATATGTGATTTAAACTTAAAATGATTTTTGGGGAAAGTTCTGGAATATGGCCAGTTAGGAAGGAACTCTGTGAGTTCTTTACTGATTATGATGAAATTCGACATGTAGGATGGGAATGGGATTTTAAAATGATTTTTAATAAGTTATGTTTAAAATACTTAATGGAAAAAGTGTGGAAAATATCAATTAGTATAATAACATATTCATAAAATCAAAAATAACATTACCTAACGAAACAAATATAGACAAATACTTCTCACAAATAATTCTCACAGCGTAATGATAAACCATATTAATTTGCCGAAATATGCACATAATTAATTTTATTTTTCTTTAATTTTTTAATTAAATTAAGAATTTCATCATAATCGGTTAAAAACTCACCGAGTTCCTTCCTAACTGGCCATATTCCAGAACTTTCCCAAAACATCATTTTTAATTTCTATTTTCATCCTACATATCGAATTTCATCATAATCGGTTAAGAACTCGCTGAGTTCCTTCCTAACTGGCCATATTCCAGAACTTTACCCAAAAATCATTTTTAAATCCCATTTTCAACTTACATATCGATTTTCATCAAAACCGGTTAATAAACCACCGAGTTCCTTCCTAATTAGCCATATTCCAGAACTTTCCCAAACAATCATTTTAAAATCTCATTCCCATCCTACATATCGAATTTCATCAAAATCGGTTAAGAATTCGTCGAGTTCCTCTCTAATTGGCCATATTCCAGAACATTCTTAAAAAGTCATTTTAAGTTTAAATCACATGTCGAAATATCCTGTTTTGAAATATCCAGTATTGTACCATATCTCGTTTTGTATCTTATCTCGAATTGAAAAATCCAATTTTGAAATATCCAGTTTTGTACCATATTTCTCCATATCTACCATATCTGTACCTTATCCCATTTTGTCAAATCCTATTTTAAAATATCCCGTTTTAAAATGTCCAGTTCTGAGCGGTTCCCATATTTTACACTAGTGCCATCTATGAATAATTAGCAAAACTTTTCATTAATTTAGATCAGACAAACTTTTAGCCAAAAAATGGGCCGGAGGCACACAGTCTTAATAATCGCTATGGTTGACTAAAGATAAAAATTGGCAGCAACAAACGCTGTCTTTATATTTCTCCTCTTAGTATTCAATAGTAAACTGCTGGCAGCAATACTCAATATGATTGTGTGGTAACAGGACCGTTAATACACGTGGTAGATTTGTGGGCAAAATTACTCCTTTATGATATCTAGTGTTCTGTGATTATTCGACGACCCAACGACTCAACATGTGGGTTGTATTATTTAGCCGAAGTTGCTGTGCAAAGTAACCAACCGAACAAGAATAATGTGGTCACTTAATGTTAGGCATACGTGCATAAGCTCACGTATAAATCAATAACTTTTACTCAATCACAAAAACTATTTCTCTAAAAGATTTGCAACTTTAGTACTTAATTATGACATACTTCAGAAGAGTGTGATCAAACCGTGTCCTAAATGGATCATATTAAGTCCAAACCTCGAGATAATTGTTTTCAATTGTAGTACGGATTGTGCTGCACAACAAGTAGCATTCTTGGACGAAAAAGTGATGCTTTTTGCTGGGAACTCTAAAAAGAGCATTCAAGAATTAGCGAAATGTTTGTTTTCAATGACTGATTAGTGCTGTAACTTTAGGCTGAAGCTTTCGACTGCCACAAAAAAGTTTAAGTTCAAGGAATGCTTAACCACAAAGTTAAGTTTTGGTGTCTGTAAATGAAGCCAGAATTGAAATGGCACAAAACTTGAAAATGCCTTGGTGTCGATTTTGATAAAAGACTTGCTGTCGTATCTCACGTTTAAATGATTGCAGAAAAAAGGAAACAATTCGTCTTTACGCTGTAATGAGTACAGCTAAGAGAACTAACGGCATTAAACAAAAGGCCCCAAGATTATATACGAATTCCTATAGTGAGGATGTTTAAATCGATTATTCGATAAAGTTTCACAGTAATAAAGCCTAGCTCTAGAAAATTGGCTTCAAAGCAGCGGAATGCTTTCCAGTTGACGTTGACCAGCGCTTGGAATAATTTTCATTGATTAGCAGTATTTGAGTGATGAAATCAACAAAAAACGGCCGCATTTGGTGAAAAAAAAGGTTTTGCTTCAGCAAGCCAGGTCTCGCATCCGTTATCGCAACGGTCAAAATCAATGAATTAAAGTTGAAATTGCTTCCTAATGCACCCTCCTAAAAGGAGACTTTTCACAAATATAATTATATTTTGCCCAATTTTTTGTGTTTTCTTTGTCATGTCGGATACTTCTGGGGTGCCTTTGTACAACGTGGGCTGTCAGAATGAATTGTCGCAATCAGGGGACCATAAGTTACGCACTAACAGGAATCCTTGTTAGTACGAGTATATTATACACATCTACAGAAGTTTTTCAACAGATGTGATTATTCCAATTGATATTTTATTGCAAAAGAGGGTGAATTGATTAAAATTTAGGAAAGGTGAAATGCGAGGTACGTAAATAGAGTAATGCAAGCAGAACAAATGAAAGGAAGTTAATTGGTAAGGTCAATATGCTGCTGTGGAAATTATTTATTGCAATTAAGCAAAAAAGATAGAATAATTCGATGGATGGAAGGGCATCTTACATTGCAACTTAGGTTCCAAATAAGCAAAACAAAAGAGTGTATAGCTATAGCAACGAAACCATTATCCACATGCTTTACAGTTGAAAATACAGGATCCTTTAATAAGTCCCGATACCAACATAGGATGGCGTCGTTAGTAAAATTTTTTGATAATTTTTAGAAAGCAGCCCAACAATTTAGTCATCTATTACCCGACAAGCTAAAAATACTATGGTTCAGTTCAAAGTGCTCTTTTATATGTACTTTACTTTACTTATTTTATAATATGCTCTTTTATATGTACTTTACTTAAGGTGCTAATGTCTCTAACTACAGCAGTACAAAAAGTTTACCAAATACAAACGAAAAATGTTGAGTTCTCCTTTAAACTAATACATTACTGCAAATACTACAAATACAACATTTTAAAAAATCAACATCTATTTTGTTGTTCATCCTAGACCAATGTTATAACCATATATCTCTAATTAAATTTTCATTCCTTCCAAACGAAAAACCAATTCGATTATAAGAAACATGGCAACATTTTGTTGTTTTTGTTTTATCCGGATCATTGATTTTGAATGTACCTCAATTTGCTAAAAAAGCAGCAACAACTTTTAAGTTTTTAATGAACCGATAAAAAATTTATTTTGTCATGAATTATTAAAGCTTTGGCGGACTTTATTATAGCATCTTTGATCAAAAGGTATATAAAAATCGCGTGTACCATACAAATTATCGGCCACATATAAGGTCAATCCAAGTCAATTTACAACATTAAATTTTAACCATTTAACGTTAACGATAATTGGTTAACTAAATTGATATGTGTGCACGCTCTACTATATTAAAGTCATAACTATTTACACCTTTCGAGGTAAATTTTTTAGAAATGTTCGTGATGTATGTTTAAAAAAATTTTTTTTGTGGTATGAAAACATCAAAACTCTTATCGTAAATTATTTACATAAGTATATGTTTAGTTATGTGCGATAACATCATATATGATACATAAAAAATCATAATTTTTATGCGTATATTTGCTTTATTTATTATTTACATTAAAAGAAAATTTTATGAAGTACTTGTAGTCTTTGGCCTTGATTTTTGGGAGGTATATCCTTTTGAACCCAAGCACACACAGTATATTTTCCCAGTTTCACAAGATATTAAAATCTTTTTGGCTTGTTGTTGGTTTATGTCTTATTCATATGTGTATATAAGAAATGATATAAAAATGAAATTCCGGGAATTTCTGCAAAGAAGAAAAATTCTTTTGAAGTTTTCGTGATTTTTATCTGGGGATGATATAGCTAATGATAATTAGACATTGGTATATTAGGAATATTTCATTTTATTGAGTCACAATTTATTTTAAAATTTTAAATTATGGTTCATCTTTAGCAGCTCGTGGGAATAAAAACTAATTTAGAACCAATAAAAGACATATACACTATTTAAATCATAATTGAATGGGTTGGGAGATTTTAAAGACACAAATGATACTAATATATGTTTGAAAAAATATTTAAAAGCATCAAAGCGCTTAACTAACGACCCGTTGAACAAGAGATAAGCATTAAAGCTTATTAAACTGGTGTTTTCATAGTCGAGAAACTCGAATATGTGAACGCTCAAAATTCGTAACAATTAGTGACAGCGGTGGGATTTAGCAAAAATTGAAATTATCTAATATCAACCAGTATAAATCTCATCAGTTTAGAGATAAGTTTATGCTACGAGGCTCCTTGCAGTAGGCAATAAAATTAGCGTTTTGTGGTACTACAAAAAGTAATGAAACGCGATCCAGAGGAAACATATTTAAAAGCGTTGCATTGCTTAACTAACGACTCATTGAAGAAGAGTTAAGCATTGAAGCTTTAAACTGGTGTCTTCATAGTCGAGAAACTCGAAGATGTGAAATACCAAAATTCGTAACAATTGGTGACAGCGGTGGGATTTGGCAAAAATGTAGATTATCTAATATCAACACATGTAAACCTGATCAGGATAGAGATGAGTTTGTGCTGCGAGGCCCCCTCAAAGAAGACCACAAAATTTGGCTTTTTGTGAGACTACAAAAAGCAATTAAACGTGAACTAGAGGAAACACATTAAAAAGCATCGAAGTGCTTAACACACGGTTTTTTAAACAAAAGAAAATAATTAAAGCTTTTTTAATCGTTAAAAGAGAGAGGAAATTAACAAAATGCAACAAAAATAATGGAGAGGTTGATCGATTGTAGATAATAATCATCATAACACACAAACATAACCTCGAAGCACAAATACACTGACGTTTGCATCTATATATGGAACATTCGAGATCATAATGATCAACAAGTATTTGATGCAAAGGAAAAGTTAAAACTCGTTAGCAAATAATTCAGTTTGCCTTGTCTTTACAAAAAAGACATCCACGAATGAAGGGTGGGCAGCTACGCTGGAATATGAAGCGGTCAGAACAAGTTTATTTACCGATCCAAAAAGCCCGTGATAGAGCGAGCAATAACGCAGCCTGCAAATTAAGGAAATAGTACTTGCAGAGTTGCAAGTACTCTTGCAAGAGTTGCAAGTTGGCAGAGGGATAATTGGTCGACTTTTTTTTGTGAGACACCTGAAATCTAAATTCCATCAGCTCTGTGGACCTTCAAAATATATTTTACGTTCTGACATGGTACCTCAAGAGCAAGCCGTTGAAATCAGCTACTGAAGATTCTGCAACAGTAACAGAAGAGAGCCACCTTTCTGTTAAATTTGGAGGAAAACGTTTCAAACGCCGATTTATTGTGGCCAGTATACTGTTAAATATATATTGGGTTTAGACTTTCAAACCGAGCACCGTATGGCACTCGATTTGAAGAAAATGTCGCTGAAAATGCCTGGTAGCAATATAACGAATTACGGGTCATCATCGAAGAAACTATAGAAATTCCACCAATGTGTGAAGCCATCTATATCAGAATAGACGGCAATCCTGAGGGTGGTAAGGTGGAATTAGCAGAGCCAATAAACGTCGCGACAAATAGGTTACTGCATGGAAACACTTTGGTAAAACTCTTGTCGAAAACTTTAGTGGGAGTAATAAACTTGAGCCTGAATATGAGTGTCATCAATCTATGTAATTGGCAAAATAGAGGATATCAATAACGTCGCAAACTGACAATCGAATGGCAAGTAGAGAAAAAACTTCTCGGTTAGCTCAAAAGAACACTCAAACACTCGCATCTTTAAAGGCACTTGGAAAATTGGCTGATGGTATCAACGATGATGACGTGGTTTAAACTTATAAAGGCCAACATCGCATTAATATAGGAAACGCCATGGTGTTATTGTGCAGTCAAACAGTCCGTGGAGTTCACCGGTAGTGCTCGTTAAAAAAAAGATGGATCTACACGGTACTGTGTCAATAACCGTAAATTGAACGATAACCAAAAAGGATAGTTACCCACTACCACGCTTCGATGACACCATGGACACTTTGTTATGATCAAAAATTTTCCGTTGTATCTTAAAAGTGGATACTGGTTAGTGGTAATATAACCAGAAGATAGAGAAAATATGGCATTTACTACGAGGAATAGTTTGTACCAATGTAAAATTATGCCTTTCCAACTATGCATTGGACCTGCATTGTACGATTAATGGAACAAATTTTTCAAGAACATTTAATGGGTACATGAATCACTTCAAAGAAGTTCTCGAAACTATCAAAGCCGCCGTGTTAAAGTTAAATGCATCAATATATAGCTTATTTAAAGGAAAAGTGAACTACTGGGTCACATAGCCTGCAGTAATGGAGTGCGTATGGACCAAAAAAGTTGGCAGCGGTAGAGGGCTAGCCAATTCAACGAAATATTTACGATATGAGAAGCTTCCTAGGACTATGCCCCTATTACAAACGATGTTGCCAACTTGACTGATGTGGAATGAAACCTGCATCACCTTACCGATAAAAATCAAATATTTAGAAGGGCTCTGGAACAACAAAAAGCTTTTGATCAATTAAAGAAGGAACTGCGCAGTTCTCCAAATCTGGCATATCTAGAAACCGGTCAAACATTCATTTTGGACACCAATGTCAGCAATACTGGTGTAGGAGCATAAAAAGGCCAGGAACGTCATAGCTTACTACAGTCGTGCACTATTTTAGACTTACTGCTTAATCCGAAGAGAGCTGTTGGCTGTATTGGATAGTATAAAACACTTCCATAAGTACCTGTACGGATGAGCATTTATTCTTCAAACCGATCATGTTGCACTAAAATGGCTAATGCAATTCAAAAAACCAGAAGGATTGGTAGCAAGATGAATGAAACCACTGCAAGTCTACAATGTTAAGACAGAGCACAAACAAGGCATGTTACACAACAAATCAGATGGAATGTCCATGATATTTTGCGCTGACTAATGCAAGCACTGTGTTAAACAAGAAGAGAATATTTGCTCTGCAACAGTGGCATGATCAACTAAGAGAGGAGCTGGAACAAGACAATTCGATTGCAGCAATAATCAAATGTGTAGCTGAAGGTATAGAATATCACACGGGCAAGACATCACACCTGAACGTGTAAACGTTTAAAATCATTAATAGGCCAATTGTTAATAAAATCAGCAAATTGTGGCAGAAGTGAACTAAATACCAGAAGTCGTGCACGAAATGCACAATGCAAAACTCAAGGCACACTCGGGAATCACTAAAACATTGAAAACAATTAGGAATCGGTTTTACTGGATCAACAGCTGTCAGACTGACATGTAATATTGGTGTAAAGCGTTTAAAACATATGCGGCGAGTAGAGGGCCAAAATCAAAAACCAATGGCAAAATGCGGTAATACGTTGGAACACCATTTGAGCGAAAAACATACTGGATCCCAATAATAGTATCCAGAAAAGGTTTTGCAAACGTAATCAATTGTTGGCTAAAAACATTACCATACAAACTGTGGTTTATCGGTTATAATAAAGCCAGTGAACTCGAAAGTAAATTATTTTCTGATTTAGCCTCTCAATGTGAGGAGATAGTGGTTTTAATCGAAAAGTTTCCATTTTTTAATACAGTTAGCGCTTCAATACAATTAAGCTTCTCGTTACCTTTCTTCATGATTATGTAAGTGCTAAGTTTTTATGTTACAGTCTTTTCTAGCTCCTGTTGTGTATTTTTCATAAACTAGGCTACTGATTTTTAGTTGACAAATTTTGGATCCTACCAACTAAAGCTTATTGGTGGCTAGAATACATAAATTAAATTTTTGAGTGCTGCTAATCTAACGAGGTATATAGTTACTCATCAGACAAAATCGTTATCCTGGTACTATATTTGCGGTAATTTGGGGTTCTTAATATTTGGATGGGATATGGCAGTATCTTTATAACTTTATTTGATAAGGTTTACATATCATATATTACATATTACATAACTATTCACCAATACACTATTCACGGAATACAATTTCCAATAGGCACTATATTCCCTAATTTGCATACAGTTTTTCACTGAAAAATGTATTTCTGGTATTAAGGCTACCTCAATGTTGTTGGTATTTATGTTTTGTTTAGTGGCTTGAAAATGTATTGAAATTGTATGCTGGTTAAAATTTAGCCTCATTTTAGCCTGAAATTTGTTGAGTATTTTTATTATATGTTACTAATGGTTGGTTCGGCTCGCTGGTCGCAGATCTTTGCCTAATTTCTAAACATTGGTTGTTGTTTGAGATCCTGGTTACCTGGGTTTTAGAAGCGGGGTTAGATATCGATGATTAGAAGCCAAAAAGGCTTATTTCCTGGGTATCCTAATCGCAGTAACGTATCATAATTCTTTTCTTGGTTTTATGTTTGTGTTTTTTTTAAAGGTTCCTTCCCCTAGTCAGTTTCGGTTGCCAGATATTATTTTATTTCCCTCCTGATATTATTTTATTAACCTCTTCTACTAGCTAGGGCCTAGACTTATCTAGAATATCAGATTTTTATTCTGGTAACCTGTTAAGCAACCCACGTTTAGATTACTGGAAATTCAGAAATGAAAAATTCTAATAGTTTTCGGAAACGTTTCGGTGAAATTAAACTTATTATACAAGTCTATTAAGTTTTTGGTCCAAACTATAGATGGAACTATTACGACTGTGGTTTGGAATTTGGGCAGCCTTCTCGGTTATTATAGTTTTTGACTTCGTTTACTATCAAAATGTTATTCTAGTGTCATTCCCAACAGTAAAACAACATAAACTGTACTGGGTATAGCTGTTTTAAAATTAGTGGAGGATAACTCTCTTGATAACCTTAGTCAAATATCATTTATGTCAAACAAATTGTAATTACACTGGAATATATGTGCTCTATTAGGTAGTAGGATCCACTGAGATACTTCTCTAATTTTTGAACATAAAAAAGAAACACTCCGCATTGGATCAAGAATTAATCGTAATATACATTTTTTTTAGATATTCTGTGGAAGGTCGACAGTTTTTAAATTTTGTTAGTCAACCCACCACGGATGAAACGGGCCACAATTAAATTAGTTTCTCTTACATTTCAGCAAAACCACGACTGAAAATATGCGACGACACGTTTTACAATAATTGTTATCCGGAGGTAATAATTGGTAAACCCGGGGTATCGGAGGTGTGATACGAATTTTACAGTTTAACACACGCATAAGAATAATGCTTTGAATATTATTGGTGCATTGGACAACTGCCCTGATATCCAACATCGATAAAACATCCATAACTTTATTAGAAATTTAAAAATTGTATATGAAAAAAAAAAAATTGCTAGATGAGCACCGTCTTAGTTCAATGTTTTACCTTGCGCAATCAAACTTTCATTGAAAATTCATATTAAAATAAAAATTTGTTTTTTCCATATAAAATTTTTTTTTCACAATTTGAAAATTTTTGTTTTACTTTTTTATATTTTAATTAGTGTATATATATAATAAAATTGTGTGTGTGTGAAGTGCAGTGTGTTCTCTCTCATAGAGAGCTCCCTTTTTGGGGTATCAAAAAATTTTAAATTGTGAATATTAGAAATTTTTCACAAACTTTCATTTGTTTAAAAATAAACATCATTCAATTATTAAGTGCACGTGTGATCTAAAACTAAAAATTTTTTTTTTCGTTACTTTCATTTTTTTTTGTAGTTGCAATTATTTTTCGAGTGTTTTTTATGGGATTTTTCCTGTGAACTTTTTTTCTTGTTTAAAGTCAAATTTCTATTAAAATTTTACGTGTTATTAATTCTATCTTTTTAAATATATTTATAAAAAAAATAGATAAATATTTAAGTCAAATAGTGATCTAAATGTATCGGTACATAATAAACTAAATTCAAGCACCTTAAAATCAAATAAAGCAGTAACAATGTTTACTACTAAAGCTATAATTCATCATGATGATAAATCACACCCATCATCAACACCGTTGCCAACGATGAGTGACAATGATGATGAACAACAATGTGTGGATATTATAAACTTAGATCCCACTCCATCACTATCTACAGCAACAACAACAGCAGCAGCAAGACGTCCACCACCTTTACACATTTTTGGTCAGGACATTAAAAATACAGTAGCCCTAGCAAAAGGTATAAAAATCATTTTATTTCGAAATAAAATGCATAAAAACAAATAAACACATAGTTACAAAAGACTAGAAAATTATAACTCATTAAAAACTATCTTTGACGAAGTCAGTCCAAAATTTTAGATGTATACGCCTAAAGAACTAAAAAATAAATCATTAGTTCTACGTGGTTTAACCGAAAACGAAGACAACTGAATTAAAAATAGACATTGAGGCAACAAATGAACAAATTCGAATAGTCAAAATTATACAAATGCGTTCAAAAAAACCTGAACAATTAATAAAACTATTACCTCTATACATTGTGCAATTTAATCCGGAAACCTCCCTAAATTTAGTTTATAATATCAAACATTTAAACTATCAAAAAATCGTTTTAAATAAACGAAATAATGCAATGTAAAAATTGCCATCGGTTCGGCCATACCGCCACAAATTGTAGCTTGGAATTTCGTTGTGTGAAATGCTGTAACATGTCAAAAGAAAAAAATCTTCTGTATCAATGGCAAAAAAAACGGGTCATCCTGTGTCTTACAAGGGATGTCCAATCTATTAATCGATGCTGGTACGCCTAAAAAAAGGATCGAGGAAAGAAAGAGACAACAGACGACGGCCAAAGCAGTTCCAAAAATGTTTACTTCGACTAAAGTTTTAAAAGAAAACGGAACATTTGCCGAAATGATGAGAGGTGGACCCGCCTCACAACAACAACAACAACAGCCGCAAAAGCTATTACAACTATTACAAATTATTGGACAGTTATAAATCGTCAAAATCCAACCGCATCACGTAATCAACATTTTCGGCAAAATTCAACAAAATTCAAAATTATCTCGTTGAACCTTAATTCGATTGTTTGAATGCTAACACAGATTAAATCTGTTAAAATTTTTGAACGATCATGGAATTTAAAAATTACGACATAATACGACGCGACCGCTTCAACGCTAAACGTTGGTTATACTGGGAGGTTATATTGGGAGGGGGTAGTGCCATACTAATAAAATCGGAAGGGGATGGAAATTCGACTTAACATTAAATTTTCGGCCAATAAAATTTACCTTATTTCAATTTATTGTACGGGCAATGCATCACACATTTCGGTTGAACAATTTCAGGAAGAATGGAACAAAATTTTTAGCAAACTAAATTTTAGCAACCCGAACTATTTTTATATATTAGCAGGCGATTTGAATGCACGCCACGTGAATTGGGGAAATTCGGTGAACAATTCGCTATGAAATCAACAAAATATGCGAATGAACGACCACGCCATGGATTATCGTGCCAAATTATTTCAAAGCGACAAACCAACGATGATCCGTTCCGGTAATTTTCTAGATTTGGCCATAGTCAACGTACCCATCAAAATTCAACAAAATTTAAATCAAGAAATTCCAACTCATCATTTCGAGAGTGATCACGGGCAATTGAGATTGTGGTACACAAAGAGAAGGAGTGGGCGCAATCGAACGAGGTACAAACAAAATTGACGAAGACGATGACGACGAACAACACATCAGATATAATTTCACCGGAATAGATTGGAAGAAATGGACGCAAAATGTAGACGAAGCTCAGAACAGCAGCTCTACAAATTTCGAAAAATAAAGACGATCAAAATTTAATTCCTTCAGACCAAAACTTATCAGACGAAGAGTGCAACACATATATCAAACAACTTTCGCAATTAATTTTGACATAAAACAAAATTCTCCAAAAAAGCGTCGTTTCAATAATATGGTTTGTGCAAACTCTACAAACACAAATCTTTATGGATAACGAAAATAAAAACACCAAAACGCAATTTGGTCACAAATAATCGAAATTTTACGTTCGGCAGCGACATCATCAACAAAATTAAGGACTGGAAGGTTGAAATTAAAAGGACGGTGCATGTATTTTCTTTTCGAAATTATCATTTATGAGAAAATAAACGAAGTTGCTTCGGATATAACATACAATCTAAATTTTAACACACCAGTCTTGATCGACATAAAAAAGCGTTCGAATCCATTTGGTTAGACGGACTTTTTTGCAAAATAAATGAAAATCAAATTCTCGACCGACCTTATCGAAATCCTGTATACGAATTGCTGTACGAACGAAAATTTATCACAATAACTGGCGGCAACAAAAAATCAATATCAAAATTCAATATTATGAACGGGGTGCAACAAGTATCGATCATGTCTCCAACTTTATTCAACTTGTACACGGCGGAACTAATTCGGCACGATAATCTAAATTCAAAATCAATTCAAACTTGCTCCTATGCTGACGGCATGATTGTCTTTTGTTCGGCCTATCATTTCAGCGACATTCAAAAAAATCTCCAGACAGCATTAAATTTTATTCAAAATTATTTTCAAAATTGGCACATTGAAATCAATTCGCAACGAGCGACTTAATGAGAAATTGGCGAAATCTCTCAATCAAAATGAACAATCGTCCAATCAAATTATGTGAACAAATAAAATATTTAGGCGTTAACATTGATAAAATGTGCTATATGGCGAGGCATACTACGATTCAACTACAAAAAGCGAGACGCACGTTTATGGGGGTACGGCATCTCTTTTACAACAGACACATCGACAAACGAGTTAAAATTATCGCGTACAAAGCACTGATATGACGCTACAGAGTTTTTGAACGGAAATGTTTACGTCACTGTAACGAACTATACAGAAAAGCGGAAATAGACTTTACCCATTATATTTCGAACAGAGTACAGTACGAAAATTATGACTCGGACCGTATCGACATACATTTAATAAAATTGACGCGTAATCACATTAGACGGGCTTGACAAAATACAGAAAACTCGCTGATATACGAACCATACAATTTTATAGCATTTTTATTTATAGCAATTTGTTATAGAAACTTTTAGATTTTATATAAAATTTTTATTAATTATGTTTTTAAATATGTAAATATTTATGTAATATTTGATAATGTTATTTTTTTTCATTAACGTATACGAAAACAATTTAATGTTTGAAAGATTAGATGAACCAGAGATCCCTTTTTTTGTAGGGAGAGCGGTTCAACATTTATTTTACATAATTATTTTATGGATGGCTTGTTAGTATGTCCAACATCTAAAGTACAAATTAAAAAAAAAACTGTAATGTAATTAGAACAAAAGTTTGTATAAAAATGTTAGAAATATATGGATATATTTGTTAAAAAAAAAAAAAAAAAAAAATTTACCTTGCACATTACAGTCTGGTATATTTTTATAAAACCAAAATTTAAACCTCTAACCTCACTTTTATACATTAAAGCTTTGAATAAAAACAATGAAAAAATTGTATCATCATTCGACACTGAGCTTTAAGTAAAACCACCAACCATTAATAATTTAATTAAAAGTTAATTAAAAAATCATAAAACTATAAAACAATTCACCTGTTTATTAATTAATTTAAATATTTTAACAATATTATACACACACACACACAACACAATTTACAACAGCACACGGTTATAAATTAACAAGTGCGATAATTAAAAATTATTACAAATAAATTGTTCATGTAACAACACTTTGTACACTTTTTACACTTTATATCACACAGTCAGTTAATTGTTTGCAAAAACCAAAAACTGTGTACATGCGAAATTTTGTTTTTGTAATTAAAACGATTCAATTAAAACGTAAAGTAACACGCGACAATTTTAAAATTTATATTTCCATTGACAGAGACCACAGACGACTGCATTATGCAGTTTATGGTAAAGTCAATTTTCTTAAATCGGAATCTTATCTATATTATGTGCAAGAAACCAAATTAAAAATGTTTCCAATTTTTATTTTTTTTTAAATTTTATTCGCAAACTACCACTTCTTGTTTTGACATCTCGACGTTATATGTTAAAAACTTATTTCAAAACGACATTTTTAAAGAAATAAAAATCCATGTGACATAACCAAGTGACGTTAGATAATAAAATGTCGCTTGTTTTAATTTAATGTGATCGTGATCGAACGAAACAAAAGGAAAATTGAAAATGTTTTAATTGGACAAGATCATTAAAATGGTTTTTGAATGAAAACTTAATTAACATGATTCGCCTTCTTCGATAGTTAGAAGGTCAATAGAGATGATCGATAAAGATCAGTGAAAAAAATATGTGTGCATTGAATTTTACGAAATATTGAGCAATTAGAGCAGTGTTTCAGCGAGTATAAATTATGCGAGTAAATTATGGTTTCGTGAAAGTTATGCAGTAAAAGTAAAACATCCCTTCACCTTTCTCTCTAACTATAAAAAAGATAGTAAAATTTAAATTGAAAACTAAAAAAACTTATCTATCTCTCTGTTGCTACACGCATCTCTAGGTAGCATTTAAATCGATACAGAATAACAACAGATACAATACAATAGACTGAAAGCTTTAAAAAATAACGAGCTTTTTTATATCTACAGTATATACCGTTTTTGAATAAATCTTTTGCCAAAAAAATAAAAAATAAAAAATTTACATTTTCTAATTAGATTCGAAGTTATTGTTGTTGTTCGTATGATAACAACGTTATGTGACTCGTTGGTTTTGTCTACAATACAACGAAGTGATTTAATTAATTTACTCTAGTATTAATTATAGTTGGTGTGTTCATAATTAAAGTGGTAAAATAAAAATTGAAAAAATTTGCACGAAGCTTCTCAAATTTAGTGTGTTTTTGATACGAACTTTTATTTAAGTTTTATAATAATTAAAAGTTTAGGTGGTAAATTAAACATAACGGGTTTTGTGGGTTTTGGTTGTATGTCGCATAGATACTATTCTTAGATAAAATATTTCATTTGCTTTAATTGAATTAAACAAGTATATGAAGAAAATTTGAGTTCACAGTTTTTTTAATACGTTTTATTTCATGGTGTCGATATTAAGGTCAATGCTCTTTCAACTTCTTTTTTCGAGGTTAATTTTAAAGTCCTTCTTTACGCCGTAGCCAAATTGAGACATGTTTTTTTTAAACCTCCCCTATTGAGAATCGAACCCAGTATCTTATAACCTAAACACCACAGTTTTAACCGCATTGTTCCAATTGTTCGCAGTGTTTAAATCATTAAACCTTAATCTGCATTACCTTTGTGAATAAATAATATTAAGTGAATTGCTATTCTGACTAAAGTTCAACCTTTAGAAGGCATTTTAGAAAGGAAATCACGAGGTACACTGTAATATTTCTAAATTTATTATTCGGCATTAAGATTTTGGTATGCTCCTAACGTAATTGGGCCTCCTCTGAACTTTTGTCACACGTGTTCGGGTTTAAATTTGTGATCAGCTAACGATTAATTATCAATCAATAAAATTAATAGCGATGGAACATTTAATTAAACGGAAAGGTATCATAAAGCGCCAATTGACCAAATTTACTACTTTCATCAATATAAAAGGCAAAGATGCAACCGTCGAAGAGTTAAACACGATGTTGTCCTAAACTCTCGAATTATATAAATAGTTCATAGTGGTTGAAGATAAAATTTTCTCAATTGATACCAATGTATAGTGTCAGAATTGGATTTGCTGGATTAAAAGTATTTTTTATTAATAGACAAAATTCAAAAGTTGATTCGAGCAAATACGATTGAAATGGCAGAACCTGACGAAACCAATACTACTGTAGTGGGTTTAAGCATGAATCAAAACTTCCAATCGGAATTAAAATGACTCTTAACCCTACCAATATTTGATGGTAACGTCAAGCAGTGGAATTCGTTTTATGACATATTCATATCAACGGTTCATGAAAATATAAGTTTATCATCTGTTTATCTCATTATATTATCACACTAAAAAGGTTTACCAAAAAGTACTATAAAAAGAAGCCCACACTACTCCATTTTATACCAGATGGGTTTGTTCATCAAATGAAATCGACACACTTACTTCAGAAGAGCAATCACCAACCGTAGTTCAATATAAATCAGAAATGTAACCAAGTGTTTCCCGTGCCAGTCAACCATCATAAATCATCCAGGCAAGCACTCCAGTTTTGCCAACAGCATCAATCGAAGTTCAAGATCGGTTTAGAAATTGGGTTAGTTGTCGAGCTTTACTGGACTCAGGATCGACACACTCTTTTGTTTCTAAAGATTTCATCTCTAAATAAAAGGTTCTAAGTTATAAATGTAACCACGAATTCGGATCGCAAATCTTTAAGTTCCTGAAATACATAAACATAAGCTATTAGCTGATCCAGCTTTCAACGAACCGTTTAAGATTGATATTTTGTTAGGATATGAACCATTGTTCCAGCCGCTTTATGAGGTCAACTTTGAACAAGGCAATCGCAATCGTCCCTTGGTAATTAATTCAAAATTCGGTTGGATTATTGCAGGTCAATTGAACATTATTGACTCATTCATTATACCAAACAAAACGATGAGATTCAATCAACACATTGAGGCAATTAGAAGATTTTATTCTTTAGAGAAGCTAATTTGTTTAAAAAAGATAATTTGCTTAATTTGCTAAACAACGTTTTCAAGGGCCAGTGGTATTCTAAAATCGATAATCGATAATGATTTATCTATTGCGTAATTGATGCAAGGCGATATTATTGAATTATTGAAACTTGGCGAATTCAATTCCCCAATTCGTTCAAAATATTCCTATCGAAAATCGAGAAATGTCGTTCTGGGAAATTACAGATAGCAGTTCTGGCTATTAAGTACAATTCAATCCAAGACTACTTGTTTGTCGAAAGATATCGAACTTATACCTGAGGCAAGCCAATTGAAGGAGGATTATTGAAACATTCCCATATAGACCACGACACTAAGCATCCAATTATATTACCAAGTAATAATCCCATTACTGAGATGTTAGTCAGAGAGGCATACAAAAGAATCTTGCATGCTGGACCTAATGTGATGAGCACTATATTACGACAACGATTTGCTATTCTATTCAAAGAAGCAAAAAAAATAACTCAAAGAATAATTCGAAGAATAATTCATACGAGCTTCGTCTGCCGATGCTTTAGAACCCAACAACAACAACAACAACAACAACAACAATAGCTGATGGGTCAACATCCATCATGTATTATTCCTTTTGTTTGACCTTTTATTGAAGTGGGAAGAGACATTTAAACCTTCAAACATCACCTACGATGTGTCATTAGAGAGGCACGTTTGACCTATGGAGTGTTCCTAATAACGCACAAGCAGATTGAAGCTCTTTTTAACTCTAGACCACTGGAAAACGTTCAAGAAGAGTAATGGGGTTCCTTAGCACCTGCTTATTTTTTAATATTTCAACCACTAGCAATTACTTACGAATAAACACTTTTATCCTGGCCAATTCGATAAAATGAAAGTGTCTTATGCAACACAAATTTTTAACAAAACAGTGGCTGCAGCGATACAAACTAAGTACGAGTTTGGTAAATTTTCTCATGATGAACTAAGTGGAGAATCAAAGTGAATGAATCAAAGTCTACTCACATTCACTTCACTAAAAGGTCAATAGAACCATTATCTGTCCATTACTCTCACTAATATCACTGCACCACATACAAATCTCGCAAAATACCTTGGTATGAACCTTGATTCAAAGTTAAAGTGGAAAGTAAAGATGAAAAAGAAAGCAGAAGAGCTTCAGTTAAAATATAGAAAAATGTACTGGTTAATTGGAAGAAACTCTCAGTTATCCCCATTCATAATAAACTGATGCTTTATAGCTTTTTTTACAGTCGCAAGTGAAATAAAAAAATATGCTCAAAAACTCCAAGAGAAGCTCCATCATCACACTATCATTGAAGCTGTAAGACTATTTCACCAAGAGGGTATCATAAAAAGACTCAAAAGACATAAACCATTTGAGTTACCTGAATAGGGCTCATAAAGCAATATCACCAAAAACCACACTTTATGGAAAGAATACAAAGGAGTGGCTTTATTATTATATTGCCAGAATCAAGTTAAGTCAAAAATGACTAGTTACTTTGTAAAATCTTTTCAAAAAATAAAACATATATATATATATATATATATATATATATATATATATATATATATATATATATATTTACCGGGTGACTTTTTAAGCTGAAACTCTCAGATACTGTGGAAAATAAGCACGTCACGAACAAAATGTCTAAAATCCAAATTGAAATCCAAATTATTCCGCGGGAGAAATACATTAGTGCAAAAATTAGTACATTCTTCTTTCCTTGTAGGTAGGGCGGGAGTAACTTTAAAATTAAAATAGCAACCCATTTTTTTTTATTCCAGATTCGTATTTTCCATCTAAAATTAAATACGTGATTTATTTTAGCGAAATCAGCTTACTGGAAGTGGCAGAATTTTATTATTCTATCCTTGTAGGTAGGGCGGGAGTAACTTTAAAATTAAAATAGCAACCCATTTTTTTTTATTCCAGATTCGTATTTTCCATCTAAAATTAAATACGTGATTTATTTTAGCGAAATCAGCTTACTGGAAGTGGCAGAATTTTATTATTCTATTTTTTTTTGTTTAACTTTTTAATCGGGGGCGGAGTGATAAGTCTAGTAAAATTGCATCAGATGGCATCAAAATCGCAAATCCAAGATGTCATGTGACAATACCATCATGTGGCGATTCCAAATTAAAATTTTCAGACCGATCTGTCATTTAGTTCAGTTAGACAACCCATTTAGACAACTCATTATTTTTTTGCAAACATGGAAAAAAGTGAATTTCGTGTGTTAATTAAACATAATTTTTTGCGTGGAAAAACCATTAGGCAAACCAAAAAAAAAGCTTGATAAATATTATGGGGACTCTTCACCATCGATTAAAATGATTTACAAGTGGTTTACTGATTATCGTTGTGGTCGTACAAGTACTGATGCCGAACGTTCAGAACGTTCGATGCCCAACTGATACCCAAATAAACTTATCACACTAAAAATGGTTGGCAAAATCTAAGAGAGCTGAGTTAGTATGCATCTCAGATGAACATGTGCGCAATATATAACACGAACATTTGAAAATGAAAAAGCTATCCGAGCATTGGGAGCGGCGTACAACATTTCAGCACTCAACAGTTTTCTCATGAGTGATGTACTTTTTAAAATATTTACAAAACTGGAAAAGTTCCCTATGGAAGTAGCCATTTTCGATTAGCCGATGATGATGATCTACGGTAAGCTTCAACAAAATGAACGGATAGCGATTAGACATCTAGATCGTCGAGACATTGGAAAAAGTGTATTTAAATGCAGGCAAGCTTCGAACTACCAGAAGCATAAGAAAAAAAAAAACATCTGTCGTGATTTTCCTGAGACAATTGCAATAGATGTTCTTACTGCAGTAGCACATGTCCCACACTCATCAATACGAAATATTACTCGAGATAGAGTAATATCTTAAACGAACATGTCTTGCATTTTGAGAGAAAATAAATTTCATGCGTACCACATATTATTGCTGCAAGATTTACCTGCAAATGATTTTAGAGCACGATTCAATTTTTGTCATTGGGCAAGGCAACAAATTGATAAAAAACTAATCTTGTTTCATCGCGTCCTTTGAACAGTCGAGGCTTATCCACATTGGGATTTGATGCGTTTCATTGCCCACCAACATCGATGGAGTGTACATGTTTGAGCTGGAAAGGTTGAATCTCACCTAATCGAACCCTTTTTTATGGAACACTAACGACACAAAAATTTGTAAATTTTTTAATTGAAGATTTTCCCAATTTATTCCACTGCGAGTAAGACAAGAAATGTGGCTTTAGTTGGATGGACCTCCCTATTTCGGGGCTTCCCAACAATTAACTAAATTTAATGTTCCCGAATAAAAATATTGGAAGAAATGGCCCTACATCTTTTCCAGATCCAGATTTAATTTGTATGGATTTTTATTTATGGGGAAAAATGAAAGACTTAGCCTATTTTAATTGGCCCACACACAGAAAATATGAGACAAAAAATTAAAGATGCTTTCATCTAAATTTTGTAAGCCGAGTAGAAAATGTTTTGAGTCAAATGGTGGACATTTTGAACATTTATTAAATTAATAATCAATTTTGTGAAACAAATTTTTACTTTTTTCTTAACTTTTTTAATACACTGCAAAAGTTAGCTAAACCTCCTAAATTGTACTACACTTAACACTGTTATACACTTAATACTGTAGAAAATAAACAAATGCATAATAAATCAAAGAACTATTGATCTTAATTATTTTTATTTGTTGTTACAATGTAACACTGTAGAACTTTGTAAAAAATTCTTTTACTTTCGTGAAGATCAATTTTGGTTCATATCTCTGAAATCATACACTTTACAGACATTTTAGGTGAACATTTGTGTTGACTTTTAATTGCTTTAATATAAAAAATCTCTTAAAAGTATAGGTTCTAATTAAAAAACCGAACGTCGGCCTATACCTCCGAAACTAAGGGTTTTAAGGTCATTCAAGGTCACCACTAGAAGTTTCCTCCAATCCTTAGTAGTAGTTTTCTCCTATCTAGCACCGTTCTCGAGATAAAAGCCTGGCATTTTTTAAAAAGCTCACCCTATATATATATATATATATATATATATATATATATATATATATATATATATATATATATATATATATATATATATATATATATATATTTATGTATGAACATATATATATATATATATATATATATATATATATATATATATATATATATATATATATATATATATATATATATATATATATATATATATATATATATATATATATATATATATATATATATATATATATATATATATATATATATATGTGAGTGTTTTTTTTACAATATAAGCACAGAGAACTATAGTTCTCTGTGATATAAGTATGCATCAATTTTGCGATTTTTATTTGTTTAGATGCTTGAATGCAGTCTGTATAAAAGCTTTTGAGTTCATTTTAAACTTGATCAAAAGTACATCTATTCTTAAAATTTAGTGATCAACATTTTTTTACTAATAACAAATTTTTTTTCTATGGACATCTCGCAGCTCGATAGTTTAGTACCTTTAATATGATAGCTTTTGTTTTAAAATATTTTTATTTTTTATTATTTGAGCTTTTGTTTGAAATGTAATACTTTTTTCGTTATATATTTTTATTTTAAAAGCTTTAAAACTGTAAACACCTAACATCTGCGCATAGTTTCAACATTTTTTGATTTTATTTTAGAATGAAAAGCAACTGGGTTAAAACAGTTTATAATTTTAAATATAAATAAAGAAAAGCTTTCGAAGGTTTTTTAAAGCTTTCGAGTACAAAATATATTTTCAATTCATAAGTTTTTTTTTATTACTTTATTTTTCGACTTATTGCATTGATTCGTTTGAACATGATTAATTTAATATGAGCTTTCACAAAAACATCATGATTAAACCAATTTTTAAATTTATATTATGAAATTCTATAAAAGCTCAACAAATATTAGCTTTTTAAAGAATGCATTAAAAGAACAATAAAAGAACAATTTTATATTTTTTTATATAAAAAACAGGTTTCATTTGGCCAATATTTTCATAACTGGGCATTCTTTTTATTTAGAGCTTTACTATTGCTCTACTGGAGCAGAACTTGAGCTACGTTTTTTCACTGAGCATAACTTTGTAAACACAATTGAGGTTTTCGATAAAGAATAATCCAACGGATTATTTGCGGAAAGGTTTCTATAGTTTTTTCTGATATTTGAGATTAAGCTTGTGGCATATTTACCTAATTGGAAGCTTTTATAATAGCTTGTTTTAAAATTGCTTTGGCTAGCTTATTATAGCAAGTTTTAAATATTATTTAGGTTAAAAACATTGCTTATTCTATTTTCACATCAAGTTCATATGATTGATCCGTTTGAGTACGTTAAATTTGCGATGAGCTTTCTTGATGAAATAATAAATTTCTAACTGAATGCAGCTTTTTAACTTGTTTCAAATTGGTTCATGGTTTATAAGTTAAACTTTTACTTGTGTTCTTGTGTTTAAAACTACTTTGATGATCTGGGTTATACTTTTAAAATTTTGAACTAGAAAAATTAATGAGCTTTCTATTTATATCAAACTTAAATATTTTAATATTTTTATTATTATTTAATATATTTAAGCTTTTAAACAATATAAAAGGTAATTTTTAAACTTTATCAAAAATATATCATTTAGTTTATGATTTTAAATAAGAAATTAAATTTGAATATATTTTATTTAAGAGCCTTTGCTAATTGTATTTGTTTATCATCGATTTCTATTACAAATTAGAAACTTACAGGTTATTTCAAAATTAATTCATAATGTAACGGTAGATTTTAAAATGTTGACTAGTTGACCAATTATAGAAGCTTTTACGATTTTTATTAAAGTTACTGGCTAAACAAACTTTAACAACTACCTTTCAATTTGTATTTAAATATTTTTTGAAAGCTGTGAAACTGTAAACACATTTAAATTGCCAATAGAAAATCAGTCGAAAATGATTAAAATAATATGTGCTAGAAATACATAGTTTAAATATTTTATTGCATATTTTGACTGTCAATTTACTTGATTGATTACTGAATTTTATAGGACCAAACTGTTTTAGAACTTTTTAGTGTGCAAGTCAAACATTTTTTAAAATATTTAAGCAAGCTTTATAATTTTAGTTTGAATTTTATATTAAATAATATATTTTGGAAAGCTCTAAAAATGTAAACTATTAAAAGAGTAAATAAAAAATCTTTAGGTCATTTAGATTTTAAAATTTAAAGAAATTAAGGACCAAAATGATTCATTCTAAAGAATGTATCAATTCAAGTATTTTATTTTTTTAGCTGTTTTAATGCAGCATGGCTCAAAAGCTTTTAAGTCCATCTTAAATCTTAATCAAATACATCAATTTCTTAAACTTAGTGATCAAAATTAGTTTTTGATGAAAATTGCGAAGCTTGATTAGAATTTTTAATTTTTTAATTTGAAATAATATTTTTAATCGTTTAACAAGAGCTTTTGTTTTAAATATTTATTTTAAAATTTTTATTTATAATTTAATAATGCATTTTAAAATGTTGACCACATTGCAAACGTAAGATACTTTCCATTATTTATTTATATTTTAAAAGCTTTAACTGTAAACACATAAAAGCTACAAACACTTTAAAATTTTTATTTTTATTTTACGTTGAAACGCACTATAAAAAATTTTTTTTGTATTTACAGTTGGTATAACCAATTGTCATGATTCGTAATTTAAGGTGAGCTTTCCGTTTTATTAATTTAAAAAGCTTTTTAAAAATTTTACTTGAAGTCACACGTTTTATTGTTATTTTTATTTAAAACGAAAGCAGGAAGTTCACCTTATGTTTTAACAAAAAACATTTAAAACTTTGTCTGGTATATATTTTAATTCGAATTAGACTAAGAGAGCTTCATATGGGCCTTTATACTAATATCCATATTGTGACCTTGTCGTTTATAGTTAAAGAACGAATTTCTAGATTTGTATTTTAAAACTAAAGTAGATTTAACGCTTTATTTTCAAATTGTTATCAAATACAATTCTAAAGGCCGCTGGATTGAAAAGCTTTTTTTTTTAAATTATATGTATGCATATAATTTTAGAAGTTTTTGAAAATTTAGAAAAGCTCGGCGAACATTTTTTTCAGTAATAAATGTATATTATATATGATTTATTTTAGGATGTTTTATTTAAGAATAGCTTTTTTAAAAATATACCAATTAAAATTGGATAAAAATTTTATTAAGCTTAGCTTTTGAAACTTTTAGAATAACCTTTTTATTATTGCATAAAAAATGTTTGTAAAGCTCTGTAAAGCTATTTGAGAGAATTCTTTGTCCGTATAAATTTGGTAATTAAAGAGCATTTCATATTATTGATTCGTTAAAGCACATTTACTTTACAAAGCTCTGTTTTAAAAATACGTCGAAATTGTTAAAAAGTTTATAAAATTTTATTTAAAAAAATTAATATATAAAATAATGATACCTTTATATGAACTCTTGAATTGTATATAAAAAGATGTGCATAAGAGCTTTTGCCTTATTTCAATGTTTTTTTAAAATACTTTTAATAGTTAGTAAAAGCCTTAAAATATTTCGTTTTTTTATTTAAAACATTGCATAAACTATTTTTACACCTAGTTCATTTTTTTGATTCGTTTGAGGACGTTAAATTTGCCATAAGTTTTCATTGGTAATACGTTTAACTTTTGGCTGTGCTTTTATTTTTTAAAATTGAATAAATTTGATGTTATAGAATACACTTGTAAAATTAGGAACTGGAAAAATTAAAGAACTTTTTATTTATGTCAACATTAAAGGTTTTTATTAATATAATTTTAAAGCTTTAAATTTCACCTTTAAACTTTATCAATGATTTTGTTTAACTCACTTGATGATAAAAAGCTTCAGCTGCTTTTACAACATATTCAATGGTTATTTTCCAAAAAAGCTTTAAAACTGTAAATATTTTTTTAACAAATTTCGAATTAAAATAGTTTGTAGTTTTAGAACACTTAGAAATTTTTTCGAAAATGTGTAAAAGCTTTAAGAAAAGCTTCTTTGAAAATATTTTTAATACATATTATATTAAACTGTTTAAGAACTTTCCAGTGTAACGATTTTAATATTTTGAGTTTGCAAAGGTAAACTTGAAAGTTTCTGAATATGTGTAAGTGCACTTTACAATTTTAACTAGTTTATAAAATTAGGAAATAATTTTTAATTAAAAACGAATTTTTTGTCTTGAAGAAGGCTTAAATATTTTTAAAAACACTTTTGTTATATTTTAAAAGCTTTAAAAATATAAAGTATTAGAAAAACAAACGTAAAACCTTTCTATCAAGGTTTAACATGAAAATTGAGAAAAGCTTTCAAATATTAGCTAAAGCTTTTATTAAAAAAATATTTTTCAGTTTAAAAATTTGTTTTGAGTATTTTACTTGATTGAATCGTTTGCGCATGTTTTACGCTTCCTTAAAAATATATGAAAGTTCTTTTTTTTTGTATTACAATAAAAACAAGAGCAGGATTTTAAAGCTCGATTTCGATTAAAAGTGTACGCAAATATTTTCAAAATTGTATAGGTTTTACTTTAATATTTTGCATTGCTTGATTCAATGAGCAAACTACTGTGAACTTTATCAAGGTTTGCAAATGACAGTAATATACATTTATTTTCGGTATTATCAAACGTTCCTCACATTTGGGCTTAAGTTTAAGTGCTACATATTTTTTGAAGCTTTTAGTTTAAAATTGATAAAATGGATTCGTTTGTGAGTATCCAAAGGAAGCTTAAGCGGATTGTACAACTGTTTTAAACTTTTCAAGCTTTCAATGATGCAAAATTTTAAAAAATGAACCGTAAAATTAAAATTTTTAGGTATTAAAGCTTTTGTTAAATAGCGTTTTCTATTACAAATTAGAGCTTATAAAATTATTAAGGCTTTATTAATAATTTAGTTGTAGAGTTTGACTATTTTACCAACTTTAAAAGCTTTTTGATTAGAAACACTATCCAGATTTACAACTATTGGCAATTCGAAAAGCTTTTAAACAGTTAATACATTTGTTAATTGAGAATCAAAATTGTTCGGAATTTTAAATGTTAACTTTGAAAATCTTTCGAAAATATGAAAAAGCTTTTTGTATTGCGTATTTTTAAACTCTATTTCCTTGACTATATTTATTTTTGAAACAGCTTTAAAAATTTTTTTTCAACTGTAGTGCCAAATTGGTAAACGAGCTTTACAATTTTAAATTTGATTGTAAGATTTATAAATAAATTTAGTAAATTTTACTTTATAAATAAACCAACGGTACATTTTTGTATGTAAGCTCTTTAATCTTTAAAAGGAATTTTTAAATTTTTATTTAATAAAATTATAAAAAGCTTTAAGTATTTACACTATTTAAAAAGATCACTTAAAAAGGAATTATTAGCACTTAATCCACTTAAGGCAAATTTAGCAATTTGAATTGGAGGACTTAAAAAGGTGCTTTCTTGCATATGAGTTTAAATTGATAGGCTTTAAATTGCAGTAAGCTTTTCGTTTACAGAAACAATTATTTTTACAGTTTTGCCCGTTAAAAACTTTACAATTGTTATTTAAACTTAGGAAGCTCGTTAAAAATTTTAAAAGTTGCGTTGAGCTTTCTTTAAATTATCAAAAAAAGTTTTCTAAAAACATTCACCGTGTTATCCATTTCAAAACCTTTACAGTTTGAAGATTTTTTAAAAGTTCTATTTAAAGTTTTTTTTCTACTGTACTTTTAAAGTGAAATATTTAAAAAAAAAACATAAATTAATACAAAAATATCATACCATCCATGTAAATGAATTTATTCGACCAAAATAAAGTTTTGTCCGCTTACCTGAAAATAAACAATAAAAGAAAAAAAAAACAAATTAATAATCACAATCAGTTGGCACACTTTTTTAAGCTCATTTTCACATTTCATTCAATTTCCCCACATCACACAAACGAAATCGTACAAATTAATTTCAACACCTTTGAAAATCTATTGTTAATGTTTAGGTGTTGGAATATCGTTTTACGTAGGTATATAAGGATTAAAAGGATTATTCTATTATTGCATTTTTATTTTAGCTATAACGAATGAAAAAAATGAACAACAACAAAAAAAAAAAGCTCAAAGTTTTAATTTCCTTTTCATTTCACCTTTCCTTCATGTCCTTCAACCATATACTTTTATACATTTTCATTTCGAACGCAATCCATTTGTATGGATCTGTTGTGTGTCGGTACATTGTATGTTTACCGAAATATATTTGTAATAAAAAAAAGATGACAAAATGGTTATGTTCCATCAGAAGACGACACGGACGAAGATGGTAATAAAATTTTACCATTTAAGCCATAAAAATCGATTCGTTGAATCCTTTTTTAATTTTTATTTTTTTTTTATATTTTTTGATTCGTTTCAGGGCATTTTTTTATGTGTTTGTATTATTATTTCTCTCGCTCTCGATATGAAGATAATTTCGTTTTGTATGTGTGTGTTGAAGAATAAATCTAATCATGGAGAAAGGAAAATTATTTAGGCCTAGCAAATTTTCCTTTTTCTCGAGACAAATTGAACCAAAATGAAAATGATAAATTTCATGTTATTGTAAGAACATTGATATTGTTGTTGTTTTGTTATCTTATGGTTTGATTTCGTTTTTTTTATGGTTTCTGTTGAAAGGCGAAGATGAACATTTTTGATAGGGCACCTTGCCTCCCAAATTTGTTCGTTTGTTTATTTTGTTTTGTTTTGTTTTTCCATTATACACATAAAATATGTATATCAGATGCATATTTTAAAATGGCTGAGAGATGAGGTGATGGAGGTGGAAATGTATGAAAATCTAATTTTACCACATAAAAAAGCACAATAAATGGTTTTTTTACCTATAGTGATGAAATTAGTGCTAATCCAGTTAGCCAGGTTTGTTTATTCAATATTGTGTCATAAAATATACAAAATAATTATATTACAAATTAAATTTAAGCTCTAGTACTAGTTCCAATGAGTAGTTTGGATATGCAAATCATCAACTCCATGCTCTTAAACATGAATACCATTATTGGGCCAACAATCGTTTTACCTAATAACTATAAGTCGAACGACTCAAACGATGTCATTTTTACCCGGATATAATCTAATAATTTTCGTTAAAGGCCATCTATTTTGGTGTAGGCTCTCATCTTTCATTGACATGATACCATCAAATTATAAATTTATATTTGTTACGTTTTTGGAACTTTTTGCGTTCTCGGAGGAACCCTACCACTAGGCCAACATAGTGTATCAAGTACTAAAATTAATTTTTTTTAAATTAATTGATACTCTATTTATACCCAGGATACCAAGGTACCAAGGATCTCGATGGTAAATCACATGGTGGCACAGATGTATAGGTTAAAACAAGATTATGAAAACATTATGAACTTCTGAAATATACAAATGTATACTGCCCTCCAATACGTGAAAGTAAATCGATTATTTTAGGCAGCTGAACAACAAATTACTTCGCTAGGGATGACATCCCTCATAAACCAGCAAATACTGATGTAGCAGAAGAAAATTTAATACATGCACTGGAGTTATCAGCTAAAAAAGTTACTCCCACTGTAAATTCTTCTAAAAAACTAATGAACTCTCTCATAATATCCAGGAGATAATTCAGGAGGAGCAAATATTTCATAGGCAATGGCAAGAAACTAAATTCTCTTTATTGAAATGGAAAATAAACCAAGCTATTAGGACCCTACGATTTGCATTGCGAGAAGAAGAAAACGGAAGGAGGAGGTAATAAGAGAACAGATCCGCCTTTGTGGAAAGCAACAAAATACTTAAAAAGACCAACAAACCTGAACCCATTTGATAAGACTTCCAACTGGAGACTGGACAACAAGTGGAGAAAAAAAAGCCAATGCTTTTGTTTCTAGGACCATCTTTATACTTATTCAGCCGATCTACTTGTTACTGCGACAAAGTAATAATATCAACATTTACTAATGATAGTGCCGTTCTGGTGTCACATACAAATCCGTAAACTACGTCAAGGGAACAGCAAATTAATTTAAAGAAAATATGAGATTGACTGATGACATGTCGAATAAAAATTAACACAAAAATATTAACTCAAATTTAAACAGAATAAAAGCACCTGCCTCCAGTGGAATTAAATGGTGTTAATATTATTCAACAAACCAAGGTAAAACGTCCAGGTTCACATCTAAAAACAAGGTTGATAAGAATAAATTCTATGTTTTTAGTAGATAATAAAGTGGTACTTTACAAAACGTTAATCAAGCCTATATAGAGAATGACCAATACGTCATGTAGTCGCCGAAAATCTAATTTATATACACTTTATTTGACATAAAACTTTAAAATATATATAAATTAGATTTTAAAAAAACCGAAATTAAAATTTAAAAATTTAAAATGTATATAAATTAAATTTTTAAAAAATTGATTTAAAATTACAAATCAATTGAATTAACCGTTTTATGACCAATACGTCATGTAATCACCGAAAATCTAATTTATGTACACTTTATTTGATACAAAACTTTAAAATTAATACAAATTAGGTTTAAAAATTGTTTAAAAATTATTAAACATTACAAATGAAGATATTTCAACAATCTTCTGCCAATTAATCATTTTCTACTTAAAATAAATTATAATGCTGAATTTTATTTCTGAAATCCAAATCAAAAATGATTTTAAATTCAAGTTTCACTCAAATTACAACTCAAGAACTTTACATGACCCAACATCAATAACTTGCTGTTGAAATTCTAAATCATGCTCGGTACTGTCAAAATGTATTTGCATAGAGACATTGAAGTGATTATTGCTGGCTAAGTATCAGAAGCGCGATGGGTGTGGGGTTGCAAAAAGTATATTGTGTGAATATGATGAATCAACGACGGGATAATGCTAACTTTCGAGTTTCATTTAAATACAAGTCAAAAATTTTACTCAAACTTTCAAAGGAATTAAGTAATTAGGCTACTAATCGTCTTTAAAACCACTACATATATAAATACCAATTAAACTCGAATTTCACTTCCAGAATTTCAAAAATTAGAATTTCACTCAAATTATAAAAATTGATTATAATTTTGATTAATGTTAGCAGAAGGCAAATAATATAAAGAGACGTCGCAACCCATATATAAAAAACATCCAAAAATTAGTTCAGGGTTCCAATATTTTTATCGGGTTCCAATCGTCGTTGCGGATCAAAACCATTTATATTCCAAGCCGTATTGCGGTAGTTAAGCCACTAAGCGGTAGTTTTGTCTGCCAACATGAAGATTGAAAATGTCTCCTACTTTGCCAATTTTTTGATGGGCATGTAAAATGCCCATGAGATGGAGTCTAAAACCAGAGCTGATACACTGGCCTTTCACTGCAGTAGTCAGACTGATTCTGATGTATGGAGTGAGTGTGTGGTGGCTAGCACTAGGCAAGAAAACTTATAAAAATATGATAGAGAAGGCATAAAGAACGGCTTGCTTGCTTATAAGAGGCGCACTGAGGACAACCCCTACACGCGTGCTCTGAAGGCTATGCTCTACCTTCTTCCTGTCGACATCTTTGGTAAGCAGAGAGCAGCAACTACGGCTGCACGACTCTTGGCCTTGTTTGAGTGGAAATGTCTACAGACGGGCCACTCGACGATTGGCAGTTCGCTTAAAGAATACTTGACGAATAATGACTACACAATACCGATTGTATGCTTTGAAAAAGGCTCATGGGTCCTAATCCGCTCAAGGGAATCCTGGGGAAACAAGTCAACAATAGAAACTGGAAGTATACAATTCTACACTGACGGCTCGAAGCTTGATGGCAAAGTAGGAGCTGGAGTTTATTGTGACAAATTAAATGTGAATATATCCGTTCGTCTTCCTGATCACTGCAGTGTGTACCAAGCAGAGGTGGTAGCGATTGAGGAAGCACTGACTTGGTTGATACATAATGTCATATCCACAAGGAATATAAGAATATATGTGGACAGTCAGGCGGCAATCAAGTCGCTGGAATCAGTTTTCCTAACGTCTGTGGTGGCATTGAAATGCCGCTAATCTCTTAACGAGATAAGTGAGCATCTCAATATCTAGATAGTCTGGGTCCCCGGTCACCCGGACGTACTTGGGAACTGCAGGGCTGACGAACTGGCAAGGAAAGGTACAACTCTCCAATTGAAACCGGAAAGGGCAAATCTGGGGAGGCCTATAGCAGCGTTTTTTATAGCAGTGAAACTGGACTTGAAGCGCTCCAAAACACTACTATTCCTACGTAGACCTGACTTAAGTATAGTCGGGGGGGGGGGGGGGGTGCTCCCAGGACACGGCCTCATTGGAGAGCATGTGAGGAGGCTTGTGTCAATGGAAAATGACTTCTGTAGAAGCTGTATGGATGAGGAGGAGAAAGAAACTGTAAGCCACTTCCTCTGCTCATGTCCGGCGATAGCTTATAGGCGGTACAAACATCTGGGCAAGTACTGTTTCGACGGCCTTATGGATCTTGAGAACTGCAATGTGTGAATTATCTTACGCTACATAAGTTGCTCTGAATGGTTTGAATGAAGGTGAAAGGGAAGTAGGATCCTGTGGTATCACAGGTCTAAGTGTGAAGCAGCAGGCACTCTAAACTAACCTTACCTAACTTTGTCGGTCTCTTTCATGTAGACTAAAAGACGCAGTAACTAGAAATCTGCAGTAAACGTAAACGGACGAGCATCTATGTTACTTCAAGTAACACATTTGAAGAATATGAAGATTCCTCTTGCTTGCAACGGCAAGCGCCCCATATAGGATCCCAAAAATACCACATTTAATTTCGATTATTTTGAAGGCACAGTCAATGGCAACATCGAACTGCAAGATGCTTACACAGAGCCAGAAATCGACGACGACGATGACTTTGGAAATGTCTGATAATTACCGAACGTATTGCACTTCTATTTCTATTGCGTATTGCATTTCCGCATCATAACACCACAGCGTACCACAAGAACGGATCCGTTAAAAATAAATTCAACTTCCCGCGTGTTCCCAGCGAACGGACACATATGTTGTCGCCGAAGCTTCAGACGAGTCTTCAAAAATGGAGGTGAAAAGTTCATTTTGAAATGCCAGACATTTAATCGTGCGGTTTTATAACAAAGAAATTGCAATATACATTCCCAAGTACTGCTCAAAGAACGTGCCAACAGAGATGTGAGCGTTACAAAGTTTTTCGCTTTGTATAAATGACGACGGTTCCAGTCATTTACAAGAATATCACTAAACGCTAAACGCAGCATCTTTTTGATCCGTTTACGTATATCTTTGACAACTGTCACTGATAGACTTTGTCAAAAAAAAGAAAATTAAAGTCCAACCTGTTGTTGTTCAAGTGTCTTTGTTTAGAACCAAGAAAATCAACCGAATCAAGACCAGGTCAAAGACGAAGCCTTCGATGGTGGCTTAAGGCTACTTCTTAAGATTTGTTAGCAATGTGAAATCTAAAGATTCTAGAATCGATGGCATTTATCTTCGATGCTTATCAAAAAAGCAATAACAGCGCTTCAATGTAAATTTGCCACCAGCAAAAAACGGCAGTCTAAGATCTTTAGATCTATTCCTGGATAGCTGGATGCACCTTACTCTAATAAACACCTAGTAATCCCCATTTTAATTCTTTAAAACCATCAGATCAGCAACAATTATGTGGTTTGAGCACCCCTGCTTTCCATTATCCGCGAAAAATACAAATGATGCAACAAATTTCTCAGCACTTTTCAAAATTTTCATGGGGTAACCATCACATCTTTTGTCACATTTTGTATAAGTGACGGTTAAGCTTCTGGTTTTCCATGAAGCATTCTCAAACTCATTTCTTTTGTTACCCAAAAATACTGGGGATCCCCAGTTAACGCTAACATAATGAGTTGAAAAGTACCAAGTCGTATAAAAGATCTCATAAAACATTTAAGACAGTTAAATGTTTACGCTTAATGTTATTATGTCGTCCAACATTGTGTCATCGCCCTATTTCATTGTTACACCATCAAATCGTTCACCTTTCATTGATATGCTGCATTTTTGCAAGTTACATCATTATTTTATAAAGAAAAGTTCCATTCAATTCTTGCATATCCTATAACACAAAACAAAGATAAAATTACAACACTTTACGCTATAGATCTTAATACTATATTCTATTGTCTTCGACGAGTACAAACAATGGCGGTGGTATAGTCTAAGACCAACAACAACAACAACAACAACAAAAATAGAAATTCCCAAAACGATACTAACCCATAAAAATTATTACATAAACTATCAGATTCTAAGACAGATACGAAATTGCTCCAAATAGAAATGGGATTCTTTCGATATATCTTATGGGTGTACAATGGATGAAGCTTACAGTATATCATGATTAGAATGACGCCCAACCCAAAAGCTGATCCAAATATTTTTTTGTTTGTTTTTAAATTGAAGATATATTTTTGGTATCTACCCTCTTGAAAACTCATAAATTGTTAATGAATGCTGATGGGAATTGGATACATGGAATTTGATTCTATATAGACGATGAGCTAAGCATTCATTGTACGATAGCAATGCAATTATAACGTTGCTTTATATTTGACCATGCATCTTCGATGTTATTGTTCCATTGACCATAATAAGGTTTACGATTATTACAACAATATTAAGGGCATTGCCACTTTCGTTGATATATACGAGCTTTACATTTCGCATTGTTGAAGTAAATTCAATCAAAATATTTAAGTTCAATTAGGTCTACATTGGTGGAGTAGAATGATAAACGAAGCCAATGCGAGAAACTCGATTCTAAGATCATCAAATTTGTAAAATTTACTCCACAAAACGAAAATATGCAAAATTTAGAAAATGCATGTAAGTTAGCCCCTGAAAGATGTAAAATTTACGCCTTAATTCGAAAATTTCCAAAATTCAGAAAATGCATGATGTAGTTAGCTCATGTAAGATATGAAATTTACGCCACAAATCGAAAATTTCCAAATTCCAAAAAATGCAAGATAGTGATAGTTCTTAAAAGATGAAAATTTTACGCCGTATTCGAAAATTTTCAAAATTCAGAAATTGCATGTAAGTTATCCCATGAAATTTAAGATGTAAAATTACGTCATAAACCGCAAATCAGAAATTTCCAGGAAAACTGTGAAAGTCACGCCATAATTCGAAAATTTTTAAAATCCAGAAATTTCTTAATGGTTAGCTTATGAAAGATTTGAAGTTTACGCCACAAATCGAAAATTTCCAAAATCCAAAAAATGCATGATGGTAATAGCTCTTAAAAGATTAAAATTTTCCGCCATAATTTGAAGATTTTCAAAATTCAGAAATTGTATGATGGTTAGCCCATGAAAGATTTGAAGTTTTCGCCACAAATCGGAAATTTCCAAAATCCAAAAGTGCATGTAAGTTATCCCATGTAAGATGTGAAATTTACGGCAAAAATCGAAAATTCCCAAAATCCAGAAAATCCATGTAGATTAGTCCATGGAAGATGGGAAATTTACGCCACGAATCGAAAATTTCCAAAATCCATAAAATGCATGATGATGAAAGCCCATAAAAGATGAAAAATTTACACCATAATTCGAGAATTTCCAAATTCCAGAAATTACATAATGTTAGGCCATGAAAGATTTGAAGTTTTCGCCACAAATCGAAAATTTCCAAAATCCTTAAAATGCATGATGGTGAAACCCCATAAAAGATGAAAAATTTACGCCATTATTTGAAAATTTCCAATATCCAAAAATTGCATAATGTTAGACCATGAAAGATTTGAAGTTTACGCCACAAATCGAACATTTCCAAAATCCAAAAAATGTATGTAAGCCCATGAAAGATCTAAAATTTACGCCATAAATTGAACATTTTCAAAATTTTGAAAATGCATGATGGTTAGCCCATGAAAGATGCAAAGTTTACGATACAAATCGAAAATTTCCAAAATTCAAAAAATTCATGTAAGTTAAGCCCATGGAAGATGTGAAGTTTACGCCATAATTGGAAAATTTTCAAAATCCAGAAATTGAATAATTTTGGTTCAGAAATTTCCAAAATCCATAAAATGCATGATGGTGATAGCCCTTAAAATAAGAAAAATGTACGCTATAATTCGAAAAATTCAAAAATCCAGAAATTGCTGCTTGTCAGCGCATGCAAGATGTGAAATTTACGCCCAAAATCGAAAATTTCTAAAATTTCAAAAAATGCACGATGGTGATAGCTCTTAAAAGATGTAAATTTTACGCCATAATTCGAAAATTTCCAAATTTCGGAGAGTGCTTGATAGCTTATGAAAGGTGTGAAGTTTACGCCACAAATCGGAAATTTCCAAAATTCAAAAAATGCATGATGGTGATAGCCCTTAAAAGATGAAAATTTTACGCCATAATTCAAAATTTTCAAAATGCATTAAAATCTGTATGGTAACCCCACAAAACTATAAACATTCTGCATAATCTTCCAAGTTAAATTTTTTCTTGAAAAAATTCAAAAAAGCTGAAGCTTTTTTTTCTGTTTCCGAAATTTAAGATCAAAAACATAAAATAAAATTCCAATTATATCTCATACGCATAAATATTATCATAAATATATTAGGTACCAATAATAACTTCTACTCTAATCTAATCTTCTATCAATTTACGAGAAAAGCGCAAAAGACGAGTTTTCCATCACATTTTCTTGTCGCTGCGAATCCGAATTGAATTTGATTGATTTCAGTTCACATACAAATATCGTTTAGTGAGTATTTATGACATAAAGCAAATTTAGTTATCTTCATTTATTTAGGGAAATTGAGTTTTCCCAATTTTCCTAATTTTGTTCATTTTATGTTCGTACGATGATTTTTCGCTCGTTTCCAGTAATTTATTTTGCTCTTAACAACACACGATCGATTGGTATACATAACCGTTGAGCTTTTAACAAAATCGACAAAAGCTTAAAATACTTTGACCCCGGTCATTTGACAAATTTAAATCCACCGTAACAAATGTTCTGTTGATGTAAAAAAAATTAAATAAATCGATTCGGCTTATATTCATTTTTATTTTGTGTGCTGACACCTATAGACTAATAGCGCAATTACCTATGCTATTGAGTTTATATAGTAGAGGCGCAAACCTAATTGGGAATTACATTTTTCGTTATAGTGTAGATGGAGAATTTTTATAATTCATAATAACGAATAAATATTTTTAATGCGGTCCGGAAATTAATAAATTTTTAAAACAGTCGAATTAATAGATTACAGCGAACAATCCGTCTCCCCCTATAATACGAAATATTTTATTATCTTTGCGTCCGATTTTTAATCCACTTTGCATCCTAAATAGGAATGAAAAGCTTTTCATTTTGTATATACAAAGATTCGTTGTATGACCGAGAATGGGGATCATCTTCTTGAAATCAAAATATAATTAAAATGTGATAAAATAATTAATTTTCTCATCAACAACAACAACAACAAAAGTTTTTCCTATTTTTGTCGTTAAACTCATTGTGTATAATTTCGGTATATTATCAATTTTTAGATGACGAAAATTTATCAACGAAAACTTTTATTTTTTCGTTTTGTTGTTGTGGTTGCGTCATTCTTATAAGCACAGACATAATCAAATAATTCAACAAGCCACCCTTTATATTATATAGAAATCGATTTGTTTATGAAAATATGAAAAGTTTTAGAAAATTGTATATTGATAAAAAAAATCTTTTGTTTTAAGCTTATCGAATTTTCCATTTAAAAAACTTGTAGCAGACCTAATTAAAATGAGCTTTTCGATGGTGATTTCTATAATGGGGATACATGGATGACCAAGCACAAATTGTTTAGAAAATGATAAACCGTACTTAACACTTGTTTGTGGTGTTATTTGGGTTTCTTACTCAGGCCAATGTTTTTGTTTCGTTTATCACCAATTTAGAAGGATAACATAGATGCGGGTGCTACTAATTTTGGTTTCTATGTTTTTAGCTCAGGTAATTTATTTCTCAGATAATGCTAATCTGTATTTTGAATATTTTGGAAATTCAATTTTGATTCCGTTTACGTTACCCAATTTGCGGTTTCTGCTTTAAGTCAATTACATTGTCAAGAGCACAACAAGTTTTTACGTTTGTAACCAAGAACAACCCTCTAAAGAAATGTACATACAAAAATGTACTTTGCGTGGGAACTATAATTACATACGAGAACTTTAACCTATTTGTGATTTTATTTTAATGTCAAACCTAATTATGATGCATACGTTGTTGGAAGTTGATGACTGCTGTACAAAAAAAAAATAAAAAATAATTGGATTGATCAAACACGTTACTCGCACATAAGTCATCCAACATACCAAACTTACATTTAACATTTTTACTAATTAGAAAATTATAATTCTCTCTCTGTTGGCCCATTTTTTTATGTTGGGTTGCGTATTGTGATTTTTCGTTCCAACGTGGAATGAGTAACGTTAACTGAAAAAAAATTATTATCCACTTGAAAAAAGCTTTTTAATTTTTTTTTTACAAAACGTTTTGTAGATTTGTTGAAGTCGTTTGCACGCACGTAATGAATGAATCGAAAATGTGAGTGGCAAAATCGTGTTTGGCTATTAAATGAAATTGTTTTTAGTTGTTGACCTTTTTTATTGCCTATTATATATACAACCGGAAGTGGTGATTTATTTTAATGATATCGTTAATTAAGAAATAATAAAATTCCATTTAACAAACAAAGCGACTCTGCGGGAATGTTTTCAATCACGTTAATTTATTTTGATGTCAGAGACGCAATCATTTTATTTCAAGTACATGGCATTAGAAAGGCTTAATACGTCGTAAAAACTCGGCGATCATAGTCGCTACTCAGGGGCAGCAATCACAGCATTTCAATTGGTCGACTACATCATGTTTCTTTGCGTTACTATTAATTATTTTTAGCAAACGAAGCTCTTCTTGGATCGAGGTAGTGGCTCTTTTTCATTACTCAGAATACAGATGCTTGACAGGTTAGCTAATGAGACAATTTTTGAATGAGCTGTAAATCCAATGAGCAATGTCAATCGAATGCTACAAAGCACACAATATTCTAAAATGTATATGAAATACAAAAAAAAAATATTTAGCACTAAAATTATATGAAATAACCGTTAAACAGACAAAATTAGTCTTTGTAATTAGAAGAAAATCCATTGCCATAAATTTGGTCGGTTAATCTATAAGTAATAGCCAAATAGCCCAACAATACTCTCGAAAAAACAAAAAAATTATTTACCACGAAAATTAAATGGAATAACCGTTAAACAGATAAAATGCGTAACAACCTCTTTCTTTTTCAAAGTGATTGAAGTTTTAATGAAAAGTCTCCCCATTGCTTATGTTAAAGGTTATTGATGATATTTCCAGAATGGGAGAGATGTTCTTTAATTGGGATTTGAACAATATATCTACCAGTCTGGTCTCGGCTGGTTGTCTGCGAGAGAATTGGTTCACATTCATACTCGATGGTGCTGGTACATCAATTGTAATTTTTGGCAACACGTATATTGCTTTTATCTTTAATTTGTTTGTTGATGGGAAATGCGGTTTAAGGCAAATTGTTACTTTAGAATTTGATGTATTTGTATTATTGGCCCCAATCTTGGTTTGTTGTAGTGGATACCAGGAATTCTGTGATCAAAGAGACTTGTGATCCTGGGTCTATTAAATGAAGTACATTAGTGGAAATGCCACAACTGGAATTGATCGTTATAACGGCTGTTGCCAACAATGTTGTTTGAGTATCCTTTAAGGTGCTAATTGAAACCTGTTATTTGGGACGTTGATCTGGTTTGTATAACAGCTGATGGTATTGGTTTTTCAGGTGGCACATGCGATGCATTTCGTCACACACTGAATTCTTGTCATGCAACAAGCAATTGGCCCACATTCCCGCTCTGTTGATGATATCAATTCGTCTTTTTATGCTAATATTGCGAAAGTGGTGACACCGCGTGATGAAATGCCCGTGTTTTTGGCAATAAGAACATGTGATAATAGATTTTAGTGTAATTGGCCTCTGATGGGCCGTATTTATGAGTACTTTGCGCTGGACCTTGTACTCAGGTTCGGTAGCCCGTAATGGTTTGATCAATTTGGAATCTTTCAACGCTTGAGACCTTCTGAAGAGGATACTTCTGAGCTGCCGATCTTTCCCCTTTATCTCAAAGTTTAGTTGATTAATTTTTAATTTAAGGTACCCGTCTGAGAACTCTCTTGAAACGGATTCCGATATCTTGTTAACAGAATAGCTTTTGTATCGGGATTGGACCTTCCTCGGCTAATCTGTAATCACTTGAAACTTGATGTTTGGGCTTAATGTTTTTTCTTCAAGCTGGCGAATGTCTTCTTCAAGTTCGTGGATGTTTTTCATCGCTTTTGTGTACGCCCGTTTCATTTCCTGGCGCTTGTCTAATTAGGGATGTTTTGGGTAACGTTCCAAGTTCGACAATCTGTTTGTCGTTGTCGCAATATTTTGCATATTGTGCTTCTATATTTTTTTGAGCGTGTCGTAGAATCCAGGGCCGATCGGTCGGCCGTCATCGCGCTTTGTGGAAGTGCTTCTATTCTGACGCTCTCGACTAGATGTTATTTCGTCGATTGCGCCTAATTTTACTTTTTTTTTGTCTACGTTTTGGCCTAGACAACGCCGGATGTTTCCATATTGATGTTTTTTTTTTGCAAATCCCATTTTAAGAACATCAAATAGACCTATTGGGACATTATAGATATCGAGCACTCCAACGTTTCTTACAATTGGAGAAACAAATGGACCGGGACCCTAACCTGAAGGAGTTATATGTACATTCAAGACCATGTAATTCGGGTGCGGTTCGATGCTTCAATGCAGACATCTATAGGCTTAAGTCTAAATGACGTGATGCATATTGGGCCTCCACTACAAAATGACTTGAGGTCCATTCTTCTGAGGTGGAGACTACATCGAATAATGTTCATCGGGTATATTGAGAAAATATATTGCCAAATACATATGCAGAAACACCATCAGAGTTATCAAACCATCATTTGGAGAGAAAATAAGCTTCAACCGTTGCAAGAGTACCAACTCACTACCGTTACGTATAAGACATTTGCCGCACCTTACCTCGCCATTCGGATACTTCCACAACTAGCTAACAATGAGTTTGCTCAACGTCCAAAGGCGAGTTGCATTCTCAAACGAAATTTTTATGTAGATGATATCCTAACGGGTGCTGACTCCATTGAAGAAACTACTTGATAAGGGAAAAATGGAATTAAGTAGCAACCATCAGACTCTCTTATCAGAGATTCCGGTAGACAAAATGATCTTACATTCACCGACGAACAAGCGATTAAAACCTTAGGAATCCGCTACAATTCAACGGGAGATTTCTTCATTTTCCACGTCTAGTTATCACCTAATAACAGCAAACTCACTAAGTGGTAGTTTTTGTCGGAAATGTCAAAAATTTTCAACGGTATGGAATGGCTTCCACCACAAACCATCAATTCCACACTGATGTATCAGACAATGTTTGAACTTGGATTAGGATGACCTATTGTCAACCGAACTCTCTAAGAAATGGGATTAGCCAAAGAAGAACTTAAATGAAAGTCATGCCATCCCGATTCCGCGATACTAATTATTTTGTGATGACCTTAACTCCGCCTATGCGGTCGTAATATACAATAAAATTATCGTAAACGACCAAATAACCAGCCGGCTACTAACGACAAAAACTAAAGTGGCTCCAGTGAAGTCCAAACTAACCATTCCTCGCCTAGAGTCAAGTGGAGCATTGTTGTTAAGTCGACTAGTACAAGAAGTATCCAAGGCTCTAGAAGTCAACTTCTCCAACATAACTTTTTGGACCGATCCCATGATCACACTGTATTAAAAAAAAATCTTCCACAACTGATTGGTTAATAAATAAATATTCACCTTTCAGCAAACTCATCCGAATAACAGTCTACATATTAATATGGCGGACCAAACATCGAGGACTAATAGGGCTAGAAGAGTGGGGTCACGCATTATTCTATTTAGTCCAAATAGTTCAGCAAGTGGCTTTCGTCGAAGAACAGTCATTACTAAGCAGAAACAAGCTCCTTAATAAGCACAGCAAGTTTCAATCATTATATCCCTTCCTAAACAAAAACAAAGTAATTTGGGTAGGAGGTAAACTAAAAAATTCGAAGCTCCCATATGATGAATGACATTCGGTTATAATCCCATATAAGGGAAAATTTACCGACTTGGTCCTGGATTGGAGCCATCGTTGACGTCGACATTACATGGGAGTAATTCTCTGACTTTGGCATTTACTCTGTTTTTAAGGCTTAAAAGGAATTTCAAAAATTTAACACGTCCTTTGTATAATATTATATTCGGCAAATGGAGGAAGATCTGACATCTAATCCGAAAATAGTTTGAAAATTAGTTAATATAAATGAAAGACTGTCGTTATTTTTTAAAACCATGTACTTGAATGCGTTGGTTAGTTATCCTTCAAACATTTGTAATTTACATGCTGACTTTTTTGTATTGGTTTACGATCCTAACCCCGTGCTTCCACATTGAGGCTTTTTGAGCTTATGTAAGAAACATTTTTTTTACCTTAATTTTACTTGCACAATACATTTTTCGGCTGGAGATTAACAATTTCGATTCTATAGTAGAAAAACAAATTTGTTGGATTTCTTTAATCCGAATTGAAAACGTTTTTGTGCAAAATTTGGAATTGGAATATGGTTCTTTGTTGTTCTGAAAGAATCAAAAGCATTCAAAAGCAATTTGTTCTATATGCACTGAAAAATTTACCAACCTTGCGGATTAAGTATTACGTTCTCCCACTTTATCGTGACCACCTTGCATTGCTAGGATTGCAAAGAATAAATAATTGACAAGACAATTTTCTGAAAAAAGCTTGTAATCCAAATTTATGAATTCCAAATTAATCAGACTTTAACTTCTAATTTAATTTGTCTCACAAATAGCTAGAGCTTTCTGTTGGAAATATAAATTTTTTTTATCTCCTCTTGAAATATTTGAAAATAAAAGTTCAGATACAATCAATTTAAAAACACGTTTGGTAAAAACATAAGGATATATATATAAATATATATATATATATATATATATATATATATATATATATATATATATATATATATATATATATATATATATATATATATATATATATTCTTATGTTTATACAAAACAAATAAACAAACTAGAACATGAAACAAAAGCAGCCTTTAAAATTCCAGAGAGATACACAAGAAAAAAATAAATATATTTTTATTATTGTTCTGCTTCATGTACCATCAATAACTTTAAAAAACAAAATTGAAAACAGAACAACGATTTTCCAGCAACAAAATCTACAACAGTTTCTTTTTGTTGAATCCAATCTTCTGGAAAAGAAAACACCAAGCCCAAGGCATACAAATTCAATAATATGCAAAACACATTACAAATGGGAAGTCTTACGAAGCTCGTTATTTGTTACTACATGTCCAAAATAAAAATTGATGATCTACGTTGGTTACAGAGTTTCTTGTAATAAGCTTTAAGCTTTTATTATTAAAAATTGCTCTAAAATGAATTATTTATATATATATATATATATATATATATATATATATATATATATTCACCGGGTGTTCTTTTTAAGCTGAAACTTTCAAATATCTCGGAAAATAAACAGTCTACGAAAAATATGTACAAGTTCAAAATTTAATCATTCCGAGAGGGACATACATTTGTGCTAAAATTAGTACCCTTTCTCCTTCTTGTAGGTGAGGTTGAGGGTAACATTGAAATTAAAATAGGAACCCCTATTTTTTATTGCAGATTCGGATTTTACGGCTTAAAGTACTTTCTTGAAACATTTTTTTCGATTCATGATAGATGGCGCTATAATAGACGATATTACATTTTGTTCGATTCCTCCTAATGAGAAACTTTGCATACGATTCTGCAATATGTTTGCATTAAAATTAACACGTTTTCAATGTAAATACTCGAAAAACCAAATCTTAAACAAATTGCAGTTCTTAAATTTTTAATTACTGAAAAATTACTTGTCAAGAAACTACTATTATCGTAACCCAGGAACATGCGACTAAATATGCTTTCAAATAAATGATTTTTATTTGTATTTTGTTTTAAAAATATCGATTCAGTTCGAAGATTTTTTCGAAAACGAAAAACCAGTTTGCGTTAGGCTGTCACAATACAAAATGGAGTATTTAACTGTACAAAAAAAAACTGAAATGGTCCTGGTTTATGGAGAAGCTGGCTGTACTTGTGATAATGCGGTCAATTTCTACGCTTCGCGTTCCAGATAGGCTTCGTTCCCGTGCTTCATTTTACCGGACTATCAAACAATTCACTTCTGATGGAAGTGTTCGACCGAAGAAAAGGACTCGTTGAGCAACAGTCACAGTATATATGTTTATATATATATATATATATATATATATATATATATATATATATATATATATATATAAATATATATATATATATATATATATATATATATATATAAAGTTGGCTGCAAAATCTTACATATCACTTTTAAGCCGCTTTCACAGAAAAATTCTGCAGAATTCTTCAGTAATATTTCTTCGGCAAAACATGACGGAATTAAATTTTGTTTACCTTTTTTTAGTAATTTTTTAGTAATAAATAATAAAATTCAATTTTAAGTTGGTATACACTTTCGGAATTTACTAAAAAAGATAAACAATATTTAATTCCGTCATGTTTTGCCGAAGAAATATTACTGAAGAATTCTGCAGAATTTTTCTGTGAAAGCGGCTTTAGTTAGCCAAATCATGATGTAATACACAAAACAGAAAAGTTTCAAACTGAAAAGCTTTAATATGAAAATTGTAAATATTTAAGAGCTTTCTTAACAAAATTTTTTTTTAAATATTTTGGTAAATTTCTGCATTTAACATAATGTGTTTAAGATATATAGAATGGCTTTTCTGCAGTTGTAAAATTCTTTATTTTAAAAAGCTCACTTATACTGTTCTTAGTTAAAATTAAGATAATATAATCGTTTGGTAAGAATGAAAGCTCTATTTGTGTTATGGTTCATAAAGTATATTAATTTTGTCTCTAAAAGCTCTGTGTAATCAAGAGAATAACGGTTTGCAAAGTTTACAATTATAATTTTTCCTTTATTGCCTTTGCTAAACAACCTCAGTGGTATCATGATATAGAACTCAAGTAGTGTTTGAAATGAAGAAATACTAGAAAGCTCTCTCATATTATAACCTCATTTTAATAAAAATAGAATAATCTTCAACTAAATTGCTCAGGAACTTTTAGGTTAAAATTCAGAAAGAAATACCATTTCAAATAATATTTTGCATTTTTATGAAATATGAACCATCTAGCTTTGACTAAATCTCCTTTTAAAAAACTTAATTTTGTACACAAAAGGTTATATTTACCCAAACTTATCAAGGTACACCCTTTCATAGCTTTTTAAATTTTAATTTCACATTTTATGAGGGGCTTTATAATTTTAAATTAATTCATTGGAAAGCTTTTTCAAAACCAAACCAACATTTGTGATGATATGGTAATTTTAGTTGCTCAAATCTTACATAATTTATTTATTTGACTACTAAAAAACAGTCTTAGATATAAAATATAAAATTATTTAAAGCTTTCTTATTATATTTTATGATTTTATTTCAGTAACGTGCTATTTTTATAAAACCTTGTTTAAAATAACCTGAACTTTATTTTGAAAGCACATATATTTTAAAGCTTTTAAAAATTAAATTAAAAAAAAAGCTTATATTAACATTCCGTAAGTTAAATTTAAGTGGTTATAGTGTCATAATATGTATGCAAGCTTTATTTGATATTTTAAATTTTTAAACGTGTTCTTTTTTTGTAAAAAGCTCCATACCATTAAAAATCAAATACTTTGCAAGGTTTTTCTGTACACAATAAAAATTAACTTAAAAAATTTTAACAACAACAAAATGTTCGAACTCTGATTAAAGCTCCTTTTGCCTTAAAACCTCAATTTTTCGAAAAAAACATAGAAATTACAAAAATTTATTAATGTAAACCACATTTGGAAATTTAAATGGAAATAACAAAATATTTTAAAAGACTTAATCAGCTAAATTTGGAAAAAGCTCGCTAAATAATATTGAATAAAATATTTTAATAAATCAAATCATGATGCTGTACCCAAAAACGGTGGAGCTTTAAAATAACAAATTGGATTTTTTTTCGAATCAAAGGGTATTCAACTTTGCACTATTTTAAGCTCCGTTAAGCTTACATATATCGTTTATCGAGCTTAAATAAGGAAAATGTAAAACCTCCTTAACAAAACATTGTTTAAATATTCAAATAAAATTCTGTATAAAACCATGTTTTGAAAATAGCTGAAATTTTACTTGGTTTAAAAGCTTGGTTTAAATATTAGTTGTTTTATTTTGAAAACTCATTTGGACTGTTCAAAAGTTAAAATTAAGTTATTATTATCTTTAAATATATATAAAAGCTCCATTTCTGTTTTTATTTATCAAAACATATTAATTTTGTCGTTGAAAGCTTCGTATCACCCAGATGTTAGTAGGGTTTACCAAAATTCACTGCAATTTTCCTGTAAACACCTTAGTTAAAATAATAACAAAGGCATCATGATACAAAACTTAAAAGGGTTTTAATTGGAACCCTAGAAAGTTTAAAGCTTTTGAATAAAATTTTTTTTACATGGAATAAAAAAGGCTTCAAATAAATTTCTTGCTAACTTTAAGATTATTAAGTAACCAGTACCGATTCAAATAATTTAAAAATATTAAAAATATAGTATTGACTAAAGCTTTGTTCAAAGCTCAATTTTGAAACAAGAAGTTTGGAAAATTAGCCAACTTAAACATGGGAAAATCTGGCAACCAAAAAAATATTGCTGTTAAAATTTTGGATTAAATAAACCAGTGAAATAAAGTTTGTGGAGGGCTTTTAAATAAATCAATTGTAAAGCTTTTTCGTATTAAATTAGTATTTAAAATAATAACGAATGTTTAGTTGCTAAACGCTAACATGGTTTTATTGTTAAATAATTATGATAAACTTTTAAGAACTTTTACAATAAATTGTTTGAATATATTTCACTAAATTACTGTTTTCAAGACTGTGGGCTTAAAATAACTATAATGTTATTTTTACATGATATCCCTTTTTAAAGCTTTTAATATATAGGAAAATATGATACTTTTTATAAGCTCATTTAAATATTTCAAAAGTTTATTTTATTAAAGCTCTTTTATGGAAAATATAAAAATAAAAGCTTTCTTAACAAAACATTTTTTAAATATTTAAGTATAGTTCTGTAAATCACCATGTTTTCAATATATTAGGAAACTTACTATAAAAGCACGTACTTGTTATAAAGCTTTTTTGTATAATGATGGTTTAATTTTAAAAAGCTCATTTGTTTCTTCAAACGTTAAAAACGTTAAGTGATTACCATCTTACGATATAAATGCGAGCTTTTTTAATTTTTGATCTACTAAACTTGTTACTTTTGTGATTAAAAGCTTTATACTTCCAAAAACATGAGTTAGCACAGTTTACGTGTAAACCGAAGTTAAAACAACAATAGAGATAACATAAAATAGAGTTCACGTAGTGTCTTATTTGAAATGAAGAAACACTAGAAAGTTAAGTGCTTTCGAAACAAATTTTTTTAAAATTAAATTATAAAGACTTTAACTGAATTGTTCAGTAGCTTTCAGGCTAAAATTGAGTACCATTTTAAAGAATGTATTGCTCAAATATTTTAAAGCTATTCTAGTCTTGAAGAAATTTTGAAATTTTTTAAAAGCTCATTTGAACATCTCAAAACAAGTTTTGAAATGCTCAAATGAGCTTTTAAAATATTTCATAATTTCTTCAGGAATAAAATTTGAGTATAATCACTCACAATATATGTAAAAGCTATATTGTATGTTTTTGGTTTTAAAACTAATGCATTTTTAATTAAAAGCTCTATACTTTCAAATGTTAAACGTTTTCTTGTACAAAACTTGAAAAAAGAAAGTTTCTCATTGACAAAAAAATATGGAAAATTCAGAACTTCTAAAGACTTTTTTTTAATAATAATAACGAAAGCTTCTAGTGAATTGTTCAGTTAGCAAAGTTCGATTAGCAAAGTTTACCTGTTTACTTAACTGTATGCACCTTAGTTATAATAACACCAACGGCATCATGATATAGAACTCCATTAGTAGTATTTCAATTGAAATGAAGAAACACTGGAAAGTTTGAGCTTTCATTACAAAATTTTTTGAATTAGAAAAGGCTTCAACTAAATTGCTCGGTTACTTTCAGGCTAAAATTCAGTACCACTTCAAAGAATATATTGCATTTTTATCATTAAAATATTATACATTTTTTGGTTGTCTAAAGTTCCTTGTAAAAAGCTCAATTTTTCAAGCAAACAGGTAAAAGTTTCATAAATTTATCAATTTTAACTTTTTATAGACATATAAACAGGAAAATCTAGATTAAAAAAATTATTTTTAAAATTTTAAAGTTATAATATATTCTGAAAAATTAACTTATTGACAGAAAAATTTTAAACATTTCAAAATGACAAATTAAAAAGCTTTTTCGAATCACAGAAATTCAATATATTTAAACAATGATTTGTAATGGTATTGTTGTTTATTATTGTATATAGTATTGCAAAAGCTCATTGATAGAAAAAGTATATTTTTAAAAATGTGTGTTTAAAATAACTTAAATTTTATTATAAAAGCACAAATATTTTTAAGCTATTCTATTCTTGAAGAAATTATTAAAATTTTTAAAAAGCTCGTTTAAACATTTCAAAATTTAAATTTGAGTATAATCACTCACAATATATGCAAAAGCTATATTTTATGTTTTTTAAATAAAAGTTCTATTCGGCCAAATGTCTAACGTTTCCTTGTACAAATCTTAAAAATGTTTCATTGAAACAATAAAATTTAGAAAGTTCAGAACTTTTAAAAAAACTTTTTTTAATAATAGTTACGAAAGCTTCTATTTCTAGTGAATTATTCTGTAAGTTATAGGAAAAAATTAAATAACAGGTTCCGTTTCAAACGATATCATGCATTTTTTATGAAAAAATGAAAAATGTCGATTTATCTAAAGTTCTTTGTATTAATTATAACGTAATACGCTTAAACATAAAAAGTTTCAAAATTACAAACTAGAAATCTTTTAAGGTTGAAAGGTAGTGAAAAGGATTTTAAGTAGGTTCAAGCTTTTATAAATCTATTACTGAAACACATTGTTTAAATATTTAAGCTATATATAACCCCATCCTTTAAAAAATCAGTAATCTTACTTAAAAAGCTCAGATTTGATTTAAAGCTTTTCTACATTGTGGTGTTTTTATTTTAGAAAGATCATTTATGTTAAATAAAAGTTAAAATTAAGTAATTATCCCTTGACAAAATATACGAAAGCTCTAATTGTGTGGTTCTCTTTTAAATATGTTATTTTTGTGGTTAAAAGATCTGTACAACCAAAAAGATAAAGGTTGGCAATGTACAATTGATTTGTTTACCTATATATGTACCTTAGCTAAAATTAAATCATAAAAAACCAAAAAAAACTCAGAGCTTTTATACCAACAGTTTTAAAATTAAATTAAAGAAGTCATCAACTGAATTGTTCAGTTTAGGTAAAAATTAAATAACAAGTATCAGAGAATATGTTGCATTGAATGGGCTGTTTATCATTTTGTTTAAAAGCTCCGTACCACCAAAAAGACAAAGGTTAGCAAGGTTTACCTGTTCACTTAACTGTATGCACCTTAGTTATAATAACACCAACGGCATCATGATATAGAACTCAAGTAGTATTTCAATTGAAATGAAGAAACACTAGAAAGTTCAGAGCTTTTATAACAACATATTTTTTCCTGTATTTCAACAACACAATTTCCACTCGAGTTTTCAATAAAATAATCATAACACTAAAACTATTGACAAGAGAGTACATGGTATGTGTTGTATATACCATGTATTTACCAGTATTACATAAAATATTGTATTGATAGTGAAAAGTTTTTTATTATGCTTTTTGTTACAAAATGTTTACATTTTTCTTGCTTATGTTATCGATCATCAAATCTTGTTACGTATAAAAATAGGCACATCATTATGTTACAGCTATATGGTAATGTTTCTAGGCCGTGAGTGCTTCGAAAGACAAATTTACATTAAGATGATTAATGATCTTAAAACCATACAAACACACATTTGTTAATATATTATCTTGTGTTTATGAGTAGATGTGACCTTTTGATTTGTTGTCACGCTGTGATTAGAATTTATAATTGTCACAAAACAAATTTCCATATCAAAAGATTTTGTCTTTTGTTTTTGTGCCTTTACACGACGTTTTAATTAAGTAAAGGAAAAGTTTTCACATTTTCTTTGTAGTCTTGCACCTACACACTCAGTCCCCAAAGTTTTCATCATTAATAACATGATGAAACCTTGACAACTTTGCTCAAATTTTAAAATTTTTTTGTGGGATTTTTAATTTTACTTCGAATCGTTTTGGATCGATACGACAATTGGCTGATGATTAATGTTTGTACGGGTAAATCAATATTGGGTGCATAGAATATTAGTTAGGTAGTTGCTGTCATTAACAAAAATCTGAACTGAAAATTAACAGTTGTTGACCATTAAAATAATTATGTATTATTTTCATTGAAAATATTAGGTTTGTGTCATTGACATAATAACAAAGGACTATATCATTACACTGATTTGAATAAATATACAAGTAATGGTAGAAAATTAAAGTTCACCCGTTTAAATGTCAATTAGCTGTTTCAAGGTTATTTCAATGACAAACAATTTTTTAGACTTTCTTTGTTTCCTTACAATTATCGAGGATAATTTTTTTACAACTTATGTACGGTTAAACTTACTGCTATTGGGAGGCCATATTTAAAGTTTGAACCTGTTTAAACTTTGGTGATAAATTTATGGAGAAATCTTTTTTAGAAATTAATAGAAATATTGTTACAGTAGATATCAAAAGCTTTACTGTCTCAATATGTTAAGTAGGAAATCATAACATTTTTCGAGAATTTTGGAAATTTCCAAAATGTGGAAGGGAATTTTACCATTTTCATTGGCTTACCTTTTATCTTACGTCGAATTTAAATTACGCAGATTTAATGGCCTGGCGATCATGATTTTGCTAGATCTGGAAATTTTTGAATTTGTATTGAAACTGCACAGCCCTAATAAGTTAACCATCATAGTATTTCTGAACTTTGTCAGTTTTCGATTCGTGCAGAGTAACACAATTTAAATGAGCATTAATTTTTAATGTTAGGGACGTAAAAGGACATAAAGAACTTGAAGCTTGGACCAAATAATGGTAAGCCTATCGTGAATGTAGTATAAATTGGCCGAAAATCTTATGTTGACATAAAAAATATGTTGGAGTTTTATTATATGTGTCCGTTTATCGCTACCCAAGTCGGTAACGTTACTGTGACCAGAATTAATTTTGAGGCAAAATGAAAAAAGGAGAATACGGGTTCTTTTGTTAAAATTCGGTCAGTTGTTAATCATTTGAACCTTATGTTTGATTCAATCCCAAAACATCCACGATTGTACGAGGATGAACATAATAAATGTGTGGCATTAAAATAAAAAAAAATGCTTTTGTAAAGTGATATACATCTAAAAGCTGTAAATATTTATCGATTGTTTTTCAGCTTTTTTCATGAAAACATATTTAATCCTTATAGACGCATTGTTACCATGATACTAGGTCCCAAAACATCGAAAAATTACAGCCTTGAAAATATAAATTTCGAATTATTATCATTATGATTATTTTGGTGGAGGATGCGAAAACATTTGCGATTTTTAAATTCCCATTATCACCCACTATAAAAACACAATACATCCCGCTCTAAATAATAATGTGTGAGAAAAATGTTATCCCTTTCCATCTGTGAATTTATATTGTTGTCGTTATCTTTATCCGCCGTCTGTTGATTAAAGTTATATTTAATTTGGTGTAATATTTATACCGATACCCCACTCAAAAAGCGTTATTGTAAAACAATTTTGGATTTAAACGGACAGTGGAAAAGCTTAAATTTTTAATTACGTGGTAAGAATTGAAAAGGGGGTAATTAATATGGGTAAAATGGGTCAAATACCAGTAAAATGTATCAAATGGAATAAACGACCTTCGAGAACCAAGTAAATGTTTCATGTACTATCATCCTTCACCAGCTGATACTGGTTACGGTTGGTAGATGTATTGCTAGAATTCTACGAATATACTATGTAGAGGGATGTCCGGATCTGAAACTAAATCCGGATCATTGACGGATCTTGTTCGAGTTCCGTTTTAAGTTCTTGATCTGGAACATAATCCGTATCATTGACGGATCTTGTTCGAGTTCTGTTTTAAGTTCCGGATCTGGAACTAAATCCGGATTATTGACGGATCTTGTTTGAGTTCCGTTTTAAGTTCCGGATTTGGAACTAAATCAGAATCATTGACGGATCTTGATCGAGTTCCGTTTTAAGTTCCGGATTTGGAACTAAATCCGGATCATTGACGGATCTTGTTCAAGTTCCGTTTTAAGTTCCAGATCTGGAACAAAATCCGGAGCATTGGCAGATCTTGTTTGACTTCCATTTTAAGAACCGGCTATGGCACTAAATCCGGATCATTGACGGACCTTGTTCGAGTTCTATTTTAAGCTAAGTAACATTGACGGATCTTGTTCGAGTTCCTTTTTGAGTTTCGGATCTGGAACTTTATCCGGATCATTGACGGATCTTGTTCGAGCTCTGTTTTAAGTTTCGAATCTGGAACTAAATCCGGATCATTGACGTATCTTGTTCGAGTTCTGTTTTAAGTTCTGGATCTGAAACTAAATCCAAAGTATGGATGGATCTGGTTCGAGGTCCGTTTTGATTTCTGGAACTAAATCCAGATCATTGACGGATCTTGTTCAAGTTCCGTTTTAAGTTCCAGATCTGGAACGAAATCCGGAGCATTGGCAGATCTTGTTTGACTTCCATTTTAAGAACCGGCCATGGAACTAAATCCAGATCATTGACGGATCTTGTTCGAGTTTTTTTTAAGCTAAGTAACATTTACAGATCTTGTTCGAGTTCTTTTTTGATTTTCGGATCTGGAACTTTATCCGGATCATTGACGGATCTTGTTCGAGCTCCGTTTTATGTTTCGGATCTGGAACTAAATCTGGATCATTGACGTATCTTGTTCGAGTTCTGTTTTAAGTTCTGGATCTGAAACTAAATCCAAAGTATGGATGGATCTGGTTCGAGTTCCGTTTTGAGTTCTGGAACTTAATCCGGATCATTGATGGATCTTGTTTGAGTTCTGTTTTGGGTTCCTGATCTGGAACTAAATCCGGATCAATGACTGATCTTGTACGAGTTCCGTTTTAAGTTCCGGATCTAGAACTAAATCCGGACCATTGACGGATCTTGTTTGAGTTCCGTTTTAAGTTCTGGATTTGGAACTAAATCAGAATCATTAGACAGTTCTTGTTCGAGATCCGTTTTAAGTTCCGGATTCGGAACTAAATCCGGATCATTGACGGATCTTGTTCGAGTTCCGTTTTAAGTTCTGGATCTGGAACTAAATCAGGATTATTGACGGATCTTGTTTGAGTTCCGTTTTAAGTTACGGATTAGGAACTAAATTAGAATCATTGACGGATCTGGTCGAGATCCGTTTTAAGTTCTGGATTGGGAACTAAATCCGGATCATTGACGGATCTTGTTCGAGTTCCGTTTTAAGTTCTTGATCTGGAACTAAATCCGTATCATTGACGGATCTTATTCGAGTTCTGTTTTAAGTTCCGGATCTGGAGCTAAATCTGGGTTATTGACGGATCTTGTTCGAGTTCCATTTTAGGTTCCGGATTTGGAACTAAATCAGAATCATTGACGGATCTTGTTCGAGATCCGTTTTAAGTTCCAGATTCGGAACTAAATCCGGATCATTTGCGGATCTTGTTCGAGTTCCGTTTTAAACTAAGGACCTTGAACTAAATCCGGATTATTGACGGATCTTGTTCTAGTTCCGTTTTAAGTTCCAGATATGGAACGAAATCCGGAGCATTGGCGGATCTTGTTTGACTTCCATTTTAAGAACCGGCTATGGAACTAATTCCGGATCATTGACGGACCTTGTTCGAGTTCTATTTTAAGTTAAGTAACATTGACGGATCTTGTTCGAGTTCCTTTTTGACTTTCGGATCTGGAACTTTATCCGGATTATTGACGGATCTTGTTCGAGCTCCGTTTTAAGTTTCAGATCTGGAACTAAATCCGGATCATTGACGGATTTTGTTCGAGTTCCGTTTTGAGTTCTGGATTTGGAACTAAATCCGGATTATTGACGGACCTTATTCGAGTTATGTTTTAAGTTCAGGATCTGAAACTAAATTCGGATCGTTGACGGATCTTGTTCGTGGTCCGTTTCGAGTTCCGGATCTGGAAGATAATCCAGATCATTATTGTATAGTTGCAACACTGCACCGAATAGTGAATTTTGCATTCTTCAGTGGATGTGCCAGGTACGTTAAGTTGGCCAGTTCGGTTTTTGATTTGATGTATGCGTCGTTATTTTCTTCAGAATGCCGAAATGGCATTAATTCTCTCAAATGAAGCCATAATGCTATTCGGAATAATTTTAATGGTGTAAAGTAGGACATAAAGTTAACCGCGAAAGAGTTGGAAGAGCTTCAGCCCAAAACAGATTGCATGGAATAAAAATTAAAAAAAAAAAATAATTTTACGGCTGAGGATTATTTATCTTGCAGCGTAATTGTGCAGTCCTGCTAGTGTTTATTTGCATAAACAAATTTTGAACTGACGAATCGAATACCTGTTAAGCCCTTTACGGCCCCCTAACTAGATCTTTTTTTTCTTGTACGCTGGATCAAATCTCCGTGGTCTTGACATTGACAAATGACAAGTTGGTGGAATATATGATAGACAGGTTAATTGACTGGTTCAAGACGATCAAGATTTTGTTCGACGCGTACGAGGTCATGAGCGACAAACAAAAGTTCGCACAAGTAATCAGTTGTTTGTGGCCTCAACAAGTGGTGATGATCGACTGATCGTCCTGCAAACGACAGGTACACATACCTAAACTCTGTATTAGTTGAGCGAACGACGTTCTTAGGAGAAAGAAATTAGAAGCACTGCTAGAAAAAACAGAGATGGGCGACCAACGTCCATCCGAAGTATTACGACGCATTAAGGTACTTGGAACTGGCCGATTTAATGCGCCACTGAATACAAAACTGTGGATCAGTAAACTAACAGATAGCTTTGATACCACAGCAAGATAAAAAAGCCGACGCATTGTCCAGCGTTGCCAATCGGCTACGCGAGGCAATGCCATCCGCACACGTGGTGTGTGCTGTTAACCACTTGTCACTTGTCCACTTAAGGGGTCAGACCATGTTCCAACTAAGTATCATGGGTATACTACGACACGTATAGTACGAGCTCCAACGAGCAACTTGCTTGTACGCTCAAAAAACTTAATGCCAGACTAGACTCGAACTTCGACCATCTAGACCAACAACCAATTGGCAAAGACGACCTCGTACTCCTTCCACTGGAATGAGATCAAATTCGAATAGAAGCCAATTCCTCCAACAACCAGCTTGGAGTTACTACCACACAAGATTCGAACCCAAAGCCGAGTGTTATAGAAGGCCATGTGATTTCCCAAATCCACAGGTAAACCCAACCGGGAAACACCTTCCCATAAACAAAAAGCCACTTTGAGGAATAACAATTCCCCCAAACTAGTAGGTCTATCGGGTGACCCGGCTGACTATAGACTGAACTACACTAGCTGCCTATTTATTAGGGACTAATTGATCCAGTCACATAACTGACGATCAATGTATCACTGACACAGGCAAACACACCTTCACCTAAGAAATTCTTGGTTGACAACGGTTACGGCAGGCTATTAAAAAAAATCCTGTCTTCAACAGCTCAGCTGAGTTACAACTCTTCCGTCAAGCATACACCACATAGTGACGACAAAACTTCTACCGGTGTCCAAACCGAAAAGATTGGATCCGATCCGACACAAAGTGGCCACAACAGATCCAGCTCTTGATGCAACCGGTAATTTGTCGGCCATCGGCATCACCACTATCATGTCCACTTCACTTGGTTAAAAAGAAAAATCAAGACTGAAGACCATGTAGGGACTACCGCATGTTGAACATGGTAACTGTAACTGACATATCCAATTCCCCACATTCATAACTGCTCAATACACCTACAAGGTTACAAAATGTGCTCGAATATCGACTTGGTCCGAGCTGATCATCTTATCCCACTCGCAGCTGAGGATATTCACAAGACGGCCATAACTACTCCATTTAGTTTAGTCTAGTTTACTCGAGTGCCATTTGAACTGCGCAATGCCGCACAATCTTTCCAACGGTTTATCAACGAGATCGACAAAGATCACGACTTTGGGTCTGTCTACATTGACGACATACTTGTAGCCCCAAGTTTGAAGGAACAACACGTCATGTATCACATAGAAACACTATTTCAGAAACTTTCTGAATACAACGTGAGCATCAATAGTTCGAAATGCGTGTTCGCTACTCTCTAATATTCTTTAGTCATAAAATTACTCCCAATGGTATTCTACGGTCCACTGAATGAATTAATGCCATTCGGGAATTTCCAGCTCCACAAACAATTAGACATATACAGCAATTTATCGGCATGATTAATTACTACCACAAGTTTATGCCGAGGATAGCGATTCAATCCAAGGCTGAACGCAGCCCGCGGTAGCTTCAAGATATATTTTCTAGTCCTTAAAACAATCAAATTCCACTTGGAATCAAATTCCACAACCATCCGTACGTTGCAGAACCACTACGACGAACCATTTTCGATGCACTGCAAACATTTCGCATCCAAGCATCCAAGCCAGTCAGTAGCTAATATCTACTATATATTTCTGGTCCAGTATGAATCAGGACGTAGCCTTCTGGGCGAAGTCCTGCTTATCCTGCAAAAAATACAAAGTGGTAAGACACGTGTTAAATCCCAACATGGGTATTTCAGCGTTTCACAGGGACGTTTTGAGTATATCTATTTATAAATATCGTGAGACTACTTCCACCTTCTAATGGATACACTTATTTTAAATCTTATTTAAAGATAAATTGTATGTTTGACAAGAAGCACCGAAAAAAACCAGTGCGTTAAGAAACTTAGTTCAAGGCCACTTCTATTACTTAAAATTTTTATTTTTTTTTTATCAAATTTGCATAATTTATTATGCTTCTGTATTATAATACAAAGTGACGTATGCCAAAAGCTTAATTGGAAGGCGGTAAATCACGAATGAAACTTAATATATTGTTCTGCCGAAAAACAGTTACACAATTTTACCCCTACAATTTTTATTATAAATGATCTATTTGACGGTTGAATGTAAACATTTTTTTGGCATGTGTGAAGACATTCATAAATTGCAATCGTCAAACTGGCGCCTTTTTTAGTTTCATGAATTTTATTCTGACGATGATTGATCGAGAATGGTAGTTCACTGTGTGGTATATACCAAAAAAAATAAATTATAACCTTGAAATGAAATAAATACCAAGACGTATACGAAAAGGTTGAAAAACAGTTAGTATAATTTAAAAACGGAATAAAAACTTTTCTAGATAAATAAAAGCTTAAATTTTTTTTGTTTGCATCCTTTTTTTTTTTTACAAACATATACTTATTCAACATAAACATTAAAATGAAAATGGTTCAGCGCATCTAAACCAATAAAGTGGGATGGGAGGAAGAGCTTTTATCGAAAACGATATAAAATCACAAACTGGAAATATCAATGAGAAATCAATTTATACGTATTCGAACCGTTAAAATTTTTTTTTGATAACATAATAATGGTTTTTAAAGTTAAATATACGAAAACTATATCTTGTATACATTAAATACCAATTTTTGATTTAAATATCGTTATATAAAAGCTTTAAACTTCAAATTTTGTCAGACGAAGACAATTTTTACGACTTTATCGGTATCAAACTCATAATTAGAAACACACACGTCGACCTGAACATTTAAAGCTTTCTAACAATATCGATTTAAACTTCTTAATATCTTGGATATAATGTTACGATTAAATTAATTTTAATCGACTAATGTGTTACATGGAAACCATAATTGAAATCACCATTTCGTTAAATAACAATAAAACTTTCTCGGTTTATAATGAAGAGGTGTACACCCGTACCTTTATCGTTTCGTATGTACTACACAATCGTATAATAATATGTATGGGATTAAGGATTTAGAAAACTTTTTATGTATTTTTTTTTGAACAAAAAAGCTTATCTTGAGCTGGTATATTCACCTATACACACATATATAGGATAAACATCGATAATTGTTTTAGTATCAGTCATTGGATCAACTGAGACCAACAAATATATCGGATAAAAAGTTATTCGGTTTTATCGATTTGATTACGAGATATATAAATATAATTTTTGCTCTATCCAAGAATACGGCAAGGAATTACGGTAATTTAATTGATACTAAACTTCTTCTAAAGGCCCTTCACTATAGGAGCTTTTGGTATTTGTAATTTATCCTTTTCCAAATGTAGTCAATTATGTCGTTTCCACTAAAGATTAAGTCTTTTGGTTGTTTCACACACAAACCACGAGATGCACAAAATCAAAATCCCAAAGATAGAACCATCATCCAGCATTATACTGAAATATACAATAGCAGAATATTATTCTGTTTATGCTTTCTGTAAATTGTTTTTAAATGAGAGCCAAAAAACTTAATGAATTAAATATTCACTCGCATTGCGGTTAGATCTTTTCGAGTGGTAATGATTTCTTCATCTTCAATATTTGCTTCTAAATAAAAACTGCCTTTTGTCAGGTACCATTACAATCTTTATGGTGTTCGTTTTATTCATAATTGAGATCATTTAATTTTCTAGGGACGTATTTGTCATAAAATGGTTATTTCAATTGATTTGTAATGTTTAATCAATTTTTAAAAAAATCTAATTTATATTAATTTTAAAGTTTTGTATCAAATAAAGTGTTTATAAATTAGATTTTCGTAGATTATATGACGTATTGGTCATTAAACGGTTAATTCAATTGAATTGTAATCTTTAATCAATTTTTTTAAAATCTAATTTTTATTATAATTTTTATAATTTTATATTTTTAATGATGTAATTAATTAATTAATTGTACATTTCAGGCAAAAACTAATCCAATTTATTACAGATTGGATTGACTCTATGAAGAGACAAGTACATCCCAAAATGGTTTCTTTACTCAGGCTTTTTTCTTTCATGTTGCTCAATTTTTCATATCCATTCAGTTTTGTGTTCTTCATATAGACCAGAAACTTTGAAAAAGTTTATTCATGCCTAAAAGTCGGCAAAAAGCAATTGCTCTTAAACTGGACCTACACTATGTATCTATTATCATCTGCATTGATTATATATTCTTTGCAATGGTTTTTCTATGGTTTTGAATTTTTGTAGTGTAATTGCAATGTTGTTAGTATTCTCATTGATGATTCTGCAACCGTAAACATAAAGATATCGTTTATTTTATGCTGCTTTGACATTTCTCCTGGTACTACCTAACGTTGTTTTTTGTACAACAAAATTCTTTATTTTTGCACATTTTGCTAAAACCTTGTAATATCCCATCGGACCGAATCAAGTAATCTGCTTATATTCGCACTGGTTGCTGTACTAATTGTTGGCTGCTCAATAAATGTTTAAATGAACGATGTGATATTGTGACCTTTTCTGTCCTAACGCAGCCATAGTTTTTGCAAATTCTGCTTGTCTGAATACACTATTCGAGGTTTTAAACTTAACTTTACGGATGATTTTTTCCACTGGTATAACTTGTTTGAAATCTTCACGGAAGAGTATTACTTTTCCACCTATTGGAACGCTAGCTAATAATGCGTCCTCAAATTTGAAAATAACACAAAGCAGGTAATTAATACACTCCTCTTCAATTAAAATAATAGGCGATTTACGTGAAATTCAACCTCTTTCTGGTGTCGCTCTTCGAAGAACTGAACGAAGATATTTCCAGTAAATAAATGATGTAGTGGAAATTTCTAATCGCTTCAGTCAACAACTCATCTCTTTGCGTAATGCGTTTGTGGCTTGAATGAGTATGTCTAGTTTTGCGATGACTTAAGGCAGAAGCCACCTTGTGCTTCAATTAGATTATTTAACGGAACAAGATGAAATGTCGTGTTGAAAATGTGAGAAACCCACGACTAATTTAAGCAACTCAAATTTTAAAATTTTTCCACAGTTACAAAACTACTACGCTGCTCCCACTCAAATAATCTTACTCAACCTTAATATGCAGAACTTTTCTTTGCTTATAACCATTAGCATTACATGCCAAATTTGACCCTTTACTAAGATCTTTTACAAGATTTTTCAGGTGGTTAGCACAACCAACAATTTTTCACATAATTCACGGCAATGTGGTCAGCGGTGAGGTTGCACTGAAGACCGTGGTGTTTATATATCAACGATGACGTAATATGTATGCCCTGCGACAACTTCAACATCGATATCATCGCTAAACCCAATTTCACCTTAAAATGCATCTCCAAACGCACTAACAGCGGCGACTTTGAGAAGTCCTTGCCTGGATTTAACATTTAGAAGGAACATCACCACTGAAACTGACCTTTTTATATTTCTCGTCCAGTGCTTATGATACTTTGCACACCGCCGGTAGATCCACGTTAGTAATAGTAAATTTTATCATTTCTGATATCACCCTTGGACGTTATCACGTAGAATACTTACGGCCGTGCAGACGGCACAGTATTTTTCTTTGTAGCTAAAACCATTTAGCTACACGTTCAGATGTAGATTCATCTACCACACTATATCCTTGATCATAAAACCTTTAAATGTCTTCCACAATTGATTTGGTGATGTTGGTTGCCAAAAACTGCAAATATGTGATATCTATTTCAAGAGAAGCTCGTGTAATCCTTTTTCTTGAAGGTATTCTTGACTACCTCATTGAAAGAGCGTAAGTCATTTTATCACGGACAGACAAACCATTCAACTTCACATCTTGAACGCGCTAATGGTCAAATTCTATAATTTGTGATAAATATCGCCAAAACTACGCGATCAAGTGGCAGACTAACGACGCTTCAATACTCTAACTGGAAACAAAATTGACAAGGTATTTATGAATGAAAAAAAGAGCCGTGATATTCGAATTTACACGCGTATTCCCGAAAATCAAAATCATTTTATTAATATTGCAAACATTTCGGGTCCAATGTCATATTCAATTATACGTGAACCTGAATAACTTCCTAATTGTGTGGCAATACGAATCTTGTGATATTGCAATCGAGTTTGCAGAAACGTTGACAGGTTGCAATATTCAACAAATAGCTATTCGGAATGAACATAATCTAATCTTAAGAGGTCAAAAGCTTACACAAGCAATAGTTGGTAGATTCAAATCTTAAGGTGAAAGCCAATAACCTAAACTACATGCGAGAACAATTCATGTAATAAAAAAATTTTGTTTCAGCCCAACCACCGTTAACAACCACCGTCGAATTAGTAACAATTACAAATCAAATGTACGACGCCATGTTTCTCGGCCAACAAGACAATATTTACAATCCCCGGGTTTAATATTAAAAACACGCACATGAACATAAGAACCAGTTTTAAAGATGGAGTTTGCTAAGTGCCAAAACCCATGTAGATATTCAGAATCTACGTAATGTAGGCTACGAACATACTGATTCCAAACATACTAAGACCGCAAACAATTCGTAGAGTATTTGGAGTAGACAAGATCAATAACCTAAGTTTTCTAATTGATACGGCAGCTGACCTATGCATCATTTATCAGCAGCTAACGGTTCCATAATAGCTACCGATGGAGGAAAATGGCTCCAATAAGTCATCAGTTGAAGACGTTATTTCAATCATGCATTTATCATAGCAAGGGTTGACTGATTGATCATGGGTACTAACTTTTTAAGCAAATTTGACCTATTGTAAGTCGATTTCAATTTACAAACCACTGGCTACGCATCACGTTAATCCACTATCCACTGAAGGACACACAGTTCAGAATCATGACTGGTGTATCTAACACAGCTAATGGGGTGGTACTTTACATTATAAAAAATCGATTTGGTAGCATTTCGGATTTTTTTAGATAAATATTTGGATGCAAGACTGCATTTATGGCCAGAAGCAACTAAGAATAGGAGGTTTTAAGCCCCATATTAAACACCATACAAATAGTAAGCTGTCTACTGAAATTATAGGACCACAAACTTCATCAATCGGGGACAACATTAAAAAAGGAAGTTCATCAAACATTTAAAAGAAGAGATTGATTTTAACTCTGATGAATTTTAACATTCATTGTTAAGCCTGAGTGAAAATGTACCTTTCCCTTAAAAATTTATTTTTTTGTGAAAATTGGTGTATCGGTGCGGTATCGCAATTACGTACATATTCGTATAGCTATAGTATCAAAATAATACAATCAATTTTCACACAAACTAATTTTATACGGAAAAATGGAAAACAATTTTCTATAGAAACGTACATTGTTTAAAAAAAAAACAACAGAAAAATCGATTTTAAACCTTTCTACCTACTTACGTACGATGTACGGTGCATCCTGAACGATTTTTTTATATATACTCGTAATTGATTTAGTATTTCCACCCCTATTGCTGGAAGGAGTTTACATTACACGATTGTGGAGGCCAGTTTTAAAAATTTTTTATATCAGTGTCGCCCATATGATTTTTAGGCATGGTAAAAATTAAACCAGGGTCCTGGTATTACAGTCAACCGAATTTCTTAATCTGAATACATTTTGTGCGTATCTATAATCACAATCCGCAACATCTAAAAAATTTAACCACAATAACTTTCGTAATATTTCGATTTGTCCAACTTTCCACGATGAAATTTTTTTTTTTTATCTCAATATAATGATTTTTATTTTTATGGTTTCATTAAATTTAAAGTACCGAAGTAAGCACAAAATGGAAAATGTACTAAGCCGGTGGAATAAAAAAAAAAAAGTTAATCTAATCCTAAACCACATAATATTATAGATTGTGGTAAAGCTTGTCAATGTAATATTGTGACGTATATAATTATATATCGCTTATGTGGCTGCAACTATGACAGAACTTAAAATTTTATATTAGCTCGACAGGTAAAAAAAATTGAACGAAGATTTAATCGCAGTTTAAATCTCTGAAAGAAGGAATAACTATAACAAGCTTGAGGAAGAGTAGCTCGAGCTTGATGAAGAGAAGATCAGATTGCAAAAGCTGGAGAGGAATATCCTTCCTCGACAGCATAGTAAAAGTATTAGCCATGATCATCCTGAAGCGTATCTAACCTGTAACCAACATTCACATACGAAATGAGCAGACTGGATTTAGACCTGAAAGGATCACAGATTAACAAATGGATCTCCCCACAATACCTAATCGTGAACTTGGAGCAAGCGTTTGACTTGATTAATAGGAGCTCAATTCAGAAAGGACTTGAAATCGGCATTCCAAGGAAAATAGTAAAACTCGTCGAAGGAATGTACCGGAGTGCTGGGCAAATTAGTTCAATCTAAAGGTATGCTATTAACATTTGAAAACGATATCAGCCAAATGTCCGCCACGGCTACGCTTGCAGCACCATATCATTTTCATGAAATTATCGTTGACCAATTCGTGCATATGCGGGTATATGTCCGCGACAACTTCACGAATTCCATTTTTAAGGTCTTGAATCGATTGTAGAGCATTGGCATAAACCTTATCTTTCACGGGGCCCTAAAGAAAAAAGTCTAAAGATGTTAAACCACAAGATCTCGCTGGCCAATTGTCGTCACCTCTAATTCGAGAAATAACACGGTAAGGAAATTTTTTTTGCAAAATTGCGATTGTTCTGATGCTTGTTTGCGCCGTTTTGCTGAAAGTAAACGTCATCCACATCAATGTCTTCCAATTCCGGCCATCATTAACACCGCCAGCCCAAAAACTGCACCAAACAATGACACGTTGAGGATGGAGAGGCTTTTTAACAATCATGCTTGGATTTTCAGAGCTTCAAATTCGATAATTCTGCTTATTAACGTAGCCTCTGAGGTGAAAATGGGCCTCATCATTATATGGTCGAAGATACGACCTTTATGGTGATCGACCGGCTTAAGTTCTTATGTTAACTGAACTTTAAAAGCCTTAAGACCTAAGTCATGCAAAATACGGTGTAATGGTGTTTGTGGCATGCTAATTCCAAATATCGACGAGGAATCGACAAACCTCGGTTTTCTTCAAAACTACGAGCTACAGTAGCAATATTCTCAGTTATTCTTGAGCGATGCACACGGTTTCGATTCCTTACATCACTAATTTGTTTCAACAGCTCAAAATTTTCCACCAGTTTCAATATTGCCAGCCGAGAAGGTGTTTCACGACGACCAAAAAGTTCTTTAGTTTTGCAAACTGTGACTGCAAAATTTTCACCACTTTTGTAGTGAATCTTAACAATTTCAATGCCTTGTTGAAGCGTGTATCGTAAAATTTTTAGTAATGGCGTAGTTTTTACTTGTCAACTGTCAAAAGATGACAGCTTCAAAATTAACAGCTGCTCAAATAGCAGGCTATTCAAAATAAAACTGCTTATTGGGTAACTAACCCTGTACGTCGATTTAGAGGAGAAAACTGAAATAATAAATATTTACAGTTGGTCTCAAAATTAAAAAGATCGCAATGCCATAAAGCTGAACACAAGCATTAGATACTCCAATTCGCATCAATAAAAAAAACATTGAAGTCGTCTATAAATTTGTATACCTTGGCAATACAGTGGCAAAAACAGGTCACACTTAAATGATAAGAAAAGATTAAATGATAAGTCAAAGGATTAACAAAGCCAGGAGTACCGTCTATATGCTCCAAAAGATTTAAAAAAACACCGGCACTGTTACTAAGAAAATACAATACGTAAGTTAAAAGCCATAGCCTCAATAAAAAGAGATGGCCAAGTCTAGTAGATGCCCAATGCTCCTGAATTGGAGATAAAGGGGCGAAAATAGCTCGACTAGACCTTCGAACTAGACACACTGCCGATAATTTTGATAATTTCCCAAATTTTGCTGATCAATTTTGAAGTCTGAATGTGGAGTAAACTTGATTTCGATGCGGATTAGGTATATGAAAGCTCACCAAATCTAATATTAAGTACCTGGGATATAGGTTTAGAGAGCTAAAATCAAGAACCTGCAACAATGAATGCGTATCTACTAGATTATTCCCAAATGAGGCCAGAGTAACCTATCACTTTCAACTCTCTAGCTCCCGGAAAACAACATGCTATTATTTTGATGAGATATGGGTACGTCCTTATTTACAAACAAACACAAACATCAAAATGAAGATACTGGTGCGCTTTCACGACTGCCTTATGGTCTGCTGACAATCAGTTCGCTGCTAACAAATAGGTTTTGTTACAATGTGAACGACGAGTTTGTATAACTACTTGATGATAATTTAATTATTTTCAAGGTTATCGGCAAACAAACGAAGTTCGGTTACCTTTTTGGACGAAATGTCTTATTCAGCGTATTTTAAAGGAAAATAAAGCTTTTAAGGCTAGTTACAAAGACTGAACGTGACGAGTCTCTAAACCTGGCCGCATTAGCTCTATAAGAGAACACCAATTTTTCTTTTAAGGCACATTTCGATAATTTAAATGATATTAAGATCGTCTCTTACTGCAAGTTGATAAGCATAGTACTGCGTTTGAGTAATCTGTTATCTTGGGTTAGACAGTGGCTGCCTAGCCTGATTTGTATCATTAACTCAGGGGTACATCTGGTATTTTTAATTATCTCATTTAACCGGGGCACTTGTCAACTGAAGGTCCAGTATGTAAAATTGGATAAACTTCGTCGGTTCTTCATTATCTGGGTACAAAACTCCTATTCTGTGTTAATCCTTGTTTTCTTAAGCAGTACGGTCTATACTCTGAAAGATGCTTAAAATGTGCTTCCATTGATGCAAAAGCTATTAAATGATCGATAATGTTAATAAAATTACCGAAGTGTTTATGTTTAGCTGTTAACAGGCTGTTGATTAGACCCGAAGTTTTTAATGGGTACAGTTTGATCCAATCTTTTGAGCAACAAACTGTATAAACATCTTTTGTGACTGGTTTTTGAAATTTTTTGATATACAGGATTGGAGGTGGAGTTCATTTATAGGCATGTTTAACACTTTTATAAATGGAAGCACATCGCTCAGCGATCATTCCAAATTCCATTACTTAAAGGTTTCGCTTCATGGTGTTACCGTTAGTGCTGTTTCAGCAGAGGAGTTATATGAAAACTACGAGGCAGTGCAAGAGGTTCTCAAGACCAGATTTGACAAGCCGATTGTGAACAACACGTTCACGCATTATTCAAATTCAAACGCTTCGAGAGACCGGATTCCAAGAAACTTTTAAGTTGCTCGACTATTTTCGATCACATTGGCGTTCATTAGAATCGCTAAACATGCCACTAAAACATTGGGACGACCTGATCATATATGTAATGGTTTTAAAGCTGGACCTGGAAGTGAAAAATAAATGGAATGATGCCGCACCGTCAACATGACTCCCTACAGTCGATGATTTATCTAGTTTTCTCAGTTCAAGAGCTCACCGATTGGAAAGCCAAACCACAGAATTCATCATAAAAATCCACACAGCATCCAAATCAGCCACACAGCTCGTAGCTCACTGTTACTAAATATTCAGGGTATTTCTGTTTCTAATGTAAGGTAATTAGTGGCCACTCAATAATTCGATGTTATAAGTTTTTACACCTATACCTAGTGATCACCGTTGCAATTTCGTAACCGAAACCAAGTTGTGTTACAATTGCCTTCGGCTTGATCACATTATTAAAACGTGTCCTGTGACTGTCCAATGTCGTCGTTTACTGCTTCGAAATCTAGAGGATCATCAACCGCTACACATTTCAAGGATGAAATTAAAAATACCGCTATCGCATCATCATCACTCATTGCGGCCAAATCTAAAACAACTTCGCCATCATTTGTTTATTTGGCCACTGCATTGGTCAATGTGCTTGACCACCTTGGCCAACCGGTGAACTCCAAGACTGGATCTTTTGCTTCGGTACTGAAATTTTCACGTCACAATCGTTCCTTAACGATACGTGGAATCGTATCCAATTTTGTCAAATGTTTCGGCCGTTCAACATTGACATCAGTAACATTGAAATTGTAGACTACCAATTTTTGCTCATTCTTTAGAACACAGTGCTGCGGGTCGGATCGTTTCTGGAAAATTGTCATCAATATAGCCTTACAACAAATGTAGTCATTTAACGATTCAAAACCAGATAACATTAAGCGATCAGATCGAGAAGTTCTGGACTTTGGAAAATCTGCACCATTTGTCGAAGTCACTGGCACCTGAAGAAGCTGCTTGTGAAAGGCATCTCCCAGATTGCACTACTCGCGATAGTAATGGAAGATTTATCGTGAAGTTACCATTTTCATCAGACCCATCAGTAGTCGGTGATTCGAAAAATCTAGCTACTCGTTGGTTTCATAATTTGGAGAATCATCTTCATAAATTGCCAGAGTTGTTCGTCAATTATTCCAAATTTATTGACGATCCACCAGGACAACTAACGGACACTCACTCAACTCAATATTGATTGTTTGTTCAGTCGTACAGGGCGACCTGTTTACTATATTGATTCGGTTTCGAGAACTACTGGTCCATGAGGATGATCAAAACTACCAAATCATGTTGTGGCGAAGGACTCCAGCAGAACCGCACTTGCCATACAAACTGAAGACGGTGACATAAGGGACGCCAGCAGCAAAATTCCTAGCTACGAGATGCCTCAAGCAACTAGCTAACAATCATAAAGCTACGCTACTTGCTGCCGCAAATATAATTGTTTCTGCGAAAAGGCTGAAAACCCAAATTTGTAACATTTTACATTCCGCTGACTTGGAATTCAGTGTTGTTCCAACTCCACAAAATTCGTAGGGCCATTTCTCAAAATCGATGATAATGAGGTATTCAAAACACTAGGCATATTTGGGCATTCGACATCAAATAAATTCACATTTTTGGTGAATTTCAACGAAACATCAATCGTCTCGAAATGGGCCATCTTTTCACAAATAGCTAGAATTTACGATCTACTCGGATTACTAGCACCTGTAGTTGTGTTGGGAAAACTGCCATTCTCGCCAGTATTGTGTGCCGCTCTACGGAATGACTGTATGTAAACGAGTTTGTCGAGAGTGTAAGATATGCTTTCGAGCATATTTTTGGAAAATTGACTTCCAGAACGTGTAATTGCGGCGCCACCATGCTATATGGTCGGTATAGACTTTGCTGGCCAGTTTTTTGTACATTATCGCATCCGCGGTAAGCCACCGACGATGACATATATGTGCTTGATTATTTTTTTCGTCCCGAAGGCGATTCATTTTGAATTGGCAACTGATCTCAGTTCACAGGCATTTTTAGGTTGCTGATAAAGGTTTGTTTCTACTCTAATTCTGAGTAAGCATATCTTTTTGGACCACTGTACTAATTTTATAGGTGCCAATTCAGAGCTGCGTGATTTTCATACATTGCTTTCGTCTCAACAATTGAAGGAAGACATACAATCGAGGTGTGAAAGTGACCAGATTGAATGAAAGTTAACATCCCTTACCACCCCCTCTTTGGCGGTCTCCATGGAGCGGGTATGAAACTCACCAAATTTCATCTTCGACGCACGATGGGTTTCGCAAAATTTACCTGTGAACAATTGTTAACGTTGGTTAAACAAATAGAGGCAGTGCTCAATTCTCGACTACTCGAACCACTTATCGAATAGCATTGACGACCCTCAATGCAGTACCGATGCCTGAGCTACGTGAAAGAACACCTCTCGATATCTGTAAGCAATAGAATACTACCATCGCATATTTTGGAACCGGTCGCCAACGGAATATTTGCGAACCCTAAATCAAAAACACAAATGGACCAAACCATCAAGAAATATCACTGTCGGTGACCTTGTGGGTCTCGTCGATAAAAATCAACCGCCATTTTGATGGAAACTGGGCCGGGTCATTGAAACTTACACTGGAGGCGATGGTCTTGTACGTGCGTCGCATTTTGGGTTTCCATCTTGAAAGAAAGTCACATCAGCACAAAAAAGTTTGAGCTCCATCTTACGTTAAAGACCCTAAGCTCATATCTTTCGTCGGCATATTTCAGAAAATATCTGATAAATATTCAATTTTCATGCTATTGCAAAGCGCTGTGGTCCTACTGTTTGCTAGTAGAGTTTTGACAAATTGGGTAACCGAACAAACTTCAAAAACGACGAAATTTTGACAGTCTTTGTAATTTTTAGAAAAACATTTGCCAAAACATTGGAATTCTAGGAGTTAAATCTACACGCTGGAGTTTATTTTCGTTATGTCAATTTTGCAGCAAATGAACGATATATAGTATACATAACCATATAACTCCTGACAAATATTTGACTGGCATGATTGATTGATTGTTTTCGAGCTTCCCGCATAACAAATTCGACATGCATACATTATTTTCATGCATACATGTTGTATAGTAAATTTATCAATTTTGTGACAAAAATCCATAAAAAAAAAATGTTATCATCTTTCGTTTTAGACGACGATTCCGGAAAAGTCAATTTACAATTTCCATACAACATCAAAATATGTACAATAGCAATATAATTTTATTTTATAAATTTTCCGCTTTTCGATTGATTTTTCCATATTGATAACCAATTTTTTTTATATTATCTATATGTACAAAAGGAAACATATATGTATGTAAAGTTGTTTGTTCATCTTAATGTATGATGAAAAATGAAGGATCAAGTTCTGTTCCGGACTAGTGCTGTACATAGGTTATAAAATGTAATCAATTAAAATTTTAACGGGCATTGTCGTTTGAATTCGTTTCAATCTATATTGGTTAGAATGTATAACTAAACCCTTTGTATTTGCCTAGATAATCGAAAGGAGATGCCAACAGCTATACTATACTCTTCCACCGAAGTTATAAAAGGGTTTTATACCAATTATTTGAAATTGACAGTACGTCTTTGATTTTTAAAGTTATTGGTTGCCATGGTTCTAAAGTTCATATTAAACTAAATTTCACCCTATACACTGGCCCACAATTTGATTTAATTACATAATTTATTTGTTAATAAGTATAATGGTACTCACTCTTCGTGATTTGCGAAGGAAGTTAAAATAACGTATTACTTAAAAATGTTGACACTTACCTGAAAAGAGAAAAAAATTTAAAATTTTAGTATCTTCAAATAAAATTGGTCCTAAAGTACCCACTTCACTAAATAAGGCAACTGAATCTTTACAATTAAGATTTACATTCTATTCCAATGTTATGTAACGATTTGTTGCCTTAATAAGTTATTCATTTTGATCCCTATAGTTGAAATCTTGCTAAAAAAAATCAAACTAAATACATTTAACAGTTTTGCAGTAAGTTTTCAGGAAGTGACATGGTTGTGTTTTTTTTGTGTTTCTGAACTCTGCAATCTTTTTTAGGGCCGAAGTTCTCACAACTCGTTCGCAGTTAATTTTTAACGTCCTATCTTACGCCGTCACCACCCAAATCGGGGACGCACGAATACAGGTTCGCGTTAAATCCATCTGCAAATTGCATTGGTCCAGCCAGCTTGTTCTGGCATGGACGATGGTTCGGTCCATGGATTCAGCACTCCAACAGAAGGTCTAGTTGTGTTCATCGTCATCACCGATCGTAAAAAATCTCTTTTGCAACCCTCCCCCGTTGGGATTCGAACCCGGTATCTCCCGTCCCAAACACCGCACCTTTAACCACTACGCCAATTGCTCGGTTTGACTTGGTTTACAGCAAACCATATCAAAGGTATAGGTAAAGCTATTTTGTATATACCTTCATGTGTTTTCATTGTTAACTAACGGTTTTATGGAAAAAACACAGCTCTAGTAATCAGAGCCATTTTGGAAATGGTGAATCAAAATTGATTTGTAGAAATCTTATAAAATTTAAACAATGTACAATTATTATGGTTGCAAGTACCTAAATTCGGTTTATCCCGTTTTGGTTCTACATTTATCGGTTGTGCCGAATTGTAAAGTCCTCCGACAAGATAAGATAACAACTCTCTCTATCATTGTAGACTGCAAGATGTAAGAAGATAATTTGCCGGTCGCCAAATAAACGAGCCACACCTGATGCCAACCAATCCAAGGCCAAAATTCTAAATTGCATGATCGTTTAAATGACAAAAATCACCAACCATTTTTTGGGGAGACCAAAGAAATACGGTCGTAAACCTCGGCTCCCACCACACTGAGAAAAAGTCAGTGAAACTGGATGTCTCCAGAAAAACAAGCAGCAAACACTTCAAAACACGATTATAGTCATATGCTTCACACGTCACCACGACCGAATGATGATTGATAATAAAAATATCTACAATTTTTCAAAAAAAATTTAGTCCGAAAATGTGCGAGTCGAACTTATATATAACATGGAATACATCGCTATCATAGATCCAGGTCAACCAATGGAGCTTTTGGTTCAATTCGACTGTGAGATGATATTCAAAAACGATACCAAAGGAGGTAAGTACGTTAAGGTTTTCAGAATCGGCTGGATTAAGCAATTCAATTAATGGAATTTTACAGTCAAGGAGTCTCACTATTTACTTATCTACTTATTACTGCAATGAAGCGACGCTAATCTGCTGAACCATTTGCCATGGATTGAGATAAGATATCTTCAGGTAAGTTATATCAACTTCAGGAACTTCAGTTTGTGGATGCCAAATTAGAAAATGGGATGGCGCAATTAAATTCACATCTGTGTTGTTGATGACGCACGAAAGAAGAGAGTTCAAAATGCTCTCAACTATGCCAATATTGTGTTCATTTCTTCCAAGGTCAATATGGCTTGTCCGATGACCTTCTTAAGATGGAATTTTGTTGACTTGATAGCCACCTTCCACAGCTTTTTAAAATGTGGAGAACTAGGTGGAATGAAATGCCAGATTATATACCTTTTGGAAAGATAATTAGAGATATTAATTGATTCTTTAACTAGTTTGCTAAATGTTTCTTTTAGCTTGCGGTCGGCACCCATGAAATTGGTACCGTTGTCACTTTGTAGTTTGCTGCAGACCCGAGCAGCGAATCTTTTCATCGCCCCTTAAAATGCATCACTGGATAAGTCGTTGACCCATTCCAAATAGACAGCTTTTGTAATGAGACAGATAGATAAGTAAACATGCGCCTTGTATGTTTTTTGTCCCCTACCCTTTCTCAGATGAATTGAAATAGGCCCACCGTAGTTGTTGACATTGTGATTTAATCAGGATATCCATTAACTGTTGTGTAATCGGCCATCAACTCGCAAAATCCCGAAGCCATCGAAAAATGAGTTTAGGGATTTAAGGCTGCTGCATTTACTGACTTCTTTGTTTGATTTTAATGCTGTAATGTCGGCTTTGTAAACCCGATTTTGTTCGTGCCTACAAATTATACTGTGACATGAGAATCTTCCCGCTGTAGATAATTATGGTTGATCCGAGTGCCTTTAGGTTTTGATGTGTTTCATTGTGCGCTGTGCAAATATTGGTAATAGTGGCTTTTTTTTTGCTTTTTCATCGAGGTGACCATAATTCTGTTTTTGGGGTGGCCGTTTTTTGTATTGTAGGACCCACTGCCAAACAGTCGTTTAGAGAGATGTTGGTGCTTGAATTTTGGATTAAGCTGATGATAGTCGTCCAGGAAGTCACGATAGGATTTGGCAAATGAGGGATCTCGTAGAAAGCGGCGTTCCATTGCGTTTAGCCTCTGAATTGCTGGTGTTAGTGAATCTCCAAACTGCTCTGGCGATTCCTTGAATGGAAGTTTGACAACTAAATGGCCTTGATGGTTCTTTTTCGTGTTCTGGAAATGTTGTTCACAAAGGTCCTCTTTTGGCGTCAGTTAATTTTTATAATTGCACAAAAACTCAATCTCCCAAAATTTCCGTAGACTATGACCTATGTTTTCCAAGTACATCTCTTGATTTGACACAGCTAACATGGATCAGCTAGTTTGATGCCTGCATATGGTTTCATGTCGATGTCCGAACCTTGGCGAAGAAGATCAGTTGTAATTTTAGACATCACAACAGCTTCGAAGCAAAATGCAGGAGGATGATCTGGTTTCATCGTTAACCAGGCCTTTCGAAGTTTCCGAGTTTTAATGCCCAATTCCCCAAACGGATATGCGAGCATTTTTTCTAGGTAGTTGAAGCCATTAAACACAAGATTCTGTTAAAATACTGGTCTGTGAGCTAGATCTAATAATGCTCTGTATGGTATTTTTTCCGTAATGATTGACTGCATATACTATTGCCGTTGGAAATATGGCGCTTGTACTTTAGCTATGAGAATGATGGTTCTGGGTAACTTCGGTAGTAGTTTGAATTGTGGATGGCTCCGATTTTACTAATTTTTTTACTAATTAAGAATTTTACTAATTAAAATAGCACAAGATTTCTTTGAGCACCTAACAATCAACATAAACACAGGGTTTCATTTAAAAGTAGTTTAAATAAATATCAATTAAATCCTAATATCAACATCAATTAAATCCTGGGCATACCTACAACCAAGGCAAATACCATATAGAACATGCCGTCACTATTACCTGTACAAACACTACAATTATATTTAGGTGCCATTAATTATTATGAAAAATTCATCATTCACCTAGAGTGAAGAAAGTCAAAAGACATTTAAGGAGATACTGAAATCTAATAAAATGTTCACTCGTTATGACCCAGCATCAATAGACATCAGTTACAAACAAGCGGTAATCAGTTACAAGCGGTAATCGGTGCTTGTATCTCCTGTAAATTCCCAGAATAATCAATAAAAGCGATAACTCCGCGTACCTTATTCAAAGCAGAAAACGGCTACGGTAAACTAGAGAAGGAAATTTTTCCTGTTTTTGCTATCGTCTTCCCTATAAAAAAAAGTTTGATTTTTGCCTTTACAAATATAAAACGAAAGGAGAAATTAAAACGGTTCTGAAGCACTTCCATCAATCATGAACCATCAAAAAGAACGAACGAACGAAGATAACAAGGAACTCACCGTTATAACGTCTCTATAAAGTCGAGTTCATTGCTGTCTTCGATCGTTTCTTCTGCAGTTTTTACTTGATAAAGAAACTGCAGCAGGTTTGCTTTACTCCCTCGTTCCATATTTTCAATCGTAAGTATTTTTTTATTTTTATCTCTTTCATACCTATCTTTCGGTCTCGGTCTCGCCATGTTCGTTCAGAAGAAAAGTTGAATATAAACAATCTATATGAAAAAATGATCAGGAAAAATACGTCATTTTCAACGGATACTATTGGTTAAAAAAAACTACCGAACGAACGAACGAATGCAACTATGAATTCCTTAAAAGTAAAGTTAAGCATTTTTCAAGTAGGCTAAAAGCTTTTATTTCATAGGTTAACAATGACCCTTCGCCTCTTTTCTGAATTTTAATAATTTTAGATTTACATCGAATGATTTCATTTGCATCATGATTTGCTAGAATTCGGTAAATTTTCGGTCTATTCCCGTTTGTGCTGAAATGTAAAGTTTTGATTTAATATTTGCAAAAATTATCGCCAATAGTTTGGCCTTATACCATATTTAGGTTTTGTTTTACAATTTAAAGTTAGGATTTCAGATTGTTCATATTTTAATGAAAATAGTTTTACAGATCATACTGTATTATAGATAATGTTGTACATTTTTCTAATACTGAGTTGTGTCAAGTTAGAAATTGCTCAAATTTTATACGAGTAGTTTTGTCTTATCAGTCATTATAAACTTTTTTTTTTATGGTTAATTTTCTTATCGTTCGGTAACAGTGATTTGGTTACAATCACTTTGGTTACACTGTTATTTTGGTTTGTTATGAATAACAAGATGACGGTTAAAAAAAATAGTTTTTATCCGAAAAAAGCGAGTGCAAATCAGTTTTTTCAACAAGGACATCTGATTCGATAAACATACTTAGTTCACAAAAACTCGTCTTCAAGATTGATAAAAATTGCATGACTGCATATTATTATTTCTAAAGTTACGTTAAAAGTTCAAAAGCTAAAGTAGATTTTGTGTGCGAGTTGTATTTTTTTATACATTGCGCTGTGTTCATAATAAACATTGGCAAATGATGTTGATTTTATGTTTTGTAAATATGTTTGTTGGAACTTTTCCAACATTTGTTGTGAAACTTTTGAACTTATGTTGATGTAATTTGCAATATTTGATGTTTAAATGGTTTATGTCAGACAATTATGTTTTGCAATTTATGCACATATGCTATGCAAATAAACAGGAATAAAGTGCAATGTGTGATTCATTTTTTTGTGATGTTCAAGCTATGACTAATAAAGGGTTTGGTATTAAGGATGCTCAGTTGTAGACTGACTGGTAAGCCTTATCCATTGTAAGCTGTGAAGTGTAGCTATTTTGCTTTGTTCAAATCGTCTACTTCCGGTCAATAAATAACTACATTTATTTGCCTTACACTCTGGTGTACAACTGCTAAAGTAACAAGCAATCCAATAGGGGGTCATTGTTGTATTTATCATCATCACTGATCACAATCAAATGTTGAATACTTGTTGGCACTAGTATTTTATGAATCAATTGGGCCAACAATGATCTTATTTTTATGTTCTGTTCTGTAATTTTAGCAAATTATTATCATAAACATTTTAAAACTAACAAATTTCGAAATCTTTAAGGGATATCGAAAAGTCCAGTTACTACTTCAACTGCATTGGAATTTTTAAAAATAGATTAATGGAATACGAAAACAAAAAAACCGACTCATCCGAGGCTAGGTTGGTAAGGTACATCCAGAAACTTTGTGACCTTGTAGATTTGAAAATCCATCAGCTGAAAAAAAACATTTCTGTGCTAATGGTACTAATGATCGGAAAAACTGACAGACGATCAATGAATTGTTAAATGGGCTTCGTTAGTTTTGTGCTGTTGTCAATGAATTTAATATTTTATTTTGTGCATGGAGGGGACTCAAAAGGTTTTACTGTGACCATGGATACGTCAATAATAGTAAACTAAAATAGTTTTTTAGTGACCAAAACCATGATTCTGGAGAGTTTT